>JABWTJ010000555.1:0-529189 GCA_016801875.1 Solanum sitiens | reverse complement strand
CGGTGAGAGGTGTCCTGTTAGCATCAAAATCTGCGCCATAGAGAAATTTGCGGATGGACGGTAAGGAAATGTCTACCTGCTTGCCGCGGACCTGGACGTAGTCTAGAGGAGCATGTTTGGCGGGGGCTGCCCGCCTATCCAGCTGCAATCAGAGAGTCGCCACATATGAGGCATAGAACTCTCTCACAATCTCCTCGCTATAGTGGCCCACAGCTCGGGCCGTCCACTCCAGCCGATGTCAGGTGAACAGCTCATATATAGCCAGCATGGTAGAAAGGCTCTCCGTGCGAACCCGTCTCTCAAGTGTCAGGGTCTGAGTCATGACCCCCTTGTCGTTCGACATCTTAGCGTTCGAGTAAGCTTGATACTGCCCATCGACATACCACCGGTTGGGCTGGTCTGCAACCGGAACGAGAAAACTAGTCTACGGTGCTGGAGTAGAATCAGCACTATCAGCCTCATCAGACGAGGCAGACTGGGATGCGGTGGCGGGAACAGAGGCCTCCTCAGACCCGGAGACCTACTCTGAACCGGAATCCTCCTCTAAACCGGATGCCTCCTCTGACTGTGCAGCCGACCCAGAAGGTGTGCTGGTCAGTATGCGCTCCTCGTCAGACTGGGAGGCAGTGACTACACCGGGCGCCACCCTCGTGGGAGTGGCTCTGGTGGGGCGGGCAGCAGGTGCAGCAGTGCGGGTGCCAGGTGGCACGTACTCTGGGTCACGCTCATCGTCTGAGCAGATGACCAGTCAGTTGGACGGGGCGACAGACTTGGAATGCCCTCGTGAATACACACGATCCTGCTTAGGAGCCATGAGTACCTGCAAAAAGAAATAGTTAGTACCGGTGGAAACAGCAAAATACAAAAAGGAAATGGTATTGCAAAAGTGCAGGGTGCAGAACGGACCCTTCGACGGTCTGTCGAAGACATGAAGGTCCGTCGTGGGGTTCCGTCAAGGGACACTTGGAAAAATATTTCAAAACAGCAGTAACATGAGGTTCTGACAGAGACAACGGACATGCAGGATGGACCATCGAAGGTACGACGGTCCATCATGGGTGTTCGTCGAGGGACACTTAGAGTGAATTTTAAAATCGTCAGAAACCAAGGTTCAAACCGAGACGACGGTTATGCAGGACGGACTATCGAAAGCACGACGGTCCGTCGTGAGGGTCCGTTGATAGACACTTAGAATAAATTTGAAACTGGTCATAAACCAAGGTTCTGACAGGGATGACGGACATGCAGGACGGACCGTCGAAGGCACGACGGTCCGTCATGGGTGTACATCGAGGGATACTTAGAATAAATTGTAAACACGTCAGAACCCAAGGTTCTGACAGATGCGACGGATATGCAGGATGGACCGTCGAAGGGATGACGGTCCGTCATATGTCTCCGTCGAGGGACACTTATGGAAACCAATGGAGTTGGGCATGATGGACCCCAACGATGGTCCGTCGTAGAGTCGACGGGGTCTCGTACTGTCCTTCAGGGGACCTGGTTTTGCAGCCTCAATGGTTCCCTATGTACTATGTTGTTGGAAGCCTAAGTGTATCAAAACTATACCCAACATCCCATAATCCCTAGGGCAGGAATTTTAGCGAGTTTTAGCATTCAATTTTGTAATGTGTAGCAACCCTAGGTCAAAAACGGAATCAGAAAACACACCATGTCTAACCACATAATCCCCATTCTTTTACAATAGACGTAATCTATGGGAACTTAGCACTATGGGGGGGGTCTAGCATGCAACGGGGGCCCAAAATTGGAGACCCAAACAGTAAGATGTCAAATTTAAACAGAAAGCAAACTACAAGTTACGAAAGTTAATTAATAGATCCGAAGAACATACCTAATAAATGTGGTACAGGAGAAGGAAGGAAGTCGCAGGTAGTTGCACAACAGCTCAATAAGACAAGTATCGACCGTCAATGGACTGAAAGGCTTTGCAGAATATGGGAGAGAAAGGGTTATGGGAAGGTGAGGGAGATGATGGGAATCAGAATATAGGAGAGGGAATGGGAGTTGGAGGGGAAGAAATGGGAGGAAATGGTAGGAAATGGGGAAAAGGGACAGTTATGAGGGATTAAATGATGGGTGGGAAGTTTAAAAGTTTAAAACTTTTAATATTCAGCCGGACGGGTCGGGTGGGGTTCATGGATACTGACACAAAGATTCCCCGTTGACGGACCATAACAGGTGCGACGGTCCATCGTGGGGGTCCGTCGTGGTTTCCATAACTTAACCAAATTTTAAAGACATACCTGGGCATGACGGATCCCACCGACGGTCCATCGTAGGCACGACGTTCCGTTGATGGGTGCAGCAGACCAATTTTCTGCAGTTTTCTGGTGATTTGATACCTGCACATTTGGCACCCATTAAGCTAATATTTTTGTATTTTCTGGACACTTTTTGGACACGGACCCTAATCTATGATCTAGCCAACACTACTAACGAAAAAGAAAGGAGCAGTCAGACGGAACATTACATAAATAAATGCAAAAATAATGCAACTATTCCGAAAGAATAACAAAAGACCTATAGTTGGCTAGAGGATACATATTGGGTTGCCTCCCAATCAGTGCTTGATTTAACGTTGCGGCATGACGGAAGACTCTTGATTACTCAGACTTCATCAAGATGGTATGCCTCGATCACTTCATTCGCTGATTCAGCATGCCCCAGATAGATTTTGATTCGCTGTCTGTTTACTTTAAACCGCACACCCTCCTTGTTCTCCAACTCAACCGCACCATGGGGGAATAGTTGGGTGATCAAGTAGGTACCCGTCCATTTGGACTTGAGTTTGCCCGGAAATAAGTGCAACCTAGAATTGAACAAAAGCACCAAATCCCCAACCACGAAATCGTGCTTCTCAATCTTTTGGTCATGGTACTTCTTCATCTCTTCTTTTAGAGGGCTGAACTTTCATATGCCTTCAAGCGAAATTCATCAAGATCATTCAACCCGTTTAACCTTTGTTCCACAGCCTCATTCCAATCCATTTTCAACTTCTTCATTGCCTACATGGCTTTGTGTTCTAATTCCACCGGTAAGTGACAAGCCTTCCCATATACAAGTTGGTATGGGGACATACCAATGGGAGTCTTGTATGCTGTCCGATAGGCCCAAAGAGCATCATCAAGCCTCCTTGACCAATCCGTTCTACTAGCATTCACCATTTTTGTCAAGATCTGCTTAATCTCCCTGTTTGACACCTCAACTTGCCCACTAGTTTGAGGATGGTACGGAGTGGCCACATTATGGCGAACCCCATACTTTTCCAGTAATCCCTTAAATAGCTTGTTGCAAAAGTGGGATCCCCCATCACTAATAATAGCCCTTGGGGTGCCAAATCTGGAAAATATGTTCTTTTTCAAGAACGCGGTGACACTCTTCCCTTCATTATTTGCAAGTGTGATAGCTTCCACCCACTTAGAAACATAGTCGACTGCCACAAGAATGTACTTCATCCCATAAGAACTCATAAAAGGGCCCATAAAGTCAATGCCCCATACATCAAACAATTCAATAACAAGGATGGGATTTAAAGGGAGCTCTTGCTTCCTCGAAATGCCACCATCTCTTTGGCATCTATTACATGCCTTGGCGAACTCATGAGCATCTTGATGGATAGTTGGCCAATAGTAGCCACATTGCAAGATTTTATGGGCTGTCCGGATTCCACTATGATGCCCACCTACAGTCAAAGAATGGCACGCCTCCAAAACACTTAACATCTCAACTTCCGGCACACAACGCCGAATAAGACCATCGGCACAACTCGTATATAAGTATGGTTCATCCCAAAAGAAGTTTTTCACATCATGCATGAATTTTTTTCTTTGATGAAAGGACAAGTCCGGTGGGATGATATCACTAGGTAGATAATTTGCGAAATCTGCGAACAATGGGATCAAGTCTTGGGAGGCAGCCAATATATGCTCATCAGGGAAAGTGTCATCAATTTCAGCCATTTCACCTAACTCCGTCATTGCTTCATCTTCTAATCTGGACAAGTGATCAGCAACTTGATTTTCGGTCCCTTTTCTGTCTTTCACCTCAAAGTCAAATTCTTGCAGTAGTAATACCCAACGAATTAATCTTGGTTTTGCATCCTTCTTTGCCATCAAATATCTTAAAGCAAAATGATCAGTATGCACTATAACTCTAGTGCCTAGCAAATAGGAATTTCCAGATGTGTTTCCTGAAGATCTTCCAGGTTTGCCTCCAGAACGAGAAGTAGAGTTCGGTATTGATGTGCTTTCAGATACTCAACCTATCTCAATTCCTCCGTATAGAATGGCTCCGGCAGAATTACGAGAGTTGAAGGAGCAGTTAAAAGACTTATTACAGAAAGGATTCATAAGGCCTAGTGTGTCGCCATGGGGAGCACCAGTTTTATTTGTACGCAAAAAGGATGGCTCATTAAGAATGTGTATCGACTACCGGCAGTTGAATAAGGTAACAATTAAGAACAAATATCCCCTCCCTAGAATTGATGATCTGTTTGATCAATTACAAGGTGCTAGGTGTTTTTCAAAGATCGACCTGAGGTCAGGTTATCACCAAGTGAGGGTCAAGGACAAAGATATACCCAAGACAGCTTTCCGAACACGGTATGGTCATTTTGAGTTCTTAGTCATGTCATTCGGGCTAACAAATGCACCAGCAGCTTTTATGGATTTGATGAATAGGGTGTTCAAGCCATTCTTAGATGTGTTTGTGATAGTGTTCATAGATGACATTTTGGTGTATTCAAGATCGGAAGAGGATCATGCTAATCATTTGCGGTAGGTTTTACAAATTCTCCGTGATCGTAAATTGTATGCAAAGTTCTCTAAATGTGAGTTTTGGTTGAAATCTGTGGCATTCCTAGGTCATATCGTATCCGAGGAAGGAATAAGGGTTGATAACCAGAAAATAGAAGCCGTGAAAAATGGCCAAGACCTACAATGCCTACGGAGATCCGTAGTTTTCTTGGATTGGCAGGTTATTACAGAAGGTTTGTTGAAGGATTCTCTTCCATGGCTGCACCCTTAACAAAGCTAACACACAAAGGAACTAAGTTTCTGTGGAGCGATGAGTGTGAAAGAAGCTTCCAAGAGCTGAAGAGTAAATTAACTTCTACACCTGTGTTGGTACTTCCAGAAGGTACAGAAGGCTATGTAGTTTATTGTGATGCTTCGGGAGTGGGCTTAGGTTGTGTATTGATGCAGCATGGTAAAGTTATAGCTTATGGCTCAAGGCAGCTGCGGCCACATGAGAAAAATTATCCAACCCATGATCTAGAGCTAGCAGCAGTTGTGTTTGCTTTGAAGATATGGCGCCACTACTTGTATGGAGTTCATGTTGACATATACACTGATCACAAAAGCTTGCAATATATTTTTAAGCAAAAAGACTTAAATCTGAGGCAGCGAAGGTGGCTGGAGCTATTAAAAGATTATGACATTGACATCTTATATCATCCCGTTAAAGCTAATGTAGTAGCTGATGCTTTAAGCCGTAAAATAATGGCAACCACTTATGGGAAGTCTATGGAAAGACAAGGAATGACTAAGGATCTTTCCCAACTAGCTAACTTGGGCGTTCGCCTTCTTGAATCTCAAGACGAAGGGGTAATTGTGCAAAATGCGGCAGAATCCTCATTAATAGTGGAAGTGAAAGAGAAGCAGTACACTGATCCAATTCTTTTACAACTTAAAGAGAATGTACTACATGGTATGACAAAGGCGTTTGAGCTTAAGCAAGACGGAGTACTTCGATGTCAAAAGAGATTGTGTGTACCTAATATAGATGAACTAAGAAAGAGGATCATGATGGAAGCACATAATTCAAGGTACTCTGTTCATCCGGGGTCAACTAAAATGTATCATGACTTGAAAGAAATGTATTGGTGGGGGAACATGAAGAAGAACATTGCAGAATTCGTGGCTCAGTGTCCAAACTGTCAACAGGTAAAAGTAGAACACCAAAACCCGGAGGTTACATGCAGCGTATAGAACTTCCAATTTGGAAATGGGACATGATCAACATGGATTTTGTTACTGGTTTGCCTCGCTCATTCCGGAAGTTTGACTCCATATGGGTAATAGTTGATAGACTTACCAAAGCAGCACACTTCTTACCGGTGAAGACTACTTATACAGCTGAAGAGTATGCGAGGTTGTACATTAAAGATATAGTTCGACTACATGGAGTGCCAATCTCTATAATATCGGATAGAGGAGCTCAATTTACAGCAAATTTTTGGAAGTCATTTCAAAAGAGTTTGGGAACACAAGTGAATTTAAGTACAGCCTTTCATCCTCAAATGGATGGTCAGGCAGAACGTACGATTCAGACACTTGAGGATATGCTTCGAGCTTGTATATTAGATTTCAAGGGTAGCTGGGATGATCACCTACCACTTATTGAATTTGCTTATAACAATAGCTATCATTCGAGCATTAAAATGGCACCTTATGAAGCTTTATATGGTCGAAAGTGTAGATCACCAATTGGCTGGTTCGAAACGGGTGAAACTGGCTTATTTGGGCCAGATCTTGTTCATCAAGCTATGGAAAAAGTCAAAGTGATACAGCAGCGGCTAGAAACAGCTCAAAGTCGACATAAATCATATGCAGATATTAGAAGGAGAGGACTAGAATTTTCTATAGGGGATTGGGTGTTCTTGAAGGTGTCTCCGATGAAAGGGGTAATGAGGTTTGGTAAAAAAGGAAAGCTGAGTCGACGCTATATAGGGCCATATAAGATTATCCGAAAATTGGCCAAGTAGCCTATGAGTTAGAGCTACCACAAGAGCTTTCATCAGTTCATCCGGTGTTCCATGTCTCAATGCTACGGAAATGCGTAGGTGACCCATTTCGTATTACTCCTACTGAAGACGTACAGGTTACAGGAGATCTCACTTATGAAGAAGTACCCATTGCTATTCTGGATCGACAAGTTAGGAAGTTAAGAAATAAAGAAGTAGCTTCTGTAAAAGTTCTATGGAGAAACCAACAAGTAGAAGAAGTTACATGGGAAATAGAAGAAGCAATGAAATTGAAGTATCCTCACCTCTTCCACACTGGTGGGAATGATCAAAATGTTAGTGGAGGCATTGACAAGTAAGTATAAGTCTATATGTTCAATGTGATTAATAGTAGTACTAGCTTAGGCTTGAACTTGTTTAGGCCGCACAACCATGCTAACATTCGAGGACGAATGTTCCAAGGGGGGAAGGATGTAACAGCCTGTATTTTTGTATGTGGTAGTTCTATTCATGTTATACTTGACTTATACTTATAGTGTAGGTGAGGATCATGTTTCTTACATGATTAGTGTTGGTTTAAACTAGCTTGGAAGGTGATGTAATGCTGCACGTTTTAGCATATGTATTGCAAGTTAACTCCGATGGAAAGTATTTAAGTAATTATAGTAAGGTGGTAATTGAGCTAGCAGCTGCATCACCTACTTGATCTATATTATAGTTAAAGGGCCCAAGTTTGATTGACCAGATTTAGGCTTATTTTTAGGGGCTCATTTGAAGCCCAAACCTATTAAAGAAAATTGTGAATGAAAGAAGGCCCAGCAGCCAAATCTGCCAATTGGCCCATTATGGATAAAGCCCAAGTGAAACTAGGTAAGTGCATGACCTCCTAAGTTTTGTTTTACCATGTTATTGGGCCAAGTGTATACCACCTACTTGCTAATATCTGTCCCAAGTTGAATAAAAGAACAAAGGGAAAATGGACAGCCAAGGTCCAATAATATTAAGTCCAAAAAGGCCCAATTTAAAGGGACAAGCAGGTGGGGCACCTACTTGACATTATATGGCCCAAAATTGGTCAAGAGTGTCGGCCATAACACCTCTTTTTCCAAAGGATAAGGATCAAGCTTATTCAAACCATTTTGAACTTGCAAATTTCAGATTTTCTTAAGTTTCTTTCTTGTCTCTCTTGGCTTTCCCAATAAGCAGCCCTAAACACCTTAGGATTCTTGATTGCTTGTCTCATTTTCAAGTAAGAAGTTTGAAGGAGAGTTTGAATTCTTAAAGTACAAGTTTAGAGGATAAATTTCCAGAATTAAGGTAAGACTTCAACCCATTTGTTTTCCTCTCTTTGATCATGTTTGGATTGGAGAATTTTGTATATATTTATCAAGAATTCATGGATGATGATAAATATTTGAGTCAATATTCTCCTATTATGCTGAAAGATTTGAGATTGTTAGTGGCTGCCTTATGAATATTGTTGTTGAGGGCTGTTTGGGTATCTCTGGAAATGATGTTTGAAGTTGTATTAATGTGTAGAGGAAGGGTGTGGTGGTTCACCATTTATGTAAGGGTTGTATGGGCCTGATTTCCATCAAATATTTTTAGCTACTGTTTTGGAGAACCTTATTGTGATTAGCTGCTGATGTTAGCTTAATCATGACTTATGTTGTAGATTAGCACCCAATAAGGAAGGCTGAATCGTGATAGTGGTATTGGTCATAAATATAAGGTATGTAAGGCTATTCGATTCTATATCCTTTTGGCATGAAATCTGCCACCTGCAATTAATATCAATGAAGTGATTCTCATAAGTTCTATTTCTAGAAAAGAAAGCATGGTGGCAGCGTACTATCTCCAAATAGCTAACAATATTTCTTTCCCCATTCTAAGTACATGGAACTACTTCATTATATGTTCACTACTCTATACTTGTGTAATTTCCCCTTGTGCTGTTATAGAAATGGTATTTGCAAAAGAAAGTTTGATGAATCCTTCTCCTAACCAATTGAAGTCAATTGTGCCATTAAGGTCTTAAAGTAGGTTTGAATGTTTTTCATAGCCGCCTTATGTCATTGTTACTCTTTACCTTTACTGCCTCAAAGTATTGTTTCATGTATTCCACTACTGTTTCGTAATTTCATGTCTCCAAGATGATTATGACCACCAAATCAACATCTCAAAGTGTTACGATTATCCAAAATAACATCTCAAAAGAGTTATGAACTGATTAACAATAATCTCAAAGATTAAAGAATCTAAGTGAAAAAATCTATTTAATTAAGGGTGGCAGCTCAGGGGCGAAAGCCTAGCATGGGCCGATCCCTATTGGTATAGAAGGGTGGCAGCTCAGGGGCGAAAGCCTAGCATGGGCCAATCCCAAGTTGTGTAATTATGAGGACCGCATCCCAGGGGTTAATACGCCTAGCATGGGTCATCCTCTTCTACCACTGATCAGCTGGTCACTTGTATCACATGCCCAACAAAGATTATAACATACAAAGAAGGTAAAGAAAAGAATCTAGCTTACTTGATTCCACAAGAGTAAGCAAAGGTGGTCTTCTCTCCTAATCTATGCACTCATATGTTGCTACTTGATTTCATTTGTGCCTTGTATTACATATACTTTTTGCCTTACATATTCAGTACATTTTTCGTACTGACGTCCCGTACTGGGGACGCTGTATTTCATGCTGCAGGCTCAGGTACTCCAGCTAGTAGACCTCCTCAGTAGAAGCACTCGAAATTCTGATACTTTTGGTGAGCTCCGAGTTGATTCGGAGCTTTATTAAGTCCTTGGTAAATTCGTTTGGTATTGTATCGTAGTTAAGGGTAAGGCAGGGTCTGTCCCGACCTACTCTAGTCTTCTATCTTTTAGAGGCTTTGTAGACGTATGTACATGGTTCAGTTGTGTCTTAAGGAGTTGTGGCCTAAACGGCCAAGTCTTGTATATAACTTTTGGATCTACTTACGTTGGTTTGTATCGCTGCATCCAAAGTTAACTTGTCTCAATTGTTATAGTATATGCTCAGTAAGAATAGGTTGTAGGTTGGTTCTCTCGGGCCTTTAGGGCATCGGGTGCCTGTCCGTCTTAATGGGTTTTGAGGCGTGACATTACATTGATCTCAACCATGCTCGGGAAATCCTTTTCAAGTCTTCTCCAGGAAGATTGACTCGACAAATAAAGCACTGAATTGGCAAACTATTTCAGATTATAGAAATGCCGTAAACGAAGAAGGCCAATTTTCTCTTGAACAGAGTTGGTCTGCTGATAAGAAAATGGAGTTAGATTCGGCCAAGAGTAACCTTGAAAAACTTTTGCTTTACGAAGAAAGGTAGAGAATAAACACCTTGAACCAAATTCAGAACTTGTCTCTGTATGGCAGGAAACTCTCAATTTATTTCATACATTACTTTCTTCTCAAGGTTTGGTGCTTGAAGATGAGATCCTTGAGACCATCCCCTCTATAGTCACAGAGGAAGATAATAAGATGCTTACGATCCCTCCTAATATGGAAGAAGTTCAAAAGGTAATTTTTAGCATGTCGGCGCGCACTAACCCAAAAAAAGGTCTCGCCTATCCTTTAAAGCCATCAGTCTTTCCGGATTCTTTCTATATAGAAAATATTGTTGGGATTTCAAAAACTTCCAGTCGATCACCTTATTTCATCGCTGAAGGTGCGATCCCCCGTTCCATTAATGCTACTTTCCTTGCTTTGATTCCTAATATTTTGATCTAGGACTACCTCTATTTAAATCTAAAAAAAACTCATCTTCTGGATAGAGTACAAAATAAAGTGGTAGGAGATGAAAGCAATGTTATCCAGTGAATTTTGCCAACATGTTCTTTTCTCGATGCCTATACACCTTCTTGCAGGGATTCCAGTTTCAAAGGGAGTTCTTGACCAGTTGGAAAAAATGTTAGCTAACTTTTGTGGAGGCGGTGATGAAGACAAAAGAAAGCTTCACTGGATATTTTTTGATACTATGTGCCTACCTATTCAGGAAGGGGCTTTGGGTCCTCCTACTACAAGACATTTTCAAGAGCTTTCAAAAGCTTTTCGTATAAAGTTTACCTGGTCAATAAGAGGTAGGTACTTTCAATGAGAAGAATATCAGAGAGCCAGGGGTGGAACCAGAAATCAGTGCTAGCCCTATTTCCAATCCGCCATTTTTAGCCCTTAAGTATTGGTGGGGTTGCCTAAAAATAGACTGGATTTTACTCCAAGTCCTAACAACCAGGTTTGGAAGCAGCAAACCATAGGGGCTTTCAGATAGTTTCTTTTGAAAAAAGCAGTCCAAAGTATGACTCCCTCTTATTTACCAGGCCAACTCCTTTACTAGTTATTTCTCCAAAATCATAGATGTGCTTGACGCACATGGAAACTGCTTTTTCAATGATATTGAAACATTTTTGCCTAACAGAGTGGTTTAGGATATCAGGAATAGTGGTATATTCACATCTGATCATGAGGATAGGGGGAAATGGAAAAAGAATCGTAGTAAGTCATTTATTCTCAAAGCTAGTTGGGAATCGATAAGAAATCGAATGGGCATTCAAGCTTGGACTCAATTTGTCTAGGATAAAGCCATTCCTACAATAATTAGCATTTTTACGTGGAAGCTCTTATTTGACTTTGTATGCGGGGATTTTAGAATAAGTTAAGGGAAAAAATTCATACGAAAGGTATAAGATTAGCAAGCAAATGCTTGTGCTGTTCGGAGCATGATAAATAAAGTATTGATCGCCTCTTCATCAAGAGTGAGATTGCAATGGAGGTTTGGAATCATTTTGATCACATTTTCAATATAAGATCCTTCCAAACGGATTCCATTCAGTCCCGGTGGTTTAACAGATCTCGCAGGAAATCCCAAGTTGGCTACGTCACGTCTATGCTTACTACGTTTTCAGTTTGGGAACTCAGGAAGGAAGCAATAGCAGTAAATTAGAAAACCCAATATCTCAACCGGCTACTATTATTCAAAAAATTACTGACTGGCTGAAAGACTGTCTCAGCTTCTTGACATTAGATCATCTTGGACGTTTACTGATTCTATTCTTCTAGATGCGCTCTACATTCATCAAGCTCATAAACTCGCAATTAACTCCAAAATCATTGTTGATTGTGCTTCAATGAAAATAAAGAAGCCCCTAAAATTACCCATACCTAGACTCATGGTGGAGCTTCATTTCATCCAAATTATTGGCTGGCCAGTTCAAAATCGTCTATACATTTAGAGAAAACAACAAAGTGGCAGACTCTTTAGCAAACTTTAGCTGCGATTCTCAGTTTGACTATAGGTTTTCCTCTACAGCCGATCTTCCTCAACAAATTCAGATTTTTTCTCTCAAAAAAGTGGGCTTATTGAATATCATATTGGTTTGGCTTTGTTCACTTTCATTTTATAAGCAGTAATGTTTTTGGCTGTCTTGTAGCTCTATGTGAGCAGATCTATGTACTTTTTTTTATGGGTAAGGTTTTGAAAATCCTCCCCCTTAACCCCCCGGCGGGGGACAGATGGAGTATTGACGAAGATGCTTGTGACTGAACACATCCCCCCTTATTTAGTAGGGCTTAGGAACGATGTTGGGAAATGATTGTTGAATATAGTTACTAACCTCACAACCCAATTTCCTCTGTGGGGTGTATACCGGCCGGGTTACTGTCCGGAGGACCAAACTTGGCTGATGGGACAAGCTTGGTATACTGTCTTCCCTTTATCAGCAAGCGGTATACTCGCATTGCAATTATTCCACCAGTACGGGTCACTTTATCCGGATGTAACAGTGTAGTAGCAACTGCAGACGTGGTCGGCAAGACACGTCGGTTCTTGATTAACATCCTTTTGCCACTATCTTTCTTACCTAAAAATGCTGCCCCTACCATTAGTCGTCTATGGAGATATGGGATTCGGTATTGAATCAATCCAATATTTCGTTCGGTCCCTTCAGCAGTCTTAAAAAAACCTAATTCTATTGAGTTTATTCCATATCCTTGACTTTGTTCACATTCAGTAGCAGCTTGCTGGTGTCCTTTCAGGTCAGGAACTCCTGTAATAGGCAGCCAGCCTATTGGAAAAAGACTACTCTCATCCCTCTCCTTTCAGTCGATTGAGCTAATTTTTTTATTGCTTCTTAAGTCGACGTTGACCTGTATATAAGTCAGATGTTGGAAAGGGAAGCCCCCATAATATAAGCACTCTTTCAGTCAAGTAATGCCTTTAGAGCCTATAGTATAGCTGAGTAGCTAAGAGCTTCTAGGAATTGAAAAATGCAGGAATCGACTTGTTTTGCGTTAATGGGGCTTTGAGGGACGTCTTCTCTTTCCCTTATCAAGCAAGTCACACCTAATCGCCCTTGAGGCCATCTTGATAACTGGACTGAATGTCTCATCATAGTCTATACCCTATTGCTGGTTGTAGCCTTTAGCTACCACGCGAGCCTTATAGCAATCAATAGTCCCATCAGACTTTGACTTTCTCTTGTATAACCAATTGCGAGCCGATACACAAATTTAGAAATCAAAATTTTGCAGGAAAATGGGATGAACAGAAAGCTTTTGACAAAATAAAGGAATACTTCTATTCTAGTGCCTACAACACCAGGAAGCCTTTATTACTATACCTATCGGTCACTGAAACCACTATGGGGTCTATGTTGTTTTAATATGATGAAGAATGACGGAAGTAAAGGACCATATACTACCAACGTAAGAAAATGACTGACTACAAGACCAGGCATACCAATTTTGAGAAAACCTGCTTGGCGGGTAAGGCGGAAATTGAGGCATTACATGCTGTCTTACCCAGTACATTTAATAGCTTCCAAGGACCTACAAAAAAAGTATTTGTTCAAGAAACCCGCCTTAACGTAACGGGAAGGACCGCAAGATGGTTACTGCTTCTGTCTGAATTCGACATTACGTATGTAACCAAAAAGCAAAGGTGATAGCAGAACACCTTGCACCCTATCAAGAAGGAACATGAGTTTAAGGATTGCTTCCCAGACGAGGAAATAGCAGTCACAGAAGAGGAGATGAAATCCACTTGACTGTAAGGAGGGGAGGGCATGGAAATTTGACTTTGATGGCACGACTAATCAAAATGGGTACGGAGTAGGGGCATTGCTGATTGCACCTGATGAATCGCACACCCCAATTTCCATTAAGCAGAAATTTTAAGGAACTAAGAATACCACTGAAGATGAAGCATGTATCCATGGATTAAAGACTGCCTTGACCCTGGGAATATAAGAAATCAAACTATTTAGGGATTCGACGCTTATCATCTGCCAAACTCAAAAGAAATGGAAAACCAAATATGAAAAACTTTTGACATACCATGCTTATCTTGAAAAGCTCACTGACCAATTCAAGAAAATAAGTTTCTCTCCACTACCTAGAGAAAAAAGAAGTTTGCGGATGCATTGGTAACACTGGCCTCCATGATAAACATTCCTGAGGGAAAGTCCGCCCAATCGTGATAGAACAAAGAAGTAGCCTGGTGTATTGCAACCTAATAGAAATTTTTGAGTGGACTCCCGACATGTTCAATAGGGATCTTTTGTCCATTGAAAGGGCACCCAACGGTAAACCATGGTTTACTGACATCAGGGAACATATTGAACACCAAACGTATCCCAAACATGCAACGGAAAATGATAAGAAGACAATCAGGAGGTTGGCAATGCAATTCGTTGCGCGGGGATGCGATTCGCCAAGATGGGGCAAATCTATCCCCTATCTCTAAAGAGGGCCCCTGGGCCACTTGACTGTAAGGAAAGGGGTTCGACTCAATACTCTTGTGTGTATCCTTTGGCCACCAATCTAGTCTTCAACCCCTCAACTGCTCCATCAGCTTTTTGTTGAATTTATAGACCCACTTGTAGCCAATGTCTTCTTTCCCTAGAGGAAGAGAGACTCAATCCCATGTAGCAAACCATTCTAGTGCTACGATGTCTTTCTGCATAGAGCTGCCAGCAGGGTTGAGATATGGCCTATGCAAAGGTATCAGGTTAAAAAAGATGGATAAAATTGCAAAAAATACTCGAGGGAAGTAGACAGAGACTTAGTTTAACCTATGAATAGGAAAACAAAGACGGGTGAATCTACGTACCCCGAGAATAGAAACTAGAGAACCTACGTCAGAAGAAGAGTCTTGGTTCGAAGTATAGGGAGAGAGGGAGACCACTGAATTAGTTGGCTCAACTCTGAAAACTGAGTGACAAGAATCTATCTTCACAAACCTGCGAAACTTCCTCTAAAGATGATCACTCTGGTCACCGAGATCTTGCTGACTCAATTAAATCGGAGAATTCTGATGCTGTCTCACATAAACTCCTCAATAGTTCCACCCCTCCTCTCTAAGGGGAGACAAGGGAACATAATGGCCCACCATCACAGGGAATCTCAAAGCCCTGAGCTCCGTAGTAAGTTCGAAAAAGGTGACATGTCGAGAAAGGTGGAATTATCGTGTAGAAGGATCATTAACACTTGTAGCCCATTTGAGAGAGAGGTACCCCAACCTCACTCAAGAGAACACATAGAGTGAGATGTAGGGCTCAGTTTGTCTTGTGCAGGAGATGGAATTTTCACAAATCACGTGCATCCGAATAGCCATCGGTTTAAATAGTCATCTCTTTGAAAGAGAGTAAAAAGCCCAAAGATAACATGTAGAGGAGATCGCTCACCATCGTCTTCTTACTCAGATAAGTGGCCATCATTAAATTTGTTTTCCTAGGGATCCTATAATAGGGAACTTTCATTCCTAGTAGAAGTCCTCGAGCAACTTTACTAATACTAATAAATAAGGGGAAGGCCCAACATTTTCTATTAGTATAAGGAAGGCGCTAGATAGCGCCCAACCTATACAAGGGCTTTCCACCTCCATTTGGTCGTGTTGCTATGTTGTAACGTGCAGTCGTCCCAAGGCAGCAGGATTTATGGTATAGGTCCCCCTTTTTTATCTCCCTTAAAGTCCTTTATGGATTTCGAGTTGGGAATAGAGTTGTGGCTTATTCGGCGCTATATCACAATTCATTATCAGGCATAGCTGTTCACGAAATGTGGCATAGGACATCTATCAGCGGCGGGAGTCTTACATCCGAGTGAGAGTCAGACCAATCCCATTCATCCAGGTTTGATCCGAAAAGATCTTGTTGAATGAATTGATCCATTGTTGTATGCTCTACTTCTTAGTCAATTTATTCCTACTCGGACCTGTCGTACTTCCTTTGACTACTCCTGATATATAGTGGAAAGATTTTTTTATGGTGGAGAGTGGGGAGTGAAAAGACCAATGCAGCAGAGAAGGACTGCATAAATCAGAATGCGCTTATTAAGACAGACGACCGAGAAAGAAAGGCTCCGAGTTCGAACATTGGTTGATCTTAGCTTAGCGTGCTAGCCGCTGCTTCATTTCGTATAGTGATAACGCTTTCTCTTTCTTAGCGCTCTGCCCCCCTTGTATAGTAAGGGCTACTTTGGTTGCGCGACTTTCTCTTATAGGGTGACTTGACTCAGCTTGACCTTCTTGACTCAGCGGATAGAGTATCGCTTTCATACGGCGAGAGTCATTGGTTCAAATCCAATAGTAGGTAAAATCGACCGAAGCCCCTGCTTTTGCCAGCATGACAGCAAGCATGGACTGGCAGCAAGGAGTCAATTGAATGATCAAGGCATTGGTTGCTTCCACCTGTGGCCTTCTTCGACCGCCTTGACACCTTAATATCAAGGAACCCCCCATATTCCACAAGTAGGTGGAGACCTGGAGGGTCGGAAACCTCAACGGGAAACCTTTCACCGCGCCAAATGATTCTTTCGCGAAGCTCTCTTTCCACTCCTGCCCCCGCAAGCAAAGAGGTTTCAAGATAAGATAGCAGGCGACCAAAAAGCTCCGAGCAAATCCTCTAAAGAGCGTACCCTTAGTTTCGACTCTTTCTCTATTCTAAAACAAAAAATAGAAAAAAGAAAAAGAAAGGGGGTGCGGGTCAAATCCGCATCTTTGCGCCCTTTACTTACTTCAAGGGATAGTGCGTCCGATAAATGATTGGTTAATGACGATTCTCAACAACATCTGTAAGATATCGAGGCTTACTAGACGAAATTCGATCAAAAATGAAAACTTTGGATATTTTTCTTAGAAGGATATGAACTACCTATAGATTTGTATGTAAGTGCACGAATTAAGAGAAAGCTGGCATACAATCAAGAAAGAATCACTTTGGACAATTAGACTTAGCTTCACCCTTGTCTCTCTTCTTTAGCTAATGATGAAGCAAATCCCTAAAGTCAGAGTAGTCCATGAAAGCATCTATTTTTTCCGTTCAAGAAATAGCTTATGTAAAGATTGGGTGAGTCCCTTATCAGATCTTCCTTTCTTCTATTTTCTTCTATTAGTTAGCTTGGATTGAGAAAGCTCCGCCCAATAGCGCTTAGCCACCCATGTGTGTGTAGACCGAAATGGTCTCGCGAAGCCGGTCAATGGTAGCCTACCTAAGAGCAAGTCAAAACTACGAGAAGGGCGCGAGAAGTTTTGTGAAGGTAGAGAGAGATTTTCAAATCAGACTTCAAGTTGGTGTGCCGCGTGTTAAGAAGGTAGAGTCCGCCCCAGGCTTCGCCCTAATTCCCATCTAAGGTTGAATAAGATTAGATTAGTCTCGCAAAATTTGTTCTCGAATGATTCATCGATGGAATTAGGCCTAGTTGTATGAAAATTTCTTGTGATTCCCCCTCTTTCTTTGACGAAGTCATACACTCATCTATACGGAACCCAAAGAAGGGCTAGAAAAAGGAAAGCGGCACCTTAACTTAAAAGATCCATTTCATGTTCCTGAGCAAAAGGTACGCTCTGCCCCTGATACATCGCTATTTCTTAATCCTTGCGTCCAGAGATAATGAGTCGGTTGGCTCTTAGAGTATAGCCTCTCTCGGGGTTAGCGATAAGAGTACACCAGCCCGTGTGGTAGCGGGCGAACTAAGGATTTCGTGCTTGCAAGGAAGCATGCAAGTGGGTGAATGCATCACCAGCCAAGCTAGTCACTTGGAACATAGGGGTATTCAATCCCCGAGCTTCCGGGCCTTGAGAATCGACTTCGGATTTTCCCCTTAGATAGTGAGTAGAAAAGAAGGGTAGGGTTTCAAGTTTAGGGTTTTCACTTCCACGTCCTAGCTCGTCAAAGCTACCGCCTATCGATTGAAATTTCCCTCCTCAGCCGGAGGCGGAACCGGCTCCCCTTAAACCATCCGCGGAAGAATAAGGAAGGAGAAGGGAACGAGAGTTTCTCGCCTCCTAAGAGTATAAAGAGGCAGAGTGTCACCCCAACAAACTAGACGCACGCATCAAGGCGTTCTGCCAACGAGCGAAGGTGATCGCTCAAGAAAGGGGATTCAGCCCCGGCAAATGCAATGCAGTGCAAGACGCTGCGGACTATGTGGACGGTAACGTAAAAGATATGCCGGCATCTAGCCAACTCCGCTTTGTAACGAGGTTAAGTCGTGACCTAGAAAACGGAAACAGCGAGACCTCTGGTCTCATCAAATGGGAAGTTCGAAGATGGAGACCCGGTTCGGCACCAAATTAGAAAGGTTTGGGGGCCCATTCGTCAAAGGAAAGGGAAGGTCCTGCCTTCGGGACAGACTGTATGACGCGAGAGTGTCACGTACGGTTCCTTTGATAAGGGTGTCATACCACCACCTATCGGGCTCAACGAGCGGTCCACGGAGCTGCATCCCTACTCACCTGGTCTATGCACATCGCTATCTTCAGGAGGTTTGCCGCCTATCTTAGATCTTCCCATTTCCAAGAATATCCTGGACTCGATCTGGTTTAGTGTCAAGGTGATTCTTTTTCATTTCCTATATATATGGGTCTGTGCAGCATTTCCATGATATCGTTATGATCAATTAATGGGACTTGGCCGGAAAGTGTTCTTCCCTCTATCATTAGCTCGCGTAGTCCCCGTATCTTGTGTTTTAGTCAACTTTCACTGTCTCTCTTAATTATGTGCGAGGAATTGCCCTATTGAGTAATGGTGGGAAGCGGGCTAGCCCCCGAAAATGCCCCGCCTGTTAGTTCTTTTGTCGTTGGGGAAAAAAAGAAAGAGATTTTTTAAAGAAAAGAAATTGCATAAATTCTGCCTTTTTTGATCCCATGCTTTCCGTTGGTCAACAACCAACTAAATCTATACCTCTTTACTACTCGTACAGGTTTGACGGAGTTAAACTGTATTGAGGGAATATTTTTGTCTCGATCAATCAAGAATGCCCAAAAAAAGACCGTTCTCTTCCATTTTTGAAGATTTCGCCGCCAGTCCTTCTCAATCGACCGACCCTTTTAACTATAACTACACAACTTTTATTGAGAGTTGTTGACCCAAGGGCTTTATAGTCATCTTTAAAAATATCCCTCTCCCAGTTATCCGCGAGATAGAGGAGCAATTTGGAGTAGGAGAGCCTATTGTTCTCGAGAAGATAGAGGAGAAATTAAGAGAGCCTATTATAATCGAGAAGATAAGGACCAATTTGGAGTAGGAGAGCCGCCTATTGTTATCGAGACTTCCACAAGAATTTCACCTAAAAAAGGCCGTTACGAGAGCATGGGCGACTATATAGAACGCGGATTGGAGTATTTATACAAAAATGAGAGATGGATAGCGGATCTCTATAAAAGGAAACACACGCGTACAGACGACCCCGACCCATTTTCACAATTAGAAATAAGTGGCTCACCTGAACAAGTGGATCTAGTTAAAGATCTCTTCTCCAGCCCACCTGAACAATTTGATCTAAGTGGCCCATTTTCACAATTAGAAATAAGTGGCGCACCTGAACAAGTGGATCTAGTGAAAGATCTCATCTCCAGCCCACTTGATCAATTTGAGATTGTGCCGTTGATGGATTTTCATATTGGAAACTTATATTTCTCATTCACAAATCCATCTTTGTTTATGCTACTAACTCTCAGTTTGGTCCTACTTTTGGTTTATTTTGTTACTAAAAAGGGAGGAGAAAACTCAGTACCAAGTGTTTGGCAATCCTTGGTAGAGCACTTTTGGTCCTAGTGCTACTAGCTCTCAGTTTGGTCCTACTTTTGGTTTAAACAAAAGTTTTCCCCTCGCATCTCGGTCACTTTTACTTTTTCGTTATTTTGTAATCCCTAGGGTATGATACCTTATAGCATCACAGTTACAAGTCATTTTCTCATTACTTTGGGTCTCTTTTTTTTTTTTATTGACTATAGTGGGATTTCAAAAAAATGGGCTTCATTTTTTAAGCTTCTTATTACCCGCGAGAGTCCCGCTGCCATTAGCACCTTTTTTAGTACTCCTTGAGCTAATCCCTTATTGTTTTCGAGCATTAAGCTCAGGAATACGTTTATTTGATAATATGATGGCCGGTCATAGTTCAATAAAGATTTTAAGTGGGTTCTCTTGGACTATGCTATGTATGAATGATCTTTTTTATTTCATAGGGGATCTTGGCCCTTCATTTATAGTTCTTACATTAACCGGTCTGTAATTAGGTCTAGCTATATCACAAGCTCATGTTTCTACGATCTTAATCCATATTTACTTGAATTATGCTATAAATCTTCATCAAAGTGCTTATTTTTTTATAATTGAACAAAAGCGAGTCTGAATGGGTATACTTAGTCGTGGAGCATTCCTAGCCTTTGCTTTTAGGGATTGTTCCTGCGCATCACCTTACTTTATAGGAGTTATTGCTCCGGTTCCAGAAGGTATAGCTCTCGCCTCAGGTGTTTCTTTGAAATCGGAGACTGTTCTAATTTCCTACTGAGATAGGCAAGCGGAGGGAGAACTAGACGTATCTTGCTAGGCAAAGAAAAGTTAGAATGGATAGCTCGCGGGTGGGATTGACGGGATAGATTATTATTGCAGAAGGAGGTAGAACCGGGGGAAGAATGATGGCTATAAACGTCCTCGCCCTCTTAGGCACATGGTTCTAAAGATTCAATCTCAAAGCGGTACGAAAGGTTAGGCAGAAGAAGAACTATAACTAGAATTCTGCGCCCCTCCCCTTGTACCAAAAAGCAAGTTCGGAACATAAGGATAATGGGCTCGTCTATTATAAGTTATTAGTTTATGGAGCTATCTCAGATATCTCGAGTAAGGAGATGGGACGGGTTTGATAGTTAGAGTTCTATTTCTAGGAAGGAAGAGACTATCGGGAAGCTCACTCTCGGTCGGACTCGAAGAAGAGGGTAGAACGTAATATCTCTTGTTGGTTCGGCTCATCAAGCTATTACAAAAGAGTCCTTGAAGAAAGAAGCCATTTTTATGGTATTTTCGCTTCCAGTCCGTAATTAGATCTTCAAGCTTAGTCTAGTCCGGATCCATCCTAAACCAAAGAGAGGGGCTAAGCGAGGGGCATAACGATCCAGTGTTCATACTTGAGTTGCACAAATCCAGTAGGAATATCAGGAATAGTAGGATCTAGTAGGAGCTTGGCTTGGAATACAGTGAGGGAGCCTGGAGCTATTGAATTATTTCATAACCGAAGGAGAAGGATAGGACTCTTTACCAGTATCATAACCTCTTGATGGGAAATGGAACTTAGATCACGATGTGAACGTACTTATGAGTGGAATTTCGTTGACAAGCAAATTCCCACACACAAAAAAAATAGTCAAAGGACAGCCTACCTTATTCTTCTCCCTTTTGGGACCCCTATTTTCTCAGAGATAGCCTGGTCTGAGCTAGAACAGCAGATTCGTGAGCAAGAGCGTATTTCACAGCAGATTCAACAACAGCCATTCTGGGGAACTTTCATATGAGTCTGTTCTTTCTTTTAATCTACTATAAAGGTTCTAAATTGGCTCCTTAATATTAAGGATAATTACATTCTTGAAAGGATCAAGGGCTCTACCCTCTCGCATAATTCTTAGGCTCTTATAATCTACCTTCGTGGCTTTTTGGTCGTTTGGTCTCATTATTTCATTCCTGGTTCTCTCTTTCAAGCTTCTTTCCATCATGGGGATTTCTTCTCATTCCGTTCGTTCTGCTAGCTGGTGTCTCCCTCTCTCTTACTTATCTATTCCGATCCATCATTACCTCTCCTACTCCACTACTTCCCTCCTTCAAGGTGTGATTAATGCGCCTTAAACCTATCTCTTGAAAAAGAGCATTTTTAGTGGAGATTTAGCACGTGAACCCATAGGAACAGGGCCCTTCTTTTTTTCAAAAAAGCTTCGGAATTATCATCACATCAGTTGGCACAGAAAGAAAATCTTGGTATTGACTTATTGAAAATCTCTTTGAGATTGCTTAGGCAAATCCTTTTGTGTGAGGCCGTTGTTCCCCACCTTTCTTACCTTGTTTTTGGGCTTCAAATTCTGTGACTCATAAGCCCTCCGTATCTAAAGATAGATGGCTAAAGGGTGGGTTCCGCAGTTAACTAAGAAGGCGATTGATTGGCTTGGAGAGGAAAGGAAACCCGGGACTGAAAACAAAAAGGATAGGAATGAAATGAATAAAGAAAGAATATATAGAACCTTGAGCATTTGCTCTTCTCGGCAATGGTTGAGAGTAAAAAAGGGGTATCCGCATAGAAGGATTGCTGGTATACCGGGTAGAAGTTTATCTTTTCTACTTCAGCGAAAATGTTCAAAGCACCACCTTCGTCAATTATTTTGATGTCGAAAGGGAAGAGGACAGTGTCTTATTTAATAAAATGTCAAAAAAGGGGGAGTTTCCTGTCTTAGTTTCACTTCCTTGAACTGGATACTACCGCGCAACGTGCCCTTGCTTGGTAGGTCGTTAATTAATCAGTCTTAAAAAGAGGGATGGATTTCGGCCTTGCTTGGAGTCATCTGTCTAGTAAAGTGCTACTTCTAAAATGATCGTTAAGGTCATTCACTCTATTCCCTGCTGCCCGTTCATACCTTACAGCGAGTATGATAGATGTCTATAATATTTTGCTTTACGGTGTTTACAGGGTTATGAGATTTCTTTTAATTTGTATAAAAAAAATACCTTTGGTATAAACAACATTATAGCTCTATATTTTTATATCAGTAGATATTTCAGCATTGCAGCAGCAAGTAAGTTAGTAATAGATTTGGCCTCTATTTCCTCTTCTCTCGTATCTGTCCATCTTTCTGATGGTGAGGAAGAAATTATGAATAGAATTGCAATAATGGAAACGAAGCATGCTGCAAGGCCTCCCAAACGGGAATCTTCGTTCCTCATTTATGATGATGAATGGAACTGCTGTCCCGCATAAGCCTTTGGAAGCAAACAATCATAAAAAGGAAAAATAGAGAAGTAGAGCTAAGGTAAAAAACATGGACAATCCTGTGTATTCGATCTAGTGCTCTCACTTGCCCCCAAGGGGCCAGAAGAAGATACGCAATGTTCAGGGTAGAAAGCCAGGGTTTGGTACTTTGACAAGCCGGACGCCGAGAGAGCACTAAGACGAAGAACCTAGCTAGTAATTTCCTGCCCGTGTCTACTTCTTGAAAAAACTAAAGGGTCAAGGTAAGCGTATCAAGAGAAAATGACCAAAGCATATGCCCGGCTAATTGAATGGAGTTCCCGGCTTTAAAGAATCAAGTTCAAGTACCGAGGAGATGTATTTAAAGAGCTTTGGTTATGAATGAATAGGCATGTGGGAACAACATTGCTTGCACTGATTCAATTGATTTGAAATGGCGGTTATACTAAACATACATATACGACCTTAAAATAAATTTGAGTCGACTTCTAGCCTTTTATTCTCTATCGCTCTCTACTGGTCCTATAGCTTGAAAGAATCTACAAGATCCTTCGTGAAGTGATTCACGGGTGGGAATCACGAACGGTCTTATGTGAGTAGACATCTCCCCTCCTTCTCTTTCTCTAGGACATCTCACTTGTAATCAATGCTTTCTTTCTTCCCATCCTCAGATCAGAGATGAATTTGAGAGTCAACTGTGAATGGTGCTAGAGGAGAGTATGTTAAGACGCGTCCAAGCCAAACTATTACTTTCTCCAGTCGATGGTACTATTGAAAGTAGAATGTCGTGTCGTCCAGCGCACTTGACTACTGCAATCGATCCGATAAACCAAAGCATCCTGGCCAACCAACCATTGAGAATGGAATAGAGATTTAATTCTTCTGTCTTCTCTTTCAACCCTTGCTCTTGCCTCGGCTTCGCCAGCAAAACTGCCTTATTAAGATTTGGACTTTCACATTCAGCTAACCACCTAACCCGTGGGACGGGGCCGACCTTCTCTTTTCTTTGTAATTGGACTTGCCCGAAAGAAAGGAAGCTTGGCGTGAGAACCCTCTAGATTAGGGAAATAATAGCTTCTTGCATATGCGTAGGAAAGGACCCTATGCGGTGTGAGAAAGACTTGACTTCAGAATGCCAACCTCCCTTAGCTTAGCCCTTTAAGACCTTTTCCGCCTTCTCACTGTCATTCATCGAATAAGACTACGTCACCTAAATCAAGAAAAAAGAGGAAGGCGTTTCTCATTGTTGGCTAGCCTGGGCTCCACACCAGATTTTCTTTGAGATGGCGAGAATTCTTTAGTAAAGGCATGGATTAAGCCCACTCGGGACGGGAGGTTTTTCAACTGCTATTATAGCTCGTACAACCTTAAGAAATCGAGACTAGTCTAATAAGTTACTAGCCTAGTGCTACTCCTCCACAGAAGACTTGCTAGAATAGCTACCACCCTTTTTCTTGACTTTCCTTTGCCAAAGAAATCCCACGTATGAAGCTCTCAAATTAAGAATGAATCAATTAAACAGGCCAAACGAAGGCCTTCCTTCTAGAGAAAGCAATTGTCCCGCTATACCCACAATCCAGCTGAATGAACTATGTCGGAGAGCAGCGGAAAGCCACTTGACCCTAAGGAGAGGAGCAAGCAAGCAATATCTTGGGGAAAGGCCTCTACTCTATAAACCAAGTCTTTCTGACGAGGCACACGCTTTCTTTTTTGATCCCTGAGTAGAATTTCCTTTCAATGTTTAGGTAGAGTCCCATACCCCTACCTATACTAAGCTAAACCCCTTAGGTCATCCTAGTTAGAGTTCCTTCATAGTTTCATTTTTACCTTTTGGGAACATGTTGCCGTAACCGACATAGACCACATGTCTGGTGTCATGGAAACCTACACCAAAAGAAGGTGGACTACTTGCCAAAGTAGTACCTAGGCATGAACACAGAAACTACGTGGATCCACTAGCTAGTATTCCTACCGGGGTAACATAGTTTAAGAACTAGGAGATATAATTGGGACCCTCTTTATTCTACATGCGTTATAGACTCCAATCTCAAGAGTACATTAGTGATCCTACCTTCCCTATGTGGGAAGGGACAATTCTCAATCTAGTTCACTCGGTGCTAAGCTAGAGTCCCTTTTCGAAATGTCTTTAAGACTTTATTTAACAATAATAGCTTAGTTTAGGTCATAGGGTCTAACCCTTGTATATTCATCATCATAGCTCAATAGGAATGGCATGAGTATAATACTTTCATTACAATTCATATAATTGAGGTTAGCACATTTACATATTCATTCATAATAAGACACATTGGTAATCATCACCATCCTTATAACATTACATCTTAATAAACCTCACAACCATAGTCAAGACATTTAAATTCAACATTAAACAACCCTATAAATCCTAGTACAAGTCATACTCCAACACATCATCATGACTTAATCACAATTAACCATAATTTGAAGTAAAGAATATGGATCACAAACTTTACGAAGTCTCCTTCATAGTTCATTATTAAGGTCTTACAATCAACCCATAACTCAACCCAGTTAGGGAATTAACATCACCACACAATGATAACCAATAGAATAATAAGGCCAATTGCATCACTATATCACAATTCAATACTAGATCATAGCTTAAGTCAATATATTTAGGTCAATTTAACAACATAGTTCATAACCTAGATCAAAATTTCAAGAACTATCATGATAGGCCTATAATGCATCTTAATATATTGATAATTGATTTAATAACATCATAGGATAGTAATTTAATCAATAACCAAGTCAAATGAATCAACAGTACACAATACAAATCAATATCACAACCTAGGGTTAAGGAGTAAGGGTCATGTTCTACAATTTAGACCAAACCATCAGTATTTAACATAATTAAGTTAGAATAAATGTTAATATATCCCTAATACCCTAAAGAATCATATACACATCAATTCCTAACTTCAATTTCGACAAAGAGAAAGACCACATGAAAACTCAACTTTTAAAATTACTTTGAAGGAACCATTTGGGGAAAGGAGTCCCAGAGGTGAATTAGATCCCATACCTTAATGTTTGATCAAGATTTAATGGTGAAATCATCCCTTTTCATCCCCTTAAACCCTCCCGTAGCGTGGTATTCATGGGAGTTCTTCACTAGAGAGAGAAAGAAGAGAGAAGGAAGAGAATTTGTTTTGTGAGTTGTGAGAGCTTAGGTTAGTTTAATGGGGTTTGAGTATTTATATGGGCTGTTAATTAACTTAATTAGACTCCCCTTAACCCATAAATAACAACCTAACCCTTTAATTAATTAATTTGATCTAAGTTAAAACGTGCAGAAAAATGACAGTGTCATAGACGACACCACGATCGACGGATCGTGGGTCAATCGACGGGCCAGGCCCCCTTCCGTGTTGCACATCCATTGTTTTTTGTCAGAAATTGTGAAGGTGAGGGGATCCAACCATTTTTATAGGTTTTGGTCGACGTATGGCATCGACGCCCTGTTGATCAACACACGATCCGTCGTTTCCTTCTGGTGGGTGCACACTCCCTAGGCAGTGTTGACTCCAACGTGCAAGGGTCCTCATCAAGGGCCCTTGGTTGGTCCTTCGGGAGTCGTAACTGGATGTTTCGACCATGAAACAACTTAAACACATGTTAGACACCCTACCACTAATTTTCATAAATTTCCGACTCCTAAAAGCTAGTCAAATATGCTATGGCACGCCAGTAACTTCATTAGCTAGTTTCCGGACGTCATGGACGTTTTGGTTTCTAAACTTCCTACATGACTTTTATTCATTATAATGACCCTTAAAACAGTGTCTAGACATCATGTCACCTATGTTAGGCTTTAAGACACGTATAGTATTTTGGAAGTGTTACATTACCCCCCCCCCCCCCCCCCCTTTAGGAGCACTCGTCCCCGAATGACACTAAAACTCTTTTAAGGGAAGGAATAGAGTAAAGACTAGCATCCCAACCAACAACAATACAAGAAAACATAAATCATATCACTTTAACAAGGCAATTCAAAGCTTCAATTACCACACACAAAGCTCAAACATCAAATTAAGAGGAATTTCTTTCTCACAACAACAACATGAGCTCAACATACTTTACATAAGTCAACTATGCCGAAGTTCAACTTATAAATATGCTACATATCATTTCATATAGACTCACCATATCAAAATGCACAATATAACTAAAACAAGCTAAATTGTAAATTTTCAAGTTCAGATGTACCATTTCACTGTAAGTCACATTAAAGGTGTTCAAAAATGCATATTTTGTAAGACTTCACCAAATATCAAGAAACTTCAATTTCTAGTAATTATTTATATTATTAAGAGTAATGAATAACCTTAATTATCCAAAATATGAGGGTAACGACACTTTATGTCGGTCTAGGCCTCCCATATTGCACCCTCAACTAGGTGATTTTTCCATAACACTTTTACGGTAACCACCTCTTTGTTCCTCAACTTATTTACTTGCCTATCAAGGATTTGAACCGGAACCTCCTCATAGGAGAGGTTATCCTTCACACCAAGACCCTCAATAGGAAGAAAGGACTCGGGATCACCGCTACACTTCTTTAACATAGAAACATGGAAAACCGAATGAACCGTAGAAAATTAAATAGGCAACCTTACCAACCCTTTTCAAGATTCATATGGACCCACATAACGAGGACTTCACTTTCCTTTCTTTAAAAATCTAAGCACACCCTTCAAAGGTGAAATTTTCAAGTACAGTTTATCACCTTTTTCAAACTCCAAATCCCTTCTCCTATGATCAGCATAAGACTTTTGCGGACTATAGGCCGTTTTCAAGCGACTTATTATAATATGCACTTTCTCCAAAGTCTTATAAATCAATCCGAGACCAAAAATCTAAGACTAACCGACTTCAAACCACCCAATAGGATATCTACACCTCCTACCATACAAGGCTTATAAGGAGCCATGGATATCGATTAATGTAAACTATTATTGTAAAAAAACTCCACCAAAGGCAATTGCTTATCCCAACTTCCCTTGAAGTCGATGATACCAAATCTAAGTGTATCCTCAAGGGTTTGAATATTACGATCCGCTTGACCATCCATTTGGGGATTAAAAGCGGTACTCAACTTCACCTTAGTACCCAACCCTTCTTGGAATGACCTACAAAACCTATATGTAAATTGTGAACCCCTATCCGATATGATGGATAACGGAATACCATAGCGACACACAATCTCATATATGAAGTCTTTACATAATCTTCCGCCGAATAAGTAGACTTGACGGGAAGAAAACGAGAGAACTTCGTCAACCTATCCACCACCACCCATTTCGAGTCATATTTTGAGTGTTAGGCAAACCTACCACAAAATCCATGTTTATGTCTTCTCACTTCCAAGTATGAGTTTTGATTTCTTGTAGTAGACCACCCGGATTTTGATGTTCGACTTTTACTTATTGGTAATTTTGACATTTTGCTACAAACTCCGCTTTGTCCTTCTTCAAACCTTGCCATTAATACACTTCCCTAAGATCATGATACATCATTGTTGACCCCGGATGAATGGAATAACGGAACCCATGAGCTTCTTCAAGAATCCGTCTCCTCAAATCATCAACATTAGGAACACACACCCTTCCTTGATAACTCAAAACACCCCCCCCCCAAGGAGAATCACTCACTAAACTTCTTTTTTATAGATGTTGAGATTGAGTAAGGGGGTCACCCGCCCTAAGAAAGATCGATTCAGCTGATCACTTGACTCAGGTTCTTCTTGTTGATGACTCAAGCCGAACCACGTGTACAAAATGCAAGTACCCAGTTCCTTCGGTATCAGTAGTAATTCGTATTTGCAATAGGGGCAGTTTCCATTTGAATCCCATGCCTGGGTAAATTCTTTTAACCCTAGTCAGTAGACTGGCCTTTCCTTGGCGATTGGATTCGTTATTTCAATCAAATCAGATGTGGTATCGTATTTAATAGAAATGGCAGCTTTTAGGTGCGTCCACTTTCTTCATCATCCTCTATCAAACTGATCAAAAAGGAAGGCGAGCTTGCTTCTTATTCCTCTGTTTGATGTCTTCCATCTCTGCCTGGATCGTTGTCACCTATGTTGAAGAAAGGTTTGAAACCCTGTAGAGAATAAAGAGGGGCCAAGGATCTTCCTCTCAACAGTGCTTTTCTAGGCTCCACTCTCCCCTGAATAAGTAAGGCCCCGTTAAGCCTGGGCTAAGATGGGGATAAACAGTAAGGATGAAGCCCCCTTAGCTCTGCCAGGCACTGGACACATTCCTTCTTGTCTTGCTCGCTTAGCCAAGAACCGATTCATTCAATTCTATCAATGGTTGATCAAGGTGTTGTTTGGACTTCACCCCAACAATTATGTATGACTCAGAGTTACTATGGACCATGAAACCACCATTTGGAGAATCTTCCAATCTAACGCCCAATCTAGACAACCTATGAACATATTTCACTAGGTCTTTCATGGCTTCCTCTATAAGAGACACACTATCCATGGCCATACGACTTAGAACATCAGCAAACACATTGACCTTGCCGGGGTGATAGAGAACACTCATGTCATAATCTTTCAACAATTCTAACCACCTTCTTTGTTGGAGATTCAACTCCTTTATAGTAAACACATATTGGACACTCTTATGGTCAGTGAACAAATCAACATGAACACCATACAAATAATGCCTCCATATTTTTAAGGCAAATACCACGACCGCTAACTCAAGATCGTGAGTGGGATAGTTCTTCTCATGCACCTTAAGTTGTCTTGAAGCATAGGCAATTACTTTCCCATGTTACATAAGAACACACCCCAAACCCACTCGGGATGCATCAAAATACACAACGAATCCCTTTTTACACCGGAGAGGAAGTAAGCCTATCTATCAAAATTTGGAAGCTCTTCTCACATGCCTCCGACCACTCAAACTTCTTACTCTTTTGGGTCAAAGTAGTCAAGGGAGATGCAATGGATGCAAAACCATCCACAAACCTCTGATAATAAACCGCTAGATCCAAGAAACTCCTAATGTCGGTTGGAGTCAATGGTATAGGCCAACTTCTCACCGCCTCTGTTTTCCTTGGATCAACCTCAACTCCCTCACTAGAGATGCTATGACAAATAAACACCACCGACTTCAACCAAAACTCGCATTTGCTTTACTTGGCAAACAATTGATGTTCTCTAAGTACTTGCAACATCACTCTCAAATGACCCATGTGATTACTCTAATTTTTTGAATATACCAAGATGTCGCCAATGAAGGCAATGACAAATGAACCTAGGTAACTTTGAACAACCCTATTCATTAGGTGCATAAATGCCGGTGGAGCGTTAATGAGACCAAAGGACATTACTAAGAACTCATAGTGACCATATCTAGTCTGAAATGTCGTCTTTGGTATATCCTCACCTCTCACCCTAATTTGGTGATACCCCGATCTCAAGTCAATCTTAGAAAAGTAGCTTGCCCCTTGGAGTTGATCAAACAAGTCATCAATCAGAGGGAGAGGATACTTGTTATTAATAGTGACTTTTTTGAGTTGGCGATAATCAATGCACATTCTTAAGGACCCATCCTTCTTCTTCACAAATTAAACTGGAGCACCTCATGGAGAAATACAAGGTCTAATGAAGCCTTTATCTAGTAAATCTTTTAGTTGAGCCTTCACCTCCTTCAATTCGGACAGAGCCATCCGATTAGGAGGAATTGAAATAGGATTTGTATCCGATAGCAAATCGATACCAAAATCAATTTCCGGTTCGGGAGGAATACCGGGAAGATCATTAGGAAAGACCTCCAAAAATTCACTCACTACGGGGACCGACTCAATGGGAGGAATTCAGAGTCTAAATCTTGGTCTCTCACTATATGATATAAATAACCCTTAGTAATCATTTTGCATGCTTTTATACAAGAGGTGATACGACCTCTAGGAATATAATTTCCCCCGTTCCACTCTAATACGGGTTCATTTGGGGGCGATCCCACACCCTCTTTATCTAAACGAATGAATCAAGTAAATAAAGGAAAAAGAAAAGAATGGGGGCGTGGGGATTCGATCTTGGGTTTCCCAGGCCGAAATGTTTGAGATAAAAATCAAGAAAAATAAGATGAGGTGAGTGGGGATTGAACCCACAACCTCTTAAATAGGTGAGAAAGTTAAGAGAAAAAGTAAGAGAAATAAAATGAAGGTTTGGGGGATCGATCCCACAACCTCTTGGCCTTCAATTGAAAAGAGAGGAGGGAAAAGAAAGAAAAAAATATGGGGGTGATGGGGATCGACCTAGGGTCCCCCAAATCTGAAAAATACAATTACCAAGTTTAATATAAGATTAAGTGTTGCTCAAGGAATTCGAAATCGGGTTCCTTTGCCCAATTTCGTATTGTCGCATAAGTCTTACGTGGTTAAATATTTAATGAATGCTTCCTATAGGAATCAAATTGAGACCTTGGCATACTGAGAAGATGCATAAGTCTTGTACCACATAATCTTGGGCAATATTATCACTTAAATGAACTATGAATGAAGCCTCATGGCTTGTGTGTGTGGACTCATAAGTCCAGCATACGTTTATAAAGTAAGTGAACCTAAGATGTAATGTGATGAATGATGATACCCCAGAAGGGTTAAGTAAGAGTGTGAAACACACTAAAAGGCCAAGTGCATTGGCATATGATGAAATGAACATTCACGTAAAAAGGGGTGAGTAATTATGAAGGGAAAATGTTCTAAGACTAATGAATGTGGTGACAACATGATAAGAGGCTAATGTGAAACATGAGAGCAATCTCAAATGAGCCTAAGTAAATGTTACCAAAATGTACTCACCTATAAGAGTGTAAAGTTAATTAAGAGATCTATCTCTATGAACACTCTAATGAAAGTATTAAAGTTAATGCATACTTAATACTAATGATGAGATGAGAAATCATCTAATGAGAAATGATGTCCTCATGTTAGAAGCCAGCTTCTATGACGTATGAGATGAATGTAATGGAACTTTATCTTGAGCACCGATAGGCTAGCTATGAGTGGCGATTCCTTCTTTTGGGAAGGCAGAGGTTCGTGTAATTCTCATGAGATTAGAGTGTCCATACAGACGGGTATGGATCTCCTTATATCTCCTAGTCATTGAACCTATGCAGCCAACATAGGGATCTAACAGGGTTCAATCCCTATATACGCTAGCATGTTTTTGGTTTCACTTTGGCCGGTGATTCCACCTCTTTTTGGTGTAGGGTAGACACATGATTTCATGGAGCTCACATGATCTATGTCGGTTAAAGTGAATGATCCCAAAGAAAGAATGAGGCCAGCCTCATGTAATGCCCACAATGAAATGAACGATACCAAAGATGTTTGGGTAGGATAATCAAGAGGTGAACTAGACTTATGTATTGACACTAGGTCATTCTTAGTCATTGCACAGTGAACCCAATGAGAGTCTTCAATTACATCCTAGATATAGCTGGTGTTTACAATAGACTATGAATGAAATTAAATAAAGTACGTATGAGTGAATGAAGTAGACTTTGTGTTTGCTAAAGAAGGATCCGAAATTGAGGTCCCATATTTTGAGCCCTCATTTTTGGAAGTCCTAATGTTACGTCCATGATTCCAAGGTCTCATGGCATATGAACGAATGAAATGAAATATGATATGTTCTATATGCAATATGTTATGTGTTATATGCAATATGTTATGTGTTGTGTGCAATATGATACGTATGATGATGCATGTTACTCTCATGGCATGACTTTCCTAATCCAATTTTGGAAAGTCCACTGACTTGACTTTCCATAACTCATATCGTTAAGAGAGAGTTATTCTAAATCATGCATGTCCGTGGTGTGTGCTTGCATATACCCATACTTAGTACAAGTTTGTACTAATTCCATACATTTATCTACTTTTAGGTGCAGGTGCAGCTGGACGTTAGAGCTTACGAGTCGATGCAGAAGTTATCCGGACGTGGAGCTTTCATTCGAATTTTGTAGGCCCTCATGCTTTCAAGGATGCTTTTTTTTCTAGCGTAGACGTAGGCATGAGCTAGTGGAGTATGTTCCACAAGCGTTTCTTTCATATTTACATTCAAATGTAGTATTGGTGCCATTTTGGCAACTCTATATTATTGACTATATCTTTCATTTGATTATCTTGATTTAGATGGTTGTTGTGAACACGTATGAGTTTACGTAGATAATATTATGCAAGTTCAATGTTTTCCAATATAAAGGTTAAGTACACAAAAGTTTAAATTTTCTGCTAAATTAACCTAGATGAAGTAACGACGACGTATGTAGGCTTGTCTGCAACCTCTGAGAGGTCAATGACGCCGGTCTCGTCTGGGGTCTAGATTCCAGTCGTGACAGATGAATTCTTGCATTTTTGTCTCCCTTAGTTCCAAGGGAAAGAACCTATCAAGGAAAGCCATTTTGAAATCTCCAGAAGTAATCCGACCTTCTATAACCGACCTCTCATCCTTCCATTGCTCATACCACACTTCAGCCGCATCTTTGAGTTGGTAGGCGGATAGTTCCGCATTTTCTTGAGTATAAACACCCTTAGCATCAAAAACCTTGAACACTTCATCATGAACCCTTGTGGGTCCTCCTCCACCGTAGAACCAGATAAAGTAGGGGGATTTATCCTTGAAGCGGTGGTATTAGCATTGGGGTTCACTTGCACCCTTGTATCCCTAGAACCTGGGTAGACAACACTTGAGTCAAGCTATGAATGGCCGACCTTGTCTCTACATTAGACATAGCCACTTCTTCAATAGGAACTTGAGGGTGTTGAGGAGCTTGAGGGGAAACCGCCTCATTCAGATTCTCCTCTACGGCCTTTCGAGCATTGTTACTTCTTTATTCATTGCCTATAAGCAAAAATAAAGGATTAAAAGAAAGGACTACATATAGTTAAGACTCATAGGTACGACTAAGGAATAACAAGAGAGTGAAAGTTCCTAAACATTACATAGTCTCTCATTCATTAGTGTGGCACGCTTCACAATTATGAATAAGACACTACATAGACATGGTTTAATGAGATAACAATACTTAAAAGATTTAACCTCACGCTCTGATACCAAGTTTGTTACGACCCAAAGTACCCCCTAGATGTAACCGGCGTCGGCGTCTTCTAAGAGGACTAAGGCAAGCCTCTTAGCATTCGTCATAGAAAATCATAAGTCCAAATCACGGAAAAATTAAAACTTTTGCTTATATAGCAAGGAGGTTTGCATAGACATCTACATAGGAAGCATACATAGGCTTCTCGCAATAATCCATAATAACGCATATGAATTTAGTTTAACACTTTGTCTCATATCAACAATCTAAACGAAGTGAAACAAATAGAGCAAAGCCCTTATACAAATTCATAGTTGCCATATTGAGCTTACATCAATATCTTCAACAATAGGAAAGATATAAATGTCTACTAGACAATACAAGTACTAATAAGATATAGTATGTGGTAGCATCCTCGAACTAGAGGACGTACGAAAACTTGGAGATTCTAGTCCAAGCCTTCTTGCTTTGGTCTCAATGATACCTTAACGGCCCGAACCTAAAATGTTTGGGGAAAAAGGGAATAAATATGGGTTAGTACAAACCAAATGTACTAATTAATGTCCGTATGCATAAAAATCGTTAATGTATGAGAAAGGGAACAACTTAGTCAAAACTATGCACAATGGCCAACAATTCAATATACACATATAAGAAACATCATATTCATATCAACAGTAACTCAAGCAACACTTGTGCTATGCCAAAAATAAAGCCCCATAACCCTATCCAGAGCTAAATATCACATTAAGTAACCCATTTCATACTTACAACATATTCTCAAATATAACATGCTTCATATATCAACACTAGTCATAGCTTATCAACATAATCATAACTATAATCATAATAGAAAACTACTAGAATCATCCTATAGGATCCCACATGTGCAATGTGAAAGAGAAGTCCCATAACCTCACTCACACTATGTAGTAAGCTTTAAGACAACCCTAGAAAAAGTTCACACAAATAACTTGTTCATACCTTTAGTTTAGGGAAATAAGTACCATAACCGACATAAGACCATGTGAGCTACATGGAATCTGGTGTTCTACCCCCACAACGAAAAGAGAGGGTTAACACTTGCCTAATGTTCAACCATTCGTACATAGCTATTCTACGTGGATCCACTAAGCTACAGTCCTATGTGTCCACATCGTTAAGGGACAATGAGATTTTTTCTAGAAACCTTGAATTCTAATCGTGAAGGTTTCCATCTTATAAGACAACACATACCTTGGGAATCCACACTACTAATTGTGAAGAAACCCATGTTGGAGGTCGGACTTACTAAAGTGAGACCTCCTTCTAATTTACATGCCCTTTCGTTGATAAAAAAATATTTCCTTTAGTAATCATCATATAACATCGTACAAGTTCACATTAGACTCTTTTAGACCTTTAAGCAAACAACTTATCATAATAGCTCATAGGTGATCACAAGTGAGAACTATCCTTTCACTTTAGACACAACATTATAATCATAAGAACTACATTCAATCATATAATGATCACATCATAACATAATTACATACTTCATAGGCAATTCATAGATCTATGGTTACAGATGAGGGATCGTTGTCACCAACATCACAACAAGACAATTAGCTATAGCATCATTATCACATAAGTAGATTTCACCTTGTATAATTGAGATCAAAGGAGAATCAAGATCATACCTCATTGCCCTTCATGGGACTTCATGATTAAATACCCAAGAACTTACAACCAACATATGAAATAGGACAATTCATGAAGTACTAACATAATTAAAATAAAAGTATACAAGTGACATATTCACCACCCTCAACAATTCACCTTAATCAATCAAAGAAATTAGGGATTTTGGGGAAAGACATGGGTCAAGGGAAAACTCATAGGAATTCATCAATTAAAGATTAATTCATACTTAAACAACATTAATTCATCATATATCATCACAATTGATTGACAATTTCATTTTAGAAAGAACACCAATGTGAGGAGAAATCATCTTCTAATCACACCACAACGATCCTCACAAAAGGAAACAAACCACAATCTAGGCTCTTGAATCACTAGATTAGGACCTAAAATGACCAAGAAATCATATTTTAAAATTCCCCAAAAGTTGAGCTCGAAAATGAGCTATGACAACAGCTAAAACACAATATTTACCTTCAATGAAACTTCAAATACGAATTCCAACCTCAAGAATCATTGGAATCGAAAAACCACTCAAGATAGCCTCAGGAGTCACTTAAATCGAAGCTAAAATGGCAGAGAAAACAAGTATCAAAACTTTAAATATCAAGCTCACAAAAAAGGGGTCGTCACAGCAAGTATTTTACAAAATTTACCTCAAATGAAGACCCAAAATCAGTTTCCGAGCTCACAAACGCATTTTAATTGGAAAATTTCACAACCTAGCTTCTTGAATCGCCCAAATTGGAGCTCTATAACTCAAGATATCACACTTTTAAAATGAGAAATAAAGTTAAGTTGGGGTTATATAAATGCGACGGTGGTCACTAAAAAGCTCACGAATATGGTCCTTAAAAGCCCAAAAACTGTTCGCTAAAGAGATGCACCAGATTTCACCTTTGGCTATATTCTTTAAAGTCTCCGATGGGGTGCTTAGAATTCATTCAGAACCCGATAAAAATAAAATAGATAAGCTACCCTAAAAAATTCTACATTCCGGGCTCAACAGCGCAATTGAAATTTCAATCAGAGGTCATCTCGATTAAAAGTGGGTTCCACTTCCGAAGGCCAATTTTAACCAAAGACCACTGAGGGGATCGAAATAAGTAGCAAGACCTCAGTAGTCGAATGGAAGGTCGTTCAAGACCGAACTCCACATTCTAGCGCTAGCCGATTTGAGAGAATTTTCATTCTAGCGTGTTCTTCATTGACTAAAGTCAACCTTAGGCCAAATTTCAAAAGCTAAAACGTATAATGGTCAAAACTCGCATAGAAGTCCTCGATACATGTGTCCACCATGCTACTAGACAAATTTGGCCTTTCCATAGCTAATGTTACTTGACAAAAGCTTCAAGGCCTCTAAAACAAGGAAAGCTACACAAAATCCAAATGAATAACCTGGGACCGAACTGTCAGGTCCAACAAGTCATAAATGACTTGGGGTTTCTATAGAAATTCTCTAAATGATAGAAAGGAGGAATTAAGGAAAAAATAACCAGAAGGGTCATTATAACATCCACTACTAAAAAGCACTTTCGTATGTGAAAGTAAGGGATAAGAAGTACCTGAAGGCTCAAACAAGCCGGGAAACTACTCTCGCATCTCCTGATTGGTCTCCTAAGTAGCCTCCTTGGCCTGACGGTGCCTCCATTGGACCTTAACAATAGGAATGGTCTCGACCGCAACAGTCTGATATCTCTAGCTATAATAGCAACATGTTCGTCTATAAAGATCATACGATCATCCAACCAAACTGAGTCATACTGGGGCACAAGGGACTCATCAGGAATATACCGATGCAACATTGAGACATGGAAAACCGGGTGGATGGCTGAAAATGTTGGAGGTAGAGCCAAGTCATAAACAACCACACCTACTGTCCGGAGTATCTCAAAAGGCCCAATGCACCTGGGGATAAGCTTTCCCTGCTTCCTAAACCTCATCACGCCCTTCATGGGCGACACACAGAGAAATACCCGATCACCAACAGAGAATCTCAAAGGTCGACGCATTCTATCCCCATAAATCAGGTGCCTAATCTAGTCTGTCATGAGTCTATCTTGAATCACTCTCACCTGGTCCAAAGACTACTGAATCAAATCCGTACCCTGCAACCTAGGCTTTGTAGTCTCAAACCAGCCCATGAGAGAGCGACAATTCCAACCATACAAGGCCTCAAACGGGGCTATATGAATGCTAGAATTATAGTTGTTGTTATACACAAACTCAGCCAAAGGCAAGAACTGGTCCTAATAACCACAAAACTCTAAAACACAAGCCCGTAGCATGTCGTCAAGGACCAAAATAGTACGCTCTGATTGACGATCAATCTGCAGGTGGAAAGTTGTGCTAAGGTCAACCCGGGTGCCCAACTCATCTTGAAAGGTCCTCCAAAATCTAGACGTCAACTGAGCACCCCGATATAATATAATCGGAACTTCTACGCCATGAAGTCGAACCACCTCTCGAATTTAGATATGAGCAAACCTCTCAGTGCTAAATGAAGACTAAAAGGGAAGGGAATGTGTTGAATTGGTCAATCGATCAACAATGACTCAAATGCTATCAACACCTCTAGAAGTCCACGGTAGGCTAGCCACAAAATCCATAGTAATGTGATCCCACTTCAATTTCAAAATGGGTAATCTTTGACACTCACCACCAGGCCTCAAATGCTCGGCCTTAACCTGGTGGCATCACAAGTAACGGTAAACAAAGTCAGCAATATCTCTCCTCATGCCACTCCACCAGTAAAGATACCTTAAATCATTATACATTTTCATTGTACCCAGATGGATAGAGTATCTAGACTCATGGGCCTCATAAAGTATCAACTATATAAAATCCCCCAATCTCAAAAAACATATGCGGCCGGTGAATTTCAACCCTCCATCAGGATCTAAGGTATCCAGACCACCATCACTAGCCAACACTCGTTATCTATGGGACACCAGGGACTCATCCTCCAACTGACAAACACCGATCCTATCAAACAAAGAAGATTGAACTCCCAAATAAGACAACATGCGTCTAGAATCTGAGATATCTAACCGAACCATGCTATTGGATCAGAACTTAATGTACAAATCCTAGGGTCTCTTCTTAAAAGATAAGAAGGCTAGACTACCCATACTCACTGCCTTCTGGCTCAAGGCATCCGCTACCACGTTTGCCTTGCCCGAATGATAAAGTATAGAGAGGTTGTAGTCCTTCAGGTGCTCAATCCAACGACACTGACTCGAATTAAGGTCCTTGTGGATCATCATGTACTGAAGACTCCTGTGATTGGTATATATCTCACATCGAACTCCATACAAGTAGTGCCTCCAAATCTTAAGAACAAAAACTACTGCTGCTAACTCCAAGTCATGGGTGTGGTAGTTGAGCTCATGGACCTTAAGGTGCCTCGAGGCATAAGAAATAACCCGGAACTGCTGTATCAATACACAACCCAATCCATTATCGGATCCATCATGATAAACCGTGAAAACGTCGTCCTCAACTGGAGGAGTCAATATAGGAGCGGTAGTAAGCAACATCTTGATCTTCCAAGGATCATCTTACACTCATCTTACCACCCAAAAGTAACATTGTGGCAAGTCAATCGAGTCAAAAGTGTTGTTATAGTAGAAAAGCCCTCAATAAAGCATCTATGCTAACTGACTAACCCGACGAAGCTACGATCCTCAAAAACAGAAGTGGGCCTGTCCAAACAATGGATAGCCTCAATATTCTCTGTATCAACCCTAATACCCTCCTTGGACACCACGTGCCCCAAGATTTCAATAAACTCAAGCCAAAAAATTGCTCTTTGAGAACTTGGCATAACGTCGTTGATCTCTCAAAGTCTGAAACACTATCCTCAAATATTGCTCATGCTCACTCCCGCTCTATGAGTATAGTAGTATGTCATCAATGAAGACGATAAAAAATGAATCAAGGTATGTCCTAAACATATGTTTCATCAAGTTGATGGAGGCGGTTGGGGCATTAGTCAACCCAAAAGACATCAAAAGGAACTCATAGTGGCCGTAACGAGTCCTAAATGCGGTCTTAGAGATGTTCGCTGCCCAAATCCTTAGTTAATGGTACTCAGACCTTAAATAAATCTTACAAAACACGACGGCACCCTGAAGTTGATCAAACAAGTCATCAATACGAGGCATAGGGTAATTGTTCTTCACTGTCACCTTGTTCAACTACCTGTAGTCAGTGTACATCCTTATAGATGCATCATTCTTCTTCTCAAATAGGAAAGGATCACCCAAGGCCACAAACTCGGACGGATGGACCCCTTACCTAAGAAGGCCTCTAACTGAACGTTGAGCTCTCTCAACTTTGTAGGAGCCATCCGTAAGGCAGAATAGAAAAAGGTTTGGTGTTGGGCTCCAAATGTATAGCAAAATCAATGTCACGCTCTGGGGGTAGGCTAGGTAGATCTATAGAAAACACATTTGCATAGATTCAACTAAAGGGTTCTCCCTACTAACATCTCTCACATAGGCCAAACAAGCTAAATATGCAAATACAACCAACCGCTTATCCTGCATAAAAGAGATGAACCTCGTCAATGCGATTATAAGCACCCTGCCACAATACCGGCGGAATGCCAGGCATGGAAAAGTAACGATCTTGGCGGAGCAATCCAAGACTGCATGGTAGGGGGATTACCAGTCCATGCCCATAATAACATCAAAATCAACCATTTCTAGCATAATAATATCAACTCTAGTATCATAAATGTCACATCCGTGGAGCACCCCCTAAAAGTAACATGGCGTACTTTACCTCTCGGAGTTTTTATACAAGCTCATAGTTATCATTCATCGCATTGACATAATAAATTTAGGGGAAAATTTAAAATTCTTCATAGAACATCATATGCTAGAAACTTTACTTCATATATATAAAATATAAGTCATAATATATATTTAGACCTTAAGTCTCTTTGCCATCTTAGACTCAACAACATTAGAGTATATTAGGGACACGACCCTTAAAATATTAACATAAGTACAATAAGAATACACTTTACAGTAAAGACATAACATAGGAATCCATGGACTTAAGGATTCCTTTCCTTGAGCTTCGGAATCACATATCAAGCTCCTCAATCACATAGACATCCTTTAAGCATCCATAACCTACACTTAGTGTAAAAAGTATATAAGAATGTGACTTAGTACAAGAATGCACTAAGTATGACAACCATGCAAAAACATGCATTTAAAATGGACATTTTCTTAAAATCATACTTCATGTCTTTTTGAGTAAATATTCATAAAACCTTTATACAAAAGTGTTTATATAATTCACATAATTTATAGAAACATAATCAAAGGCCAAACATCATATAAAATCACATATAGAATTTAAGCCATATTTGAGGTCACTTTACAGTGAGCTCTTTTACCTTAACAGTGAACCCTTAACAGTGAACCCTTTTTCTTTTAACTCATCAACCTTCCAAGTAACTCTTTAGTAATACTTGGTGCGATGTATCACGTTAAGGCCACAAATAAACCATACGTACAATCTACACAAGGCAACACATACACTCATAGAAGTATAGTACAACATAGTTATATTCAAGTCAAGACCATATGGCATTACAGTAGGTCACCTCCATTTACACATACTTTTACTGCTTTTCATATTCATCATTATAAGACCTTATTTATGAAGCCAATCTTATTCTACTAGTGCAATGTACATGTGAAGCCCATAACCTCACACATACTTAGTAAACCCTTCATGAGACCACAAACCATAACATTCAATTTATACATCAACATATAAGTAAAGACAACTACATTCATGTCAACAATCCTTCATCATATAATAATTTATACCAACATAGTGCATATAAGGTTAAGATCACATCATATAGATTCATACCATGCACATTTTCATGACAAGTAGACAATTACTACAGTATCATGCATAAAGACATAACCATAATCATACACATTAGTTCACCTTCGTAGGAATTCGTAAGGAGCTACTTGTGCAATGTCTAGATGGGTTCATTACTTCCACCTATCCTAAGTAACCTCCCTTAAGTCATCCTAGTTAGGATCCTAGTCATTTACTTCCATTGTACATTTTACTTAAGGGAAACTATAGACTTACCCTACACTAAGACCATGGGTGCTAAACATGGAATTTGGTGTCATCCCCTCACACCAAAAAGAGGGCATCTTACTTGCCAAGGTAAGACATAAGTATCATGATAGCATTTTAGGTGATATCACTTGCTAGATCCTATGTGGTAACATAGTTTATGGAACTTGGGACTATCATAGAAATATCTCTCTACACCCTTTTCGGGTCATGAGGCTATCCACCCCGTGAGGACCGTTAGTGTACCCTTTATCCTTCCCTCCTTAGGAACGTGCCACCCCCTCATCTACAGGTTCACTCGGTGCTAAGCTCAATGCCCTTATTGAAAATCCTTTATTAACATTTCTTTTATAAAACATAGGCTTAAGAGAGTCATCCCTTCATATGCTTATCTCATAGGTCATAGATGAGAATTCATCAACCTAAATCATGTGAGAAATCCTTTCACATGGACATAAAAAATGTATTAGTACTGTCTAGTTAAGGATACACTTGAGCACACCTTTCAAGAATCCTTTATTGACTAGACAATCATTCGTGTGTGTGTGTGTATACTTATATGTGAGCAAATCTTTCACATAACACATAAATGTTACACATGTTCATATATCAATTCATGAGTCTATAGGTATAACTATATGAGCAATACTTTTACATAAACCCACTAAGACACTATGCAAATTCATATTTTATCATATCATATTATTCATATTCATAACATGCCCATACATTCATTTTCATATAAATAAAAATCAAACCTAGGAACTATCCTATCAAGGGACACATGTGCAATGCATAAACAAGGTCCCATACCCTTTCCCATACTAATACACCTATCAATTCATCCTAGTTTAGGAAACACATATCATACTTCACATACTTATACTTTACATGCATAGTAGTAGACACTAGTGAATATGAGAACTACCTTCCATTAGACACTATGATTCTATACTACTTGTAAACATGCATGAAGTGTGAGTGTTTGTGTACATTGGTAAACATGATCACATAATGGCCATCAACAGAACATTGAAGCAGCCACCATCTTAAGACCATATTACACTTTCAAGCATAGACCACACAACACATAATTGCATATGAGAAGAGCTAACTACATACTATACTTCAAGACTCCTAAATTTGGCTATTCATGCATTCACATAGGGGTACTTAGGTAAGGGATTATTTAACCACTTTAACTCATCAAGCCCCTAAACTTTACTCTAACATAGATATGCACATGCTTATCCAATAGCCATACAACCTAGATCACAAGTAGAATAGGAAAGTAGGCATAAACTTCATCAATTTGCCTTCAAGTCTATGATCAACACATGTATAGTTTGACACGAAGTAAACACCACCACTATAAGTGGACAATACCACACAATGCCATACAAGGCTTCATCAACTACAATACTATAAGACAAGTAGAGAGGAAAAGCCATTCTTACCATTTCATTATCCTTTCATCATCATTGATCAATACATACTTTCCATCATCAATACATGTATAGGGCAGTAGCTAATACATTTAATCATGAAGGAACCATGTACAAGTTGCTACAAAATCATGCTACCATCTAACACACTATATCACATATATGGTAGAAGGTAGGGAGTTATAGATCATCAAAACACTTCCCTAGTTTGGCTCATCAATCATCATGTATCATTATTATACATTTAGGGTAGTAGATAAAGAGATAGAAACCAAGTCTTAATCATGATTTATTTATCTTATAATATAGGTCACAACATATACATTACCGTATCAATGTCTATAGGCTAGAAGGACTTAAATCAATCTTTACCAATTTCATTGTTATCTCTTCACATTGTATCAATTATACTTAATAATTATCATGTTACACATATAGGCATTATCTAAGGCAATTCACCATATTCGAATAACATAACAACCATCCTAACGTCAAGATCACAAGTTACTACTTGATAACTTAGAAGCACCTAGATCACTTAATACCAAGCCTTCTTTATTTTGATCATATCAAATTTATACTCACAATTAAACAAACTTATTAACCTTGGGCAGTAGCTACAAGAACCACACCATAATTGAAATCCATTTTTCTTCATTCAAAGGTCAACATTACACTGATCACATAAGGCATATGTTAATCATTTTCAAATGTTCATATATTGATCCACATAGATCCTTCATCATCAATTCATCATCAATTCATGTAAATAACATTAGGCATAAGCAATTCAACGTAAGAGAATCCCAATTAACCATTAACAAGCCATGATCACAATGCCCATGTAAGGGCTAAATCAATTTTGGGAAGGAACATGGGTTCATCATGCAATTAGATTAAAATCACATTAAAACAAATACATTAACATCAATTCATCATGATTTAAGCATTTAAAATGTTTTTAGAAAGAACCCATGGCTAGAATAAAGAAGAAGATATTTGATCATGAAACCTTCTTTGAAAACTTGAGATTTACTCTCCAAGTGAAAGGTTACTTGGTGATGAAGGATTACCATAACTTTGTCTAGATAAAAGTATCTAAAACATGATGAATCTCACAAGTAAATACAATCTCCAATCTGTTCTTGAGCTTCTCCAACAATGGTGGTTTCTAGGGAATATATTTTTGGAGGGAAAGTTTAATTCGTGTAGAGGGGATTGGGAATGGGTTGGTCACGTTTTAGAATACTTATACACACAAAAAAAATAGATAAATAAACCTATGAGAGTCCGGTTAGGACGTGGGATGAATTTTCCATTCACCCCTTAAGTGGGCAGTGCGCTGGCACTATTTGCACGCCACCATCGACGGAGCACCATCGACGGTCAATTGGTCCATTGACGGGCCATCTATGGCTTCAGTCAATTGGACCTACGCATGTTCTTTGGTTGATGCTTGCCCAATATAAGTTTCCATCGATGATACATCACCAACCGGCTGTTGCTCAACCAACTGGGCATCGTTTTGGCTCAGTAGATTTACACTGCCAAGGCAGTGTCTCGACAGTCTTTGGTCCTTCTCGTGGGCCCTTTTGTGGGGCTCTTTAGAAATCGTACCCGGACGTTTCCAACGTAAATACAAACCTTAACAAATTTTAGACCTCCCACATCAGTTTCACCAAAAACTAATACACGTAACACATCTGGACAGGCTAGGCCCCATCAAGATATACACATGCATGTCTCAAGGCAATCTTTTGAACGTTCCAAACTTTACAATATTCCATATACTGCCTATAAACATAATTATAACTCATTTAAAGACTTCATAAGCTAATTTCATACAATTATAAGAACTTATAGACACATGAGGCACATAGGTGACTAATCGTCGAATGTCTTGGTTGTCCCTTGACGTTTGACTTCCAAATCACCTAAAACAATACACACTGCCTAAATACCATATTATAAGACATTTTAGGACCTTATAACCTTAATACAAACATGTTAGTCTCTATACACCCTATATCCTTTTAGGGGTCTTACAGTATCCCCCACTTGGGAACATTCGTCCTCGAATGACACTTAGAACACTTTAATCACAACAAGGACTTCAATGCATCATAGAGCAGTTAATCACATTCATAAAATCATCACATATAAGTTAATGCACAAAACTTACAAGGAACATAACTTCAAATCATTTAGCACTCAATGCACACAATCCAGCAAAAACCTTGATTCGCTCACTCTTTAATGCATCACACATAGGCTCTGATCATGTTCATTGGAGGAACATCCTTCTCCTAATCATAACATGGTAATTACACTTCATTTTATTAAGATCTCATCTTGCAACCATTTCTAAGTCACACTTAGGAAGATTTTAACAATACTCAAGAAGTAAGTAGGCACTCATTTCAATGCACACAGACTTGAGTTAATTGAATTCACAAGGATCTTTATTAGTTAGACCTAGTGCCATGAAGGTCATACTCAACCATACCATCCTTAGTGGTGTCCATGGAGGAATTTCCTTCTCCTCAACACACTTACATGTATTATGAGTTCATCCCCAAGCAAATGCACAAAGGTCATCTTTACTGTAAAATGAAAATTTCTCAACTTTTTAAACCAATACATGCTCATGTTTTCCTTCCTAGTGAAGTCAAAATGGTATGTCACACCAAGTACATCACAACAATTAGGAAACCATTTCACAAAATGTCAATTTCTAACATAGTACTCACTTTCACAATAAGCATCATTTGGGAAAAACACTACAAATCATAGGCACACACATGAACACTTAGCTAAACATGCTTTCACTTTTCAATAGTGAGCCTACAATCATACCTTCCGAACCATACAAGTCATATAGTTTTCAAGAGACTAAACACTTTTCATTTAAAAGAGACTCATCTCCTCCTTATAAGTGTAAACCTTACATATCAAAAATGACTAAAATCAAGTTTCTTATCTTACCTCATCAAGTCAAATTCACAATTACCATGTTAAGATGTTGTTCAATATGAGAAAACCATGAAGTTAATTCAAATTTTTTTTCAAGAACTTAGAAATCTTCACAATGTTACAACCCGAAACCATACCCTAGAAGATAGGGTGCAATCTCGGATTGCAACCGTCGTCGTCGAATTCTCAGAGTTCTAAGACAAGCCTCATTCATATCATTCATGGTATATACCTACTGAAAAGTAGTGCGGAATTAAAACTTTTCACAAAAACATAATATAGTCTTTAAAAATCTCTTTCAAATAAAAGTAATAGAAATGCTAAGTCTCAATCTCATCATCTTAAGACACAAGAGTACTTATACTTCAAAGAAAGACATAGTCTATTAAAATACTTCAAAGAAAAACAATAAAAGACATATATATGCCCTCGAGTCAAATGAGGACATACTTCAACTCTTCTACTCGGACGATCCTTCTAAGCCCAAGTCTTCTTCTCCAAAAGCTCCTTACCTACCAAGGACTATAGATATAAAATAAAGCATGAAATTAGTACAACCACATGTACTAAGTATGGCTATATGCATAAAATCATGAAAACGGACTTTATTAGAAATATGCATCTTTTCATTTAGAAGTCATAGTTTAAACATAAGAACATCATTTACCAATTAAGAAACACATAAGATAACAATTAGCCAAAGATAACATTTTAAAGGCTCACTTTACAGTGAAGTCCAAACCTTCCTTTTAACATCTCCTAGCATGTAATTCCTCCACTTAAAGTCATCCTAAGATTCATATAAGTCACACAAAGAGAGACCGCCCATACACACTCTCTAGATGTACCTAAACGACCCATAAGATTACCTAATGAGTCACATACATACTTAAAAAACCATCATAAACATCTATGTAAGATTCTTCTACCAAAGGTCAATTCCAAGGTTCACTTGAGTGAGTGTGGAGCGACCGCCCATACAATCTCTATCACACACACACACAAGAGATCCTATAGACTACCTCAAATAGAATTATTCTCACTAAACACACCAACACTTAGATGATAAGACATTCTCCTTCCAAAGCCTATCAAAAGACCTACTTAAGTAAATCGAGAAGATAAAGTCCATAGTACAATGACCTCTCCAAGATTACCTTAATAGTCCTTAAGACTTCCTAAGGTTTAGATCATGTCAACAAGATTAACCAACTTCCCTAATTAGAGTCATCCTCAAGACATCCAAAGATAAGACATGAAGAGACCATCCTTTCATGCCCTCCTCACACTTTAGCTAAGGAATGCTTAAGTCACTTTAGATTAGGTACTCCTTCATTTACATAGTTATTAACATAGGTCAATTGTTCAATACTTCATTAAGAATCATACATCACCTAAGACACTCACATAAAGCATCACATAAGACACTCATATAATGGTCTTGGACAAGACCTAGGAACTCCACATAACACCTTGAAAGTCTATTGTGCAATGTCTAGATAGCGTCCCATACCACCACCTAAACCTCATAAACTTATCTAATGCTAATAGGTATTCCATATTATGAGAATAGGCAATAACCGACATAGACCATGGTAGCAAGACATGGAATCCGAAGTTCTATCCTACTTCGATGAGGTTGTTCTACTTGCCAATGGTAGAACTTGGACACATCCCATGTAGGCACATGGTTAAGGAATATGAAGGGCGTACGAAGCATTCAATCTCTTCTTTAATTGAATCCACTTCCCCCTTACTCATACTCACTCGGTGCTAGCCTTAGTTCTCATAGATTAATTCACATTAAGGTTCATATAAATAGGTCCCTTATCTAGTTCATGACCCCCTTTACATTCACCCTACCAAAGCAAGGTCCACTAGGGCATATCTCACTTTGGCGACAAGAAGCTCATCGCGACTTCCCTAAGATATGATATGATGCCGTTCCAGCCAATCAACCTTAAGTACATCACTCATCACATGAAGGATACCATTACGGCTAACTACTTCACCATTTATAACCTCGCCACTAAGTTCAAGGTTCCACATAAATTACCCTCTTATCATTAAGGTCTCACCTATATTTATTTATTCAAGACTAAGAGTTATAACACCCTAAATCAACACATCACATATCCATAATCATATATGCATCAAGCAAGAGATACAAGTCAACTAAGACAAGACATCACATACTTCACTTTTAACCCATAATACAAGCCATTCTAGAAACACTTCTAAAACAACCTAACATCTTCAAGTCATCCTATATATCATCATAACATCATTAATATACTCCACATAGACTCATAAAGTCAAGTATGAATAACCAAGACTTAACCTAACACTACATTCATAATATCAAGTCAAAGTCTAACATGATCACTTAAGGCAACATAACTAGAAGAATACATACATGACTATATAACTTCACATGTAGATAAGTAATGAGATACTCACATCATCAACTCTACAAATAGCCACATAACTTCAAGTAATTGCCAATAAGGTCATGCTCATAATATTGCATAAAGTAACGCTGACAAGGCCACATCAATTGCAACATAAGTGGACCATACCAAACACAATAGAATCAAAGTATAATTAATATCAAATTAAGCAAAATGGGGCAGCATACCTTCATACCCATATCCACACTTCAATTCAATGCCAAATCAACCAATTCAACATCACAAGGCCCTTACCCATGGCCATGAACAATAATTCAAAACAATAACCATAAAACTCAATGAATCTACATCAATTCAATCTAGTTTTAACAATATAATATCAATTATATATCAATTGAACACAATTCTTATATCATTAGAAAGTCCATAAGAAACTACACAACAATTCATCAACATTAGCTTAATATCAAGTAACCCCAAAAAGTAGTCAAAACTAGGTGTTCACCAATTCACATGGGTTCATAGGTAATTTATGTTGAAATCATCAATACAATATCAATTAGATCATAATTCAATGTTTAGAAATCATTTATGCAAGAACCCATGGTAGAATCCGGAAATTGGACAATTCACTTTAGAAAACTTTGTAAAACACTTTGAGGATTGGGCTCCTTGATGAAATAAGTTTCAAGGATCAAAATCCATACCTCAAGGATGATAATTCTTAACCTTCATGAAGAATACTCCTTCAAAACGCCACATCAAGCTCATCCTTCAAGTTGGACTTCAATGGAGTCTTTGGGATTTCTAAGGGACTTTGGGGTTTTGATTTTAGAAGAATGAATTATTCTAAGTGTTAAACACTTATATACTCATCTAAAAGATCCATAAGACCCTTAATAAACCGCCTAAACTCTTATTTGGATGTGGGGTAAATTTACCAATTCACCCCTGACTTGGCAGAAAATCTGCGCAGGAGATATTGGCTGCGATGACCTGCTTGTGAAGGGGCATCACGGGTGCAACGGCCCGTCATGGCCATCCTTTGCAAGCTACAGTGGCTTTCCAAGGGTCCCCTCTACACCTTTGAACAAGTCCCCCACGACGGAACCTTGTGACGGGGCGTCACAGCCACTACTGGCCGTTGACAGCTCCGTCGCCAAGGCTGCCTGGGACAGCCTGCTCACCAGGTTTTGGGTCCTTCCTCAAGGACCCTTTGATGGTCCTTGGGGATAGTTTCCCGGACATTTCCAACCCAAATATGATCATATATAAGTTTAACACCTCTTACATGAATTTCATCAAAAACGAACACGTAAAACTCGACAAAACTCGTCTAGACGTACAAGGTTGACTCAAGGAATATCTTTCGAATGCCTAGGACGTTCTTAGTCGTTTGACCTCCAAACCTCACGAAACTTTAACCACTGACTATACATGCTATATTAACTATATTAAGAACATTAAAACATCATGAAACACACATAAGCACATAAAACCACATAAGAGAAAATTTAGGTAACTTAGTCGTCAAACGTCTTAGTCGTCCCTTGACGTTTGACTTCCAACACCTCTAATATTTTAGCTACTGCCTCTATACCTCATATTAAACATATTTAGGACCTTATAACACCAAGACCAACATGTTAGGCTCTAGTTAACTCGAGGTCTTACAATCTCCCCTACTTGGACACATTCGGCCTCGAATGACACTTGCACCTCTCCGAACATTTCCAAGATTAGAGATTCAACTAGCATCATATAAACAAACCATACAACACATTATCAAGAAGAAATCATCAATTTCACATAATCAAGAGATTCACAACACAACAAGAAACTAGAAGACAATTTTATAACTCGTTATGCTACAAAACTCACATGCTTCAATCCAAATAGCAAAAACTCATTTTATATTCAACATCATACTCATATACATCAGTTCTAATCACATTACCACAATTTTTTGACCAAAGAATCAAATAGTCATTTTCTCAAAAGTATCACAGTGAACAGTATATCAAGCAACAGTGATTTTAACAACTTTTCAAAAAATGCAATCTTAGGCAATTCTTTATATTGACATGCTAATATGCAAGATAACATCATGTAATTACATCATACAACATGCTCAAAGCTTCATAACACACACAATGCAAGAAGTTAATGAAATTCAATTTGAACCAAACTCCTAAACACCATGCACAAGCAACAAATCAATGAATTCTATCCCATCTACAAATCATACTCCCCCACTTAGAAGGAACTCATACTATCAAAAGAGAAACAAGAACTTACCAACATCATCATCACCATCACCCGACTTCTCAATTCTAGTACGGAGTGCATAGAAACGCCTCTTAGTTGGAGCATCTTCCTTTGGCACACTAGGCTCAACCCTCTTGCCCTCCTTAAAAGAAGCAATGTTTGGATAATCTCTCACTTTGTGCCCATCCTTTCCACATCCAAAGCAATTACCGGTACCCAATAAACACTCACCATAATGTCTCTTACCACAAGTGGCACATAAAGGTTTGTCATTGCTAGAACCACCTCTCTTCTCAAACTTCTTCTTAGGAACACTAGGTCCATCTTGAGTTTGAACCCTCTTTTTGAACCTAGGTTGCACTTGGTCACTAGCAACACTCCTTTTCAAGTTCCTTGACATCCTCCTAATTTTAGACTCTTCAATTGATTGTGCATACACCATGAGTCTAGCCAAAGTCATATTATCATGCAACATAGCCGTACGGCATTCCTCCTTCACTAAATCGGCTACACCCGTCAGAAAGCGACTCATTTCATCCCTTGAATTAGTCACTAGGGAAGGTGCATACATAGACAAAGTCGAGAATTTCAAAGAGTACTCCTCAACACTCATATTGCCTTGCTTGAGATTGATAAATTCTTCTACCTTCTCTTCCCTCTTCTCACGGGGAAAATACTTGCCAAGAAAAGCTTCCTTAAACTCTTCCCACTCAATAGGACCCGATCTTCCCGCCTATTGTCCTTCCATTGAGTGTACCAAATTTGAGACACATCTCTCAATTGATAAGAAGCCAACTCCGCCTTCTCCCTACATGTAACCCCCATAGCACTCAAAACTTTGTACACACCATCAAGAAATTCTTGGGGATCCTCATTCACCTTAGAGCCAAGAAAGATTGGAGGATTCATCCTCACAAAATCTCTCAACCTAGAAGTCATAGTGCTCTCCATAACCCTAGGCACCATACTCAAATTGATTTGAGTAGTTACGGCTTGAGCTAAAGCCCTCAAAGCCTCTCCAATCACCCTATTAGACAATTCCGGCACCTCATCACCTCCTCCTACATTAGGAGCATGATCACCTTGAGGAGGTACTTGATCATCTTGAACACCTTGAACACCTTGAGGAACTTGAGGAACTTGCTCAACTTGGGGAAAAACTTCCTCATTACCCCTTCCCTCTTCCATCCTTCTAGCGGCCATCCTTCTAGTATTCGTCTCTTAGAAAACAAGTAAACACATTTAGAAGGATACTCATAACATAACTCTACCGCACGAACATAGGAGTAGAAATGAAGGGAAACACTATCGTCCTATAGCCTCTCGCCCATAGATATGTCGCGACTCACACCGATGGTCAAGACTCTACTAGACGTGACTTGATGAGACTTTTTGATACCTAATACTACTTTCACCAACCTATGCTCTGATACCAACTTTGTCACAACCCGAAACCATACCCCAGAAGATAGGGTGCAATCTCGGATTGCGACCGGCGTCATCGAACTCTCAGAGTTCTAAGACAAGCCTCATTCATATCATTCATTGCATATACATAGTGAAAAGTAGTGCGGAATTAAAACTTTTCATAAAAACAAAATATAGTCTTTAAAAATCTCTTTCATATAAAAGTAATAGAAATGCTAAATCTCAATCTCATCATCTTAAGACACAAGAGTACTTATAGACACCCCATACTTCAATACGAAAATAGAAAGACATAGTCTATTACAATACTTCAAAGAAAAACAATAAAAGACATATATATGCCCTCGAGTCAAATGAGGACATACTTCAACTATTCTACTCGGACGATCCTTCTAAGCCCAAGTCTTCTTCTCCAAAATCTCCTTACCTACCAAGGACTATAGATAGAAAATAAAGCATGGAATTAGTACAACCACATGTACTAAGTATGGCTATATGCATAAAATCATGAAAACGGACTTTATTGGAAATATGCATCTTTTCATTTAGAAGTCATAGATTAAACATAGGAACATCATTTAGCCATTAAGAAACACATAAGATAACAATTAACCAAAGATAACATTTTAAAGGTTCACTTTACAGTGAGTTCCCTTCACTGTACAGTGAAGTCCCTTCACTGTTACAGTGAAGTCCCAAACCTTCCTTTTAACATCTCCTAGCATGTAATTCCCTCACTTAAAGTCATCCTAAGATTCACATAAGTCACACAAAGAGAAACCGCCCATACACCCTCTCTAGGTGTACCTAAACGACCCTTTAGATTACCTACGATGAGTCACATACATACTTAGAAAACAATCATAAACATCTCTGTAAGATTTTTCTACCAAAGGTCAATTCCAAGGTTCACTTGAGTGAGTGTGGAGCGACCGCCCATACAATCTCTATCACACACACACACAAGAGATCCTAGAGACTACCTCAAATAGAATCATTCTCACTAAACACACCAACACTTAGATGATAAGACATTCTCCTTCCAAAGCCTATCAAAAGACCTACTTAAGTAAATCGAGAAGATAAAGTCCATAGTACAATGACCTCTTCATGATTACCTAAATAGTCCTTAAGACTTCCTAAGGTTTAGATCATGTCAACAAGATTAACCAACTTCCCTAATTAGAGTCATCCTCAAGACTTCCAAAGATAAGACATGAAGAGACCATCCTTTCATGCCCTCCTCACACTTTAGCTAAGGAATGCTTAAGTCACTTTAGATTAGGTACTCCTTCATTTACATAGTTATTAACATAGGTCAATAGTTCAATACTTCATTAAGACTCATACATCACCTAAGACACTCACATAAAGCATCACATAAGACACTCACATAATGGTCTTGGACAAGACCTAGGAACTCCACATAACACCTTCAAAGTCTATTGTGCAATGTCTAGATAGCGTCCCATACCACCACCTAAACCTCATAAACTTATCTAATGCTAATAGGTATTCTATATGATGATAATAGGCAATAACCGGCATAGACCATGGTAGCAAGACATGGAATCCGAAGTTCTATCCTACTTCGATGAGGTTGTTCTACTTGCCAGTGGTAGAACTTGGACACATCCCATGTAGGCACATGGTTAAGGAATATGAAGGGCGTACGAAGCATTCAATCTCTTCTTTAATTGAATCCATCAAGCAAGAGATACAAGTCAACTAAGACAAGACATCACATACTTCACTTTTAACCCATAATACAAGCCATTCTAGAAACACTTCTAAAACAACCTAACATCTTCAAGTCATCCTATATATCATCATAACATCATTAGTATACTCCACATAGACTCATAAAGTCAAGTATGAATAACCAAGACTTAACCTAACACTACATTCATAATATCAAGTCAAAGTCTAACATGATCACTTAAGGCAACATAACTAGAAGAATACATACATGACTATATAACTTCACATGTAGATAAGTAATGACATACTCACATCATCAACTGCACAAATATCCACATAACTTCAAGTAATTGCCAATAAAGCCATGCTCATAATATTGCATAAAGTAACGCCGACAAGGCCACATCAATTCCAAGTAAAACACATAACACCTTCACCATAAGTGGACCATACCAAATACAATAGAATCAAAGTATAATTAATATAAAATTAAGGAAAACGGGGCAGCATACCTTCATACCCATATCCACACTTCAATTCAATGCCAAATCAACCAATTCAACATCACAAGGCCCTTACCCATGGCCATGAACAACAATTTAAAACAATAACCATAAAACTCAATGAATCTACATCAATTAAATTACTTTTAACAATCTAATATCAATTATATATCAATTGAACACAATTCTTATATCATTAGAAAGCCCATAAGAAACTACACAACAATTCATCAACATTAGCTTAATATCAAGTAACCCAAAAAGTAGTCAAAACTAGGGTTCACCAATTCACATGGTTTCATAGGTAATTTATGTTGAAATCATCAATACAATATCAATTAGATCATAATTCAATGATTAGAAATCATTTATGTAAGAACCCATGGTAGAATCCCGAAATTAGACAATTCACTTTAGAAAACTTTGTAAAACACTTTGAGGATTGGGCTCCTTGATGAAATAAGTTTCAAGGATCAAAAGCCATACCCTAAGGATGATAATTCTTCACTTTCATGAAGAATTCTCCTTCAAAACGCCACACCAATCTGATCCTTCAAGTTGGACTTCAATGGAGTCTTTGGGATTTCTAAGGGACTTTGGGGTTTTGATTTTAGAAGAATGAATTATTCCAAGTGTTAAACACTTATATACTCATGTAAAATACCCATAAGACCCTTAATAAACCTCCTAAACGCTTATTTGTAAGTGGGGTGAATTTACCAATTCACCCCTGACTTGGCAGAAAATCTGCGCATGAGACATTGGCTGTGACGACCTGCTTGTGACGGGGCATCACGGGTGCAACAGCCCATCATCGCCATCCGTTGCAAGCTCCAGTGGCTTGAAAAGGGTCCCCTCTACACCCTTGAACAATTCCCCCACAACAGAACCTTGTGACGGGGCGTCACAGCCACTACTGGCCGTTGACAGCTCCGTCGCCAAGGCTGCCTGGGACAGCCTGCTCACCAGGTTTTGGGTCCTTCCTCAAGGACCCTTTGATGGTCCTTGGGGATAATTTCCCGGACATTTCCAACCCAAATATGATCATCTATAAGTTTAACACCTCTCACATGAATTACATCCAAAACGAACACGTAAAACTTGACGAAACTCGTCTAGACGTACAAGGTCGACTCAAGGCATATCTTTTGAATGCCTTGGACGTTCTTAGTCGTTTGACCTCCAAACTTCACAAAACTTTAACCACTGCCTATACATGATATATTAACTCTATTAAGAACCTTAAAACACCATGAAACACACATAAGCATATAAAACCACATAAGAGACAATTTAGGTGACTTAGTCGTCAAATGTCTTAGTCGTCCCTTGACGTTTGACTTTTAACACCACTAATATTTTAGGTACTGCCTCTATACCACATATTAAACATATTTAGGACCTTAGAACACCCAGAACAACATGTTAGACTCTAGTTATCCTATGTCATTTTCGAGGTCTTACGCACAATATCTTTAAGATGGTGTCAGTCAAGACATACCAAACATGTAGAGGTCATGCATTTCATACTTTATGCAAAACTCTATTCATGAACAAGTTCATCAACACTTCATTAGATTAAAGTTCAAGCAAAAATAGAAGTACAATGTAGTAAATATCTACAACCTTACTATTTTATCACCATCCCCCACTTAGGGTAAACCCAATTAAGTGTAATTTAACCCAACCTTAAGAGGATCTTAGTTATCAATCAATAAGCGAATTACAGTAACTTACTTTAAGGGCTTCATAGGCATTCTAAACTTTATCACCTATGTAATTTATCCCCAATCATCAAGTTATGTCATACCATTCAACAACATAAGGTTTTCATACACTGCAATAGACACCAAGGTCATACAACATTGGGGAAAATAACAAGGAGACTTAGCCATAGAATTTCTTCTTTTTTCCTTGAATATTACAGGAAGGTCACTTCTAGGTCACTAAAACCCACATCATCACCCTACAAGGACAAGCATACTACATTTAAACCTAGGATGAAGTCTATACAAAGGACTCAAATCCAAACTCGGCAACTAGAAAGAACCACACATATACATGGGAAACATTTAAACCTTTAAACATATATAAAGCAACATTGAACTATCAACATACATATATTCAAAAGGGCAGCATGCTTCTTTGCCATTTAACATATTCCTAAAGCATTTTAAGCTCAAATCATATAATTAGGCTACCATCATGCAAAACCATATAGTAGCATACCATTCAAAAGAAAATCATTTTAACCATAATAACTTCTAACATGCTTTAACTATATCATGACATATATTTTTCAACATAACATGCCATTTCTCATAAACTTCATACATAGCCAACAAATGGCATCACAAAATCAAAGCATGCCAAAATTCACATTCACACATACTCATCGAACCATAAAACCAAGTTAAGTATTAACTCACCTTTTCTCCCTCAAGCATATAAGATACCATCTTATCCAAGCAATCACATCTAAAAGAGCACCGGACAAGAAAACATAAGAGGGATATCATATAGAGTTAAGTTCTATGGCACGATATGAGAATGATGAAGGGAAACTCTATCATCTTATAGCCTCGTATATCATTTGATGGTGTCGCGACTCACCACCAATGAACACGAGACTCTACTAGACGTGGCAAAATCAGACTTTTAGAACATAAAATCACTTTATAAACGTCACGCTCTAATACAACGTTTGTCACAGCAGGGGAGTACCCCCTAGAAGTAACATGGCATACTTGACCTCTCGGAGGTATTATACAAGCCCATAGTTATCATTCATTGCATTGACTTAGTAAATTTAGCGAAAAATTTAAAACTTTTCATAGCACATCATATGCTAGAAACTTTACTTCATATATATAAAATATAGGTCATAATACATATTTAGACCTTAAGTCTCTTTGTCATCTTAGACTCAACAACATTAGAGTAAATTAGGACACAACCCTTAAAACATAAAGATAAGTACAATAAGAATACACTTTACAGTAAAGACATAACATAGGAATTGTTGGACTTAATGATTCCTTTCCTTGAACTTGTGAATCACATATCAAGCTCCTCAATCACATAGAAATCCTTTAAGCATCCATAACCTAAACTTTGTGTATAAAGTAGAGAAGAATGGAGTTAGTACAAGAATGCACTAAGTATGACAACCATAACATGCATTTAAAAGGGACATTTTCTTGAAATCATACTTCATGTCTTTTTGAGTAAATCTTAATAAAACCTTTATACAAAAATATTTATATCATTCACATACTTTATAGAAACATAATAAAAGGCGAAACATCATATAAAATCACATATAGAATTTAAGCCATATTTGAGGTCACTTTACAGTGAGTTGTTTTACCTTAACAGTGAACTATTTTTCTTTTAACTCATCAACCTTCCAAGTAACTCTTTAGTGATAATTGGTGCAATGTATCACCTTAAGGAAACAAGTAAACCATACATACAATCTACACAAGGCAACACATACAATCATAGAAGTATAGTACAACATAGGCATATTCAAGACAAGACCATAAGGCATTACAGTAAGTCACCTCTATTTACACATTTTTTTACTTCTTTCATATTCATAACTATAGGACCTTGTTCATGACCCCAGTCTAAGTCTAGTAGTGCAATGTACATGTGAAGCTCCATAACCTCACACATACTTAGAAAACCCATAATGAGACAATAAACCAAAACATTCAATTTATACATCAACATATAAGTAAAGACAACTTCATTCATGTCAACAATCCTTCATCATATAATCATTTAGACCAACATAGTGCATATAAGGATAAGATCACATTATTTAGATCCATACCACACACATCTTCATAACAAGTACACAATTACTACAATATCATGCATAAAGACATAACCATAATTATACACATTAGGTCACCTTCCTAGGAATTGCTAAGGAGCTACTTGTGCAATGTCTAGATGGGTTCATTATTTCCACCTATCCTAAGTAACCTCCCTTAAGGGATCCTTGTTTGGATCCTAGTCATTTACTTACATTGTCCATTTTAATTTAGGGAAACTATAGCCTTAACAGACAGTAAAAACATAGGTTCTAAACATGGAATTTGGTGTCATCCCTTCACAAAAAAAGAGAGGGCATCTTACTGTCCAAGGTAAGACATGAGTATCATGCTAGCATTTAAGGTGATATCACTTGCTAGATCCTATGTGGCAATATAGTTTATGGAACTTGGGGACTATAATGGAAATATCTCTCTACACCCTTTTTGGTTTATGAGGCTATCCACCCCGTGAGGACCGTTAGTGGGCCCTTTAGCCTTCCCTCCTTAGGAAGGTGTCACCCCCTCATCTACAAGTTCAGTCGGTGCTAAGATAAGTTACCTTTATTGAAAAGGCTTTATTAACATTTCTTTGATAAAACATAGTCTTAGGAGAATCATCCCCTCATATGCTTAGCTCATAAGTCATAGATGAGAATTCATCAACCTAAATTATGTCAGAAATCCTTTCACATGGACATAACATATGTATTAGCACTCTCTAGTTAACGATACAGTTGAGCACACCTTTCAAGGCTCCTTTATTGACTAGACCATCATTCATGTGTGTGTGTATACTTATTTGTGCTCAAACCTTTCACATAACACATAAATGTCACACATGTTCATATATTAATGCATGAGTCTATAGGTATAACTATATGAGCAATCCTTTCACATAAATTCACTAAGACACTATGCACATTAATACTTCATCATATCATATAAGTCATATTTATAACATTCCCATACATTCATTTCCATATAAATAGAAACCGAACCTAGGAACTATCCTATCAAGGCACACATGTACAATGCATAGACAAGGTCGCATACCCTTGCCCATACTAGTACACCTATCAATTCATCCTTGTTAAGGAAACACATATCATACTTCATATACTTATACTTTACATGCATAGTAGTAGACAATAGTGAATATGAGAACAACCTTTCATTAGACACTATGATACTATACTATATGTAAACATTCATGAAGTGTGAGTGTGTGTGTACATTGGTCAACATGATCATATAATGGCCATCAACAACACATTGAGGCAGCCACCCTCTTAAGACCATATTACACTTTCAAGCATAGACCACAAAACACACAATAGCATAGGAGACATCCTAACTTCATATTATACTTTAAGACTCCTAACTTTGGCTATTCATGCATTCACATAGGGGTACATAGGTAAGGGATTATTTAACCACTTTAACTCATCAGTGGAAGCACCCACACTTTACCCTAACATATATATACACATGCTTATACAATAGCCATACAACCTAGATCAAAACTAGAATAGAAAGTAGGCATAAACTTCACATAGTGTGATCATCATCACCACATATTCATATATTCATCAATTTGCCTTCAATGCCATAATCAACACATATATAGTATGCTAAGAAGTAAACACCTCCACCATAAGTGGACCATTCCACACAATGTCATACAAGGCTTCATCAACTACAATACTATAGGAAAAGTAGAGAGGAAAAGACATTCTTAACATTTCTATTATCCTTTGATCATCATTGATCAATACAACCTTTCCATCATCAATACATATACATGGCAGTAGATAAACATACATTTAATCATGAAGAAACCATGTACAAGTTGCTACAAAATTATGCTACCATCTAATTGCTATATCACATATATGATAGGAGGTAGTGAGTTACGGAACATTAAATAACTTCCCTAGTTTGTCTCATCAATCATCATGTATCATTATTATACATTTAGCGCAGTAGCTAAAGAAATAGAAACCTAGTCTTAATCATGCTTTATTCATCTAATAATATAGGTCACAACATATACATTACCCTATCAATCTCTATAGGCTAGAAGGAATTAAATCAATCTTTACCAATTTCATTGTTATATATTCACATTGTATCAATTATACTTAATGATCATCATGTTACACATATAGGCAGTAGCTAAGTCAATTCACCATATTGAATCACATAACAACCATCCTAACGTCAAGATAACAATTACTACTTGATAACTTAGAAGCACCTAGATCAATTAATACCAAGCCTTCTTTATTTTGATCATATCATATTTATACTCATAATTCAACCAAATTATTAAGCTAGGGAAGTAGCTACAAGAACCACAACATAATCGAAATCCACTTTTCTTCATTAAAAGGCCAACATTACAGTGATCACATAAAGGCATATGTTAATCATCTTCAAATCTTCATGGATCCTTCGTCATAAATTCATCATAAATTAACGTAAATAACATTAGGCATAATCGATTCCATGTAAGAGAATCACTATTTAACCATTAACAAGCCATGAACACAATGCCCATGCAAGGGCTAAATCAATTTTGAGAAGGAACATGGGTTCATCATTCAATTGGATAAAAATCATGTTAAAACCAATACATTAACATAAATTCATGATGATTTAATCATTTAAAACCTTTTTTAGAAAGAAACCATGGCTAGATAAGAAGAAGAGATTTGATCATGAAACCTTCTTCGAAAACTTGAGATTAACTCTCCAAGTGAAATGTTACTTGTAGATGAAGGATTACCATACATTTTTCTAGTTGAAACTCTCTAAAAAATGATTAATCACCCATGTAAATCCAATATGCAAGCTCTTCTTGATATTCACCAACAATGGTGGTTTTTAGGGAGAATATTTTTGGAGGGAAAGGTTTAATTCGTGTAGAGGGGATTGGGAATGGGTTGTTCACGTTTTAGAATACTTATATACACCAAAAATAGCTAAATAAACCTATTAGAGTCAGATTAGGACGTGGGGTGAATTTCCCATTCACCCCTTAAGTGGGCAGTGCGCAGGAACCAGTTGCAAGCCACCATCGACGGATCACCATCGACGGCCTGTAGGTCCATCGATGGGCCGTCTATGGCTTCAGTCGATTGGACATTTGCCTTTTATTTGGTTGATTATTACACAATCTAAGTGTACATCGATGATACATCACCAATGGGACGTTGGTCAACCAACTGGGCGTCGTTTTGGTTCTGTCGATTGACACTGCCAAGGCAGTGTCTCGATAGCCTTGGTCCTTCTTGTGGGCCCTTTTGCGAGGCCCTTTAGAAGTTATACCTGGACATTTACAACGTAAATACAATCCTTAACAAATTTTAGAACTCCCACATCAGTTTCACCAAAAACAAATACATGTAATACGTCTAAACAGGCTAGGTTCCATCAAGACATACACATGAATGTCTCAAGGATATCTTTCGAACGTCTTGGACGTTCATGGACGTTTGACCTGCAAACTTCACGAAACTTCATATACTGCCTATAAACATCATTATAACTCATTTTAATACTGCATAAGCTCATTTAATACAATTATAAACACGTATAGACACATGAGGCACATAGGTGACTAATCGTCAAACGTCTTGGTCGTCCCTTGACGTTTGACTTCCAAATCACCTAAACCTTTATGGTGTATAACCCTAAGTCTCAAAAGGAAAGATTTAGTAACTCACAAAGTACGAAGCCTACTTGTGGAAAGTGTGGCAATAAGCAAATAGGTGAATGCCTAGTAGGGACGGACAATTGCTTTGGGTGTGGCAAGAATTGTCACAAGGTTAGGGATTTCCCTAATGTGAAGAATCAAGAGAGGGGGATCGTTCCAGCTAAAGCAAGGAGTTCTAATGCGGATATTGTGAGGAAATCACTTTTATGCTCTCCTATCTAGGGGTTAACAAGAGAGTTCTCCCGATGTGGTGACCGATATGTTACAAGTCTTCTCTATTGATGTTTATGCTCTACTTTATCCCGGTGCTACATTGTCCTTTGTTAATCCTTTGGTAGATACAAAGTTAGATATACTGCCCGATATCTTAAATGAACCTGTTATGGTATCTACCCCGGTGGGTGATTCGGTTGTTGCAAAAATGGTGTATAAAAATTGTCCTATAATGTTGCCCAATAGAGTTACTCATCCTGAATTAGTAGAACTTTATATGGTTGATTTTCATGTCATTTTGGGAATGGATTGGTTGCATGCTTGTTTTGTGTCCATAGATTGTAGAACAAGGGTAGTCAAATTCAACTTTACTAATGAACCCGTCTTAGAGTGGAAGGTGGAAAATTCAATTCCTAGAGGTCATATCATTTCTTGTCTAAAGGCTTGTAAGATGATCTTTAAAGGGTTTATATACCATATTGTAAGAGTCAAAGATTTAGACTCTGAAACTCCTCCTATCGAGTTGGTCCCCGTAGAGAAGGAGTTTATGGAGGTCTTCCCTAATGATTTTCTCGGAATTCCTCTCGAACGGGAAATTGATTTTGTTATTAACTTATTATAAGATACGAATCCCATTTCAATTCCTCCTTATTGGATGGCTCTGGACGAATTGAAAGGGTTGAATGCTCAACTCAAAGATTTACTACACAAAGGCTTCATTCGACCTACTATTCTCCATGGGTTGCTCCGATGTTGTTTGTGAAAAAGAAGGATGGGTCACTTAGGATATGCATTGATTACCGTCAGCTCAATAAAGTCAACATAAATAACAAGTATCCTCTCCCAAGGATTAATGATTTATTTGATCAACTCCAAGGTGCGAGTTACTTTTCAAAATGTCTTTTCAGACTAGATATGGTCACTATGAATTCCTTGTCATGTCTTTTGGGTAAACGAACTCTCTGACGGCTTTTATCCACCTAATGAATAGGATGTTACAAAATTACCTTGATGCTTTTGTAATCGTCTTCAGAGATGACATCTCGGTATAATCTAAGAGTGAGGATAAGCATATGGGACATTTGAGGGTGGTTTTACAAGTCCTTAAAGAACATCAAATTTTTCCTAAGTATAGCAAGTGTGAGTTTTGGTTGAGATCGGTGACGTTTCTTGGTCATATCATTTGTAGTGACGATGTAGAGGTCGATCCGAGAAAGATAGAAGCGATTAAGAATTTGCCTAGACCTTTGGCTTCAACCGATATAAGAAGTTTCTTAGGTCTAGCCGGGTACTATAGAAGGTTTGTCGATGGGTTTGCGTCTATTGCATCTCCTTTGAAAACTTTGACTCAAAAGAATGTGAAATTTGAGTTGTAGGAGGCTTCCAAGAGTTGAAAGATATACTTACCTCTGCCGCAGTGTTGACTTTACCGGAGTGTACCAATGGTTTTGTGGTATATTGCTACGCTTCTCGAATCGGTTTGGGTTGTGTCCTTATGAAACATGGTAAGGTTATAGCTTATTCCTCTAGGCATATCAAAATTCATGAGAAGAATTACCCAACTCATGACCCTGAGTTACCGGCCGTGGTGATTGCCTTAAAAATATGGAGGCATTATTTATATGGTGTTCATGTTTATTTGTATACCGACCATAAGAGTCTTCAATATGTGTTTAATCAAAAGGAGTTGAACCTCCGACAACGAAGGTGGTTGGATCTTTTAAAAGATTCTGACATGAGTTTTCTCTACAACCCCCTCAAAGCTATGTGGTTGAGGATGCTCCAAGTCGTATGAACATGGGTAGTGTGTCTCATGTGGAAGAAGCCCAGAAAGATCTAGTGAAAAGTGTTCATAGGTTGGCTCGATTGGGTTTGGTTGGAAGATTCTCCTAATGGTGTCTTTATGGTCCATCATAACTCTGAATCATCTTTTGTTGTTGAGGTTAAGTTTAAGAAAAACTTTGATCCATTATTGATTGAGTTAAACGAATAAATTTTTGGTAAGCTTAACGAGTCATTCTCCCAAGGGGGAATGGTGTGCTTAGGTATCAAGGTAGGCTATGTGTACCGGATATTGATGATTTAAGGAATTGGATCTTGGAAGAAGGTCATAGTTCCCGCTATTCTTTTCATCTTGGTTCCACAAAAATGTATTATGACCTTCGGGAGGTGTTTTGGTGGAATGATTTGAAAAGGGACATAGTAGAATTTGTTGCTAGATATCCATATTGCCAACAAGTAAAGGCCGAGCACCAAAAGTTGGGTGGCTTACTTCAAGAAATGAAAGTTCCCACTTGGAAGTGGGAAGACATTAACATGGACTTCATAGTGGGTTTGCCTCAGATACGAAGGCAAAATGACTCAATATAGGTGATAGTCAATAGGTTGATCAAATCCGCTCATTTTATCCTCGTTATGTCTACTTATTCGGTGGAAGAGTATGCAAGAATATACATTGATTAAGTTGTGAGTCTTCATGGGATTCCGTTGTCCATTATTTCGGATAGAGGTGCTCAATTCACTTCTCATTTTTGGAGATCCTTCCAAAAGGGGTTAGCTACTAAAGTAAAGTTAAGCACCGTTTTTCATCCCCACACGGATGGTCAAGCGGAGCGTACCATTGAAACCTTGGGGGATATCCTTAGAGCTTATGTAATTGACTTTAAGTGAAGTTTGGATGGACACTTTCTTCTTATTGAGTTTTCTTATAATAATAGTTACCATTTGACTATTGTCATGGCTCCTTTTTAAGCATTATATGGTAGGAGATTTACGCCTTCGATTGGGTGGTTTGTAGTTGGCGAGTCTTCACTCCTTGGTCCCTAGTTAATTTGTGAAGCACTAGGGAAATTTCATGTAATAAGGAATAGATTGAAAACACCGTATAATCGGCAAAAGTCTTATGCCAACAATAGGAGAAGAGACCTTGAATTCAAAGTGGGGGATAAGATGTACATGAAAATATAATCCATGAAAGGGGTGATGAGATTTGAAAAGAAGGGGACACTTAGTCCCCGCTATGTGAGTCCCTATGAAATATTGCAACGAGTTGGCAAGGTTGCATATAAGTTGCAATTACCTGCTGAACTATCTTCGGTTCATCCGGTATTTCATGTATCTATGCTTAAGAAGTGTATTGGTGGCCCCGAGTCTATACTTCCTATTGAAGGCCTATGTGTGGATGAGAACCTCTCCTATTAAGAGGTTCCAGTGGAAATCCTTGATTAGAGTAAAGATGTTGAGGAACAAATAGGTTGCATCCGTAAAATTTCTATAGAGAAACCACCTAGTTGAGGGAGCAACATACGAGGATGAGGCCGACGTGAAGTCCCGCTACCCTTATTTTTTTCCTAACTAAGGTTAGTTGTTCCTATTAATAATGACAATAGCGAGTAAATTTAAAATTGACTTGTTTTGTAAAAATATGCATATTTATGGTAAAAGGTGTATGCTAAAATGATTTTTCCTGAAAAAATGCTCTTCTGCTTGATTTGCACTCAATTGTGTATATGGTGTATTGTTGCCATCATGAAGTAGTATTGAGCATGTTGAAGTGTTTTGAGAAAGATTTTGGCATAAGTGACTATTTATGTTGTGTTGAGCTCATGTTGTTATTTAGAAGGTAATTCCTCATATTGTGATATTGAGTTCTTATATGTTGTAATTGGTGTTTTGAGTTTCTATAAATGCCATGATTATATATATGGAGTTGTGAAGCACTCTTTGGAGTTAACTCTTTTTGGTTATATATGGTGTTGGTTGGGTTGCTAGTATTGAGTCTATCCTTTCCCTACAAAAGATTTCAGTGTCATTCGGAGACGAATGTTCCTAATGAAGGGATAATGGAACACTACGACAGTCTAAGACCTAATCTGGAGTCGCACATGTGTAGTCAAGACTTGTAACACTGTTTTAAGACCTAAAATAATGTTTATAAATCATTTAGCAAGTATTATAGTTAAAACGTCAAGGAACGTTGATGACGTCCTGATACTATTGAAATAGGTGCAAGTGTGTCTTGGCCTATTTCATGGAGTTTTAGGAGTCGGAATTTGATGAAATTTAGTAAAAAGGTGTTAAACATGTATTAGATTGTGTTTAGGGTTGAAACGCCCGGGTAAGATTCCCAAAGTACCACTTTTAGGGTCCTTGAGGAGGACCTTTAAAAATAGCCAAAAGTTGTCAAATGACGGACAAATCGACAAGCCATCGATTGGTCTACGGCCCATCGATGGTGGTAGTTGGTACAAACATAGAAATTTTCCAAAAATGTCCTAAACCAATTATATGAATCCATTGACACCCTTGCCAGTGCAGGGCGTAAACTGACCTAAGGACTGTACATCGCGGTCTCGAAGGTCAAGTGTGGTTTCGCTGTCTTATTTAAAATGAAGTCAATTAAATTAGTTTGTTATTTAGTTTGTTAATTAAGTATTAGGGGGTATATAATTAAGTTAATGAAGTGACTATATAAATACCCAAACCTAATTGCACTAACCCAACAACCTCCAATTCCCAAAACTCAAATACTCTTCCTTCTCTCTTCTTTATCTCTATCACGACCGGAATCTAGACCCCAGACGAGACCGGCGTCGTTGACCTCTCAGAGGTCGCAGACAAGCCTACATATGTCATAGTTACTTCATCTAGGTTAATTTTAGCGAAAAATTTGAAATTTTTGTTTTCTTATTTCATGTGAAACATATTATTCTTAACATCATAGGCGTTCACAAATCAACCACCTAATATAGAAATAATCAAATGAAAGAAGCAGTTCATAATTGCATTAAACGTATCCTTGCCAAAATGGCACCAATAATAAGTCTGAAATGAAATGGGAAATGAAACACTAGTGGGACATGCCCCACTAGTTAAAGCCTACATCTAAGTTAGATAATAATAGTAGACATCCTCGAAAGCATGACGGCCTACCAAATCCAGATGAAAGCTCCACGTCCGGATAGTTGCAACGCCTTACTGTAAGCTCTAACGTCCACCTGTGCCTGCACCTAAAAGTAGATATTGTATGGGATTAGTACACACTTGTACTAAGTATGGGTATATGCGAGCACACACCAAGGACATGCATGATTAAGAAGAGCTCTTTCCTAACGATATGAATTATGGAAAGTCAGTAAGTGGACTTGCCAAATTCGGATTAGAAAATTCATGCCATGAGAGTAACATGCATCATCATACTTATCATTTGGCAAACAACACATAACATATTGCACATATCATATCACATAGTTCATATCATTCTTTCATATGCCATGAGACCTCAGAATCATGGACTTGACATTAGGACTTCCCAAAATGAGGGCTCAACATATGGGACCTCAACTAGGGAGTCTTCTTTAGCAAACACAGAGTCTGCTTCATTCATTCATACGTACTTCATTTTCATTCATTCATATACTAGTGCAATCACTAGTCATACCTAGGATGTAGTTTAAGACTCTCATCGGGTTTGCTCTGCAATGACCAAGAATAACCAGTCTCATTACTTAAGTCTAGCTCACCTCTTGATTATCCTATCCTAACACCTTTGGTATCGTTCATTTCATTATGTGCATCATTTAAGGCTGGCCTCATTGTTTCTTTGGGAACTTTAACCTTAACCGACATAGATCATGTGAGCATCATGAAATCCAGTGTGTAATCCCCACACCGAAAAGAGGTGGAATCACCGGCCAAAGTGAACCAAAACATGCTAGCGTACATAGGGAGTCGACCCCTGCTAGATCCCTATATTGGCAGTATTGGTTCAAAGACTAGGAGATATAAGAAGTCCCTTACCCGGCATGCCGGACAGTCTCATCTCATGAGATTTACATGAACCTCCGCCTTTCCCGAAGGAAGGCATCACCGCTCATAGCTAGCATATCGGTGCTCATTATAAAGTTCCATTACATTCAACTCATACATCATGGAAGCTGAATTCTAACATGAGGACATCATAGCTCATTAGATAATTTCTCATCTCATCATTAGTATTAAGTATGCATTAACTTCAATACTTTCATTAGAGTGTTCATAGAGACTGGTCTCTTCATTAGCTTTACACTCTCATAGGTAAGTACGTCTTGGTAACATTTACTTAGTCTCATTTGAGATTTTTCTCAACTTTCGTATTAGGCTCTTATCATGTTGTCACCACATTCTTTAACTTTAGCACATTTACTCTTCATAATTACTCACCACTTTACGTGAATGTTCATTTCATCGTATGCCAATGCACTTGGCTCTTTAGGTGTGTCATACTCTTACTTGACCCCTCTGGGGTTTCATTATCTCATCAAATAACATCTTAGGTTCACTTACTTTTTAAATGTATGCTAGACTTATGAGTCCACACATACAAGCCATGAGGCTTGATTCATAGTTTGTCTAAGTGATTAATATTTACCCAAGATTATATGGTACAAGACTTGTGCATCTTGTAGGTATGCCAAGATATTGATTTCGATCTTGAGAGGCAAAATTCATTAAATATTTGTTTACGTATGACTTATGTGTCAATACGGAATTGGTCAAGTGAACCCGATTTCGAATCCCTTGGGCAACACTTAATCTTATATTAAACTTGGTGATTGCATTTTTCAGATTTGGGGGACTCTAGTTCGATCCCCATAAGCCCCATAATATTTCTTTCTTGTTCTCCTCTCCTTTTTCGTTTTAAGGCAAGGAGGTTGTGGGTTCAATCCCCCACAAGCTCATTATTTTTCTTTTAATTTATCTCTTAACTTTCTCACCTATCCAAGAGGTTGTGGGTTCAATCCCCATTTACCTCATTTTATATTTCTCCTTTATTTTTCTCCTAACTCTCTCATCTATTCAAGAGGTTGTGGGTTCAATCCCCACTCTCCACATTTATTTTTCTCCTTTATTTTTCTCCTAACTCTCTCATCCATTCAAGAGGTTGGGGGTTCAATCCCCACTCTCCACATTTATTTTTCTCCTTTATTTTTCTCCTAACTCTCTCATCCATTAAAGAGGTTGGGGGTTCAATCCCCACTCTCTACATTTATTTTTTTCTTTATTTTTCTCCTAACTCTCTCATCCATTCAAGAGGTTGGGGGTTCAATCCCCACTCTCCACATTTATTTTTCCTTTTATTTTTTTATGAAATTTTTATGTAATTTACATTTGGTGAGGTCTTGGGTTCAATTCCCAATGACCTCACAGTTTTTAAAATTTTTTAAAAATTAGTCATTTTGGCCGAGACTACAAATTTCCAGCAAGATGGAAATTTGGTCTCTTCCAATCCATTTTTCTCTCATTCTTTTGTTGATTTTTTTGCAGCATTTTGAGTGATATTCAGTGAGCCACCATAACCTTTTATCAACATCACGTTTTTAGCATTTTTACACACGCAAAACACAACATTTAACATACAAATTTCAGGCAGCAAACATAGTCAAATTTTCAGCACACACATGCTCAAAACAGTCAACTTAATGCACTTTTCCGGAATATATTTTTCATCCTTTAAATGATTTCTTACCACACATTCAACACATAATTACAACGGGACCTAACATTATCTACCAGAAGACATACCAACGCATGCTTTGAATCGTTCAAAGGAGCTAATGACAGGGGCATGCAATGGGGACAACCTTAGTCTTTAAACCGCGATTTAAACTGAACCTTAAGGGTCTCTTGGGAAAGGAACCAAGAGAAAAGAAAACCCATACCTTAATGTCGTTCAAAACTTGTTTAAATGCTGCAAATTTACCATCAAACCGAGCCTCACCACCGAAAATTCAAGCACAATCCCGTCAAGAACTTGTTGTTGATTTTCTTTTGAATTTTTGTGTGTAAGTTCTTGAAGAGTGAAGAACTATTATTTTCAGTTATTTTAATGATAAAAAACGTGAGAATGAGAGTTAGAGACGTGAGAATGAGAGGATTAGGATTAGGATTAGGATTAGGAGAGTTCGTTGGAGACTAAGTCAAACTAGGACTCCTCATTATTTATTAATTTTATTATTATTATTTTTTTATTAAAAATCTGATTTTTACCTTACTTAAATCAGATTTTTAAATATTAATTAATTTAACTAATTCACTTAATAAAATTAAATCAATTTAATCCTTCATTCCACCAAGGCTCGAACCCCGGTGAAGCTAGATTTTGCTTAAAGGGTCAAATTCGGCAACCTCTACCCGAATTGCCCCTCCACCATATTAATTAATTAATTAATTAAATATTTAGGGTAATTAAAATACTACCCTTAGCTTGGAAAATACCATTTTACCCCTAGACCCTCCAAACGTAAGATTACCCCTTTTTAAGTCTGGTTAAGACTCATCCGGGTAAATCTTAATATTCGGGTGCCCTACATGGCTGGACCCAACCTTTCCTAGCTCACCTAACTCACCAAGTTAGTTGGCTTGGTTGTTGCATTTCAGAAGCATTGGGTAACTCATGTTCCTGAGGTTCAACATTCATCCTAGTTGGACGACCTCTTGCTGCTCTTCGTGGAGGCATAGTAATGTGAAACACGAGCAAGCACAACTTAGAGAGACACTTTTAGAGATAAACTTTAACGCACAAAATGGAATAGAAAGAAGTGAGAAATTCCAAAATGTTGTAGCCTCTAAATAATAGATGTGGTGCGCTTCACACCGATGACTAAGACTCCACAGACACGATTTCATAGACTACCTAGGACTCTTAAACTCTAGGTTTCATAGACTCCCTAGCACCCAATGACCATTGTTGGCCTTGAGTGGACCCTTGGCCTAGCTTACTAAACTCAGCGGAAGACTTAACTTAACTCAATATAAGCAGTAAAGAACATTTTCATGGGAAATACTTAAACTATAATAGTCTAGCAAAAACTGCACTTACTTCTCATCATTTACAAATGAACTGAAAAGTCCAAAAACTAACACTATCTATCTATGAAGCCTCTAAAAATAATAATATGAATTTTGGGGAAAAGCTTACATCTTCTATAATTAAAAATGTCTTAAAACAATAAAAGTGTCCTACGGATTCAAAGAGGCTCACCACCGACTCTAAGATTCTCACTGGATCAATGGCCTACAAAATGTTGATTCTACTTACTTGCCTCTGCATCATGATACGACCGGATAACTGACATCAGTACATTGAATGTACGTTTATGCGAGTTGGAATGCTGAAAAAACACTTAAGCTTGAAAAAAGAGTAAGAAGGAACACTTACCTTGGCTCTGTTCAACTCATGAATAACCACTTATTTCAATATAATGAAATTAAAAAGTAATGTGCAATATAAAGAAATCTCTGAATGAACACAACGATACAAATAATCTCTTAGATGTATGTAAAAATACAAAATTCTGATGTATATGAAAATGCAATAACTTCTGTAGGAGCTTCTCTAACCAATAACCATCAGTTAAGAGCTATAGTAATGATACAACGTTACTCGGACCACACTGTCCCGCCATCCTAACGTTGCCATAGTATATGACCTTACCTGCCTAATGGATCCACTAGTATACTGTGAGAAGGGTTCATCTAGAAAGTATGACCCTCTTCTACCCACAATGACTACATGGTATTCATGGAGACTTGAGTTAATATGAACTCACATCCCCACGTCGGTACTCAATACTACTCCAAAAATATACTGGCTCTTATGTTTTTGAAACATAGTGATGTTGTGGTTTCAGATTAGTGCTCAAAACTTATCTTTAAAAGCTCTCTTGGAAATCATAGTTTCCCTGCTTACTTCATTTTATAAAGCTATTACTTCTGTTTGAAACCTAGACCGAAGGTTCTTTAGTTGTTTAAACATAACAACATTTGTAAATCATAGGGATTACTTAGTCCCCTTATATCTTTTGAGAATAAACTCAACTATTTACTCTTGCTTAAATTGCAACTTGAGTCTTAAAACAAAGTTTAAAATGTTAGTTAAAGACTCTTAGGAACTTTAGGAACTCACATTGACTTTTTTCTTAACTTTTAGACTTGACTTTTAACTCCTTTGACTTTGATCTTAACTTACCTTGAATTGGATTTTGAATTCAAGGATCATGATCTCATGTTTATGGATTATTTTATGATGTTTAGATGTACCTAAGAGTGTAAGAATCAACTAAGAAATGTGGGTACATCACTTAGGAACTGGTACGAAAAGATAGGGAAAAAATGGGGTCTGCAGGTGACCTTGGCGCTCTCTGAGGAGCAGAGCGCCAGAGCCTAATGGACACACTCTGGTCTGCGGAGCTCTAGATGGTGTGGCACGCACAGGCTTGTCAGACAAAGCTTACCTTTAGGGGCTCTGGCAGGCGCGATGCCTCACGGTCTGTCAGACGGGAATTCCACCTTTTCTTCTCCGTTTTTCATCTCTAAAAATTCAAAACATCAATGGATCTCACCCCAATCACTTAGGATTATTAATAACATCAATACCCAATAGATTCGACTCTAAAAACAACCTAGAACCACGAATCAAATCAACTCAAGGCATGGTACAACTCAACAACCAAGAATTCAAAAATTGTTCATCAAGAACTTCAATATTCATCACTCAATCTATTAAAATCTCGCTGAATTAAACATGTTGGTGTGTGTGTGAATGAACCCAACATAGATGGTTCTCACATACCTCGATAGGGATCACCCCCGAAGAATTTCACCCGTGAAACTTTAGCGTTCTTGAAGGATTCTTGATCTTTCTCTACTTTTCTTCTCCTCTTCTCTTTTCTCCAAGCCCTAAGCTTATTCCAAATATTCTAAAACTAACTTAAGGCTTAGTTTTACCCCCAATAAATTCTTATAACGAATTAGGAAATAGTAGTGTGAAAAAACTACTTTACCCTTACTAAAATTCGGATTGGACTTTCCTCAATCCAACAACCCAACTTCCAAAGGCATATCTCCCTCATACGACATCAAAATTCAGCAAACTCGGGGCCGTTGGAATGATTTTTCCCAACGTATTTTCAACCATATATAGAACTGACCCTAAAACCTTGTGAGCTAGAAGTTATGACTGTTTTAAAATGACCAAAACTCACTTGTTTTTAAAACGTAGGAAATTTCCAGATTTCTCCCTTTATTTCCAAATGTGATTTTTTTTTTGTTTCTTGTCTTGTTTCTAGCTATTTCGAGTTAAGAGATGTTACAGTGGCAGCCAATCCCAATCACACATTTTATCAATAACACATCAAGATCACACATTCAAGTCATAATTTAATGGTATCAACATTCATATTTCATATTTCAACATCTATGATCCATATTGCAATATGCATACATATACAAGTGTCACAACGAAGCAAAGGATGTGTGTATCACACAATGATAGAATCACAACCATCAGCTACCTTGAATCAAAGCATGAATCGCCTAAAACACTTGAATCTTCCATTTCCAAATTCTTTCTGCTTGTTCTAGGTTTATAACAAATTGATATACACAAGTATCAAAAATCAAAGGTCTAATTGTTTGGATTATAACAAACCCAATAACCCTAGACCAAACCCAAGATCATAATCCCAAATTAGAGATTTTTTCATCATAATTCTTAGATCAAAACCCTTCTCTATTGGTAATAACCCAAGTAAATAAGCTCTATAAATTGAAAAATTGATCCGGGGAGTTAAAACCTTACTTTTAGTCACAAAAATGGTGAAAACTTCTAAGAACTCGTCTAGGGTCGCCTCCTTAGTCCTAAAAGTAAAAAGTACAAATTATGGTCATCTAAGGTTTTGTTATCCCATTTAAAACCCGTGTGGCCCACTCCAGCAGACCCATCCCGCACCAGCGTCCTCAGCGAGGAGATTATGTACCCATTCACCAAAAGATTATTTTTGGGAGTTCTACTCGTCCAAATTGGATTACGTAAAGGGATACAAATTCCTTATCATCTTAGCTATCCACTCATGTAATAAAATTCATAATTAGATCTCTTATTCATTACCAGAGATCTAATTACCCATTCATAGTAACTTGGAATTACCCAACCAAGTTACTATGAATGAATTTTATGGCCCCAATTTTTCCTTCATTGACTTTTCCATAACGAAGGAATCATGTAGTTACAATAAATACCAATTTACCCATCACTCGTCTCTGATTGATCAACTAGGAAAGATTTGGGTAAAATAAAGGTAGAGTAGTGTCTGAAATGTCGAATTACTAGGTGTATTGGTCTCGCATTCCCCTCTTACCGAATCTCATTAACACATAAGGGTTTGACATCTCCAACCTTCAACAAACAAATTTAATACATACACATCCTACCTTAGCATGCATCAAAGAAGTCATCTCCATACTCGAGTGATATATATTATTGTATGTAAACTTAACTAATCAACAAAACAAGTCCCAACAATCACCAAAGTTGATCGTACACACGTCTGCCACATGTTATCAAGGATCTTGACACAATCATAAGGACTTATCCTTCCTCACATAACCATGATAATATTCTAAAATCAAAACTCTCCACAATTAAAGGTGCACCTAAACCAACCAACACACGCTCATGATACCCAAACAATCATAGTTCTTATAAACATCTCAATCTCACAACATAAATTTCCATAAGTTAAGATACAAAAGTTTCAATATTTAGAAATCAGATACTCGTCGAGGGATATATCCAAGCATACCACCCCTCCAACAACACTATCGAAATGTTAGATTTAGTAACTCTAAATTACCTCTTAAGAACAACATAATTTAATTCAATGATCCTCGCATTCGAAAACACATAAATGATACATGAACTTGACGACAAGAAGATCATAGATATTATTGGACAACCATAATAACGCAAGGCAGCTCTACTATAAATTTTCCTTAGAAAGGTGGTACATGTACATCCTCTGACATTCATTCAAGAGAAAATCGCAGTATTGGTACATTTAATCCACCAGTAGAGATCCACCCATAAAATAACAACACGCGTGACAATAGCTAGTTCATAACGCTTCCAATCATGTACAAAACGAAACACATGGTCATACAAGAATTTATGGAATAACACAAAAGGTTTTCCATTGCAGAGTCGATACCATACAGTCCCATTTACTTGACTCAACATACGATTCACATCCTTCGATTAGAGCCAACACTCTTAATACCAAAAACCATGATAAACACTCCGACCATTGAACTTATTTTAAACAATACATTAAGAACGAACACCATCCTCAAATTCCTTAAAATTCAAAAAGTGATAAACTTTAAAAATTCAAATGAAGTGTAAGTCTTTTAGAATGCTCAATACGTGATATAAGTTACCATTCCACACCTTGAAAATGCATACCTTGGAATGTAGATGTACAATGAAAATTTTGAATTGTCAATTCAATAATGTAACACGAACCCCTTATCTATCAACATTAGCTTATATGTTTATTTAACAACCTTCTATTGCTTCGGACCATTATAGCGGCACCTATCCCACTGTATCGGCGTTGCTGCAGTGACCCCAATCCCACTACAATGGCACTTTCTAAACCAGTGAGATCTTGTCTTAAAAATCTTATAATTCCAATCCCTAGCTCGTTCGCTACAACGTCACCCATCTTACTGTTGAGGTGTCTCTGCAGCGGCAATAACCCTGCAGCACCGGTACAAATAGAGGTAGTGAGCTTTTTACAGAATTCAATTGTCTATTTTTATCATACACTCTTAACCCGCTGTGCTCATAAAATACCCCAATTGTTATGATCGATCCCGGAGATCTATTTATCCAATTGAAAACAAAACAAGGAACTCAGCATCAGTCTCGAGACAATATCTGTACACTTCTTTCTCGAGTCATATTTCAATAGTTTTTGACCAATCTGATGGACTTGTGACGCTATTACCATAGTCAAAACAACACTAATGAAATCACGCATCTCTGTGCCCATTTATATACACCTCTAAAGATAACTCTTTAGCCTTTCCAATCAATACAATATTCTTACCCCCGCCTCTCTTTAAAGGTTGTACTACATCCTACTATACTTTGCTCCTTAAAATTCTATATGAGTGGTGTCCCGCCAAATCCTAAAACCTCACATACAACCACGTTACTCACAAAATATTAGAAATATACAACCTTAGATATTCACAAGTTATAATTACTACTCCAATTTTTCTTAGCCACAGTCTTATTGTATAGTTGCATCCCGTCACAATCCACTGCAAACTCTTATTACCATTATGCTGAGTCAGCCCTGACTATCTCTACAAGTCAACATTTCCATCGACATAACACCTCAAACTCATGTATACTCATCAACTTCAATAGACTAACTCAAATCTTGGTACACAATTTCTAACTAGAAGAATAAATTTCCTTGACCCAAGTATACTCAATAGAACTTTATTTCTCCATAAGCTTCTCATTCTGGTATTAATCCACTCCATTATGGATTAAGTTAAAATCACCAGTCCTCATACTACCCTTCTTTTAACAAACAAGACTGGATCCCCCACGGGGAAACACTAGGATGGATGAAATATTTATTAAGAAGCCCTCGTATTTGAGCTTTAATCTCTCTAAATTATAACAGCATATGAATAGATCCAACAAAGGAGGATTCTACCAAAACATCCATAATATGAACAAATTACTCCAAACAATCCTTCTCTACCAGTTTTCTAGCAAGAATGATGAATATGATATTAGCTAGCTTAGACTTGAACAACCCTTCCAATTCTGAGCTTTCCATACTGGGGAATTCTAATGTTACTGTCTTGGCACCACAATTAAGCCCGATTTAATCGGGGAACAAACAAATTATTCTTATGATTATATGGAGTAAGTCATATCAAGCATAACCAAATCAACACAAATATGAGAATTCACCACACAACAGGACAACACGATACACACGGGTGACTATGACCGACTCCTCGAACAGGGTAGAAACATGGATGAGGGAATCAATTATATCACAACCTACATAAAAAAAACCAGACAATTGCATTGACACGTATGAATAAGTAGAATCTGTATCAACAACAAGTTTAGAACTTGTGATCACTAAATCTGACCCACATATGCCTCGGTTCTGAACAATTTTACACACCTTATAATTTATATTCGGTTGTTGAACACTGAGGTACAATTCGCCTTCAATAGTTATGACTAGGAAAACAGGGGACATAGGGATGAGATTTCATCTCACCATGTCCTACTGTAGCAAGACTTTACTAGACTCATTTTGGTACAATGAGATCAACAAACCTAGGCTCTTATACCAACTTTATGACGACTCAAATCGTCGTGATTGACACCCACACTAACCCTCTTTTTTGAGAACCACTACTACTATGCAACTAAAGCAAATAATCTAAAACTAATGTATTTAAGTTATGGAAGAAAGTTAAATAAACTAATACAATGAGGAAAATACACCTAGAACTTGAAAGTCAATGAACAAAAACTCTAATAATGACAAGTCTAAGAACAAAGGGTACAACCCCGAAACTAAGCACAATTTAACTAATAGTCTTAGTACGAAAAGAGTAACTTAAACGAAGAGAAATAAAGGCAGCTCAAAAGAACTAGTTCACCCTTGAATTCGAAACGATCACCAATCTCCTAAGCTATGTTTGTCAATGTCGCGTGAAGATGCCCCGTACTCAACAAAAATCAAAGTAAGTGCAGAATTAGTACACAACCACTGTCTACTGCTAGGATCACGTTCCCACTACTGTAACATAAACATGAAATTACAATATTATAACACATGCATAAATATCAACATATTCAATACTATCTATAAGAATTTATATCACAATTCACATACTTCATCACATAGTTGGTCCTCTCACGGAACCCAAATTCACACTATTAGCATGCCGAAACCTGGCAATCTTGTCAATTTTTTATGCCAAAATGTGGCATCTAATCCTAGTTAGTATGTTGGAACGTGACAATCTGATACATTCTTATGCTGGAATGTGGCAACTAATCCCAGTTTGTGTGCCGAAATGTAACAGTCGATCATAATCACACATCATAATAACATATCAAGATCACACATTCAAGTCATGATTTCATGGTATCGATATTCATATATCTTATATCAACATCTATAGTCATATTGCAACATGCATATATATACAAGTATCACAATGAAGCAAAACAAGTGTATATCAAAAAATCATATAATCATAACAATCACCTACCTCGAATCCATGCTTTAATCCCCTAAGTAACTTGAATATTTCCTTTCTGGATTCTTTCCGCTTGTTCTAGGTCTATAAAAAATTGATATACGCAAGGATCATCAATCAAAGGTCTAATTATTCGTATTATAAAAAACCCAACAACCCTAGACCAAACCCAAGATTATAATACCAAAATTAGGGCTTTTTCCATCATAATTCTAAGTTCAAAACCTTTACCATTGATAATAACCAAAGAAAAGGTTCTATGGATCGAAAAATGGATTTGGGGAGTTAAAACCTTACCTTGAGTCTTAAAAAAGGTGAAAAACCTTAAGAACTCATCTAGGTCGCCTCCTTAGTCCTTAAAGTTGAAAAATACCAAATAGAGTCATCTTAGGGTTTATAAGAGACTTTAAAACGCGTCTGACCCATCCCGCTGCAGCGGCGCCGTACCAGTTCCCTAAATCCCTCTACAGTTGCCTCAGTGCGGACAGAATGTGCCCATTTACAAAAAAATCAAATTCCGGAGTTCTACTCGTTTAAATTCAATAAAGAAAAGTGCTACGGGTTTCTTATTGTCTTAGCTATCCTTTCATGTAATAAAATTCAAAATTATATCTCTTATTAATTACTAGATTTTCCCTACACCTTGATGAATTTGTTTCTTCAAAATCTGGAGTAGGTTGGGTAATTCCATGTTACTACGAAGGAGTTTTCTGGCCCCAATTCTTTCTTCATTAACTTTTCCATAACTGAGAAATTAGGTCGTTACACTTCTATTTCTATTTTATCTCTCATTTATATGAAATTTATATTTGTAGACATCATGTTGAAAGGTTGATGAGTTAAATAGTTGTATTTGTATTACATGAAGAAGGTGAACAAAAAGAGTTGAATGATTGTCTGAGTTTCAATGTTTTATATAGGGAAATACTTATATATTTGGATATATCTATTGTATTGTGTTCAATTTTCATTTTCTTATTGACTCACTTTATTGAAATATGAACACAAGTTGAAAGGTTGACCATATTATGCAAGTATATTTTGATACATAATTACATTATTTTTGTATAAACGAATACTTGAGTTATCAATTGTATACACACACACACACACACACACACACACACACACACACACACACACACACACACACATATATATATATATATATATATATATATATATATATATATATATATATATATATGTGTGTGTATGTATGTATGTATGTATGTGTGTGTGTATGATACAATAGTATAGTGATAAAAAATTAGTAAACATGAGCAAAAAAGAGATTGAGTTTTGTATATAGTGAAATACTTGTACATTATTTTTTGTAGATAAAAGACATACAATGACACTTGAAGTTGTCTCAAATTTTCAAAAAGAAACTTTAACTAAGCAACTGTCCTATTACCCCACAAAACCTTTAAATACCTTTTTAAATAGACCATTTTGCCCTATTTTCTCAGCAATACAGATGTTGAATATGCATTCGAAGCACTCTCTTTTAATTAAGTATTTTAACTTAAATATTAATAAGATGATGATTTAATCCGATTAGAAACATGAGTTTTCAACTTCAATAATATGTACTTGACACAAATTCCATTTGTCACAATCATAAACCTGATGGATTTCAAATTATCTAAAAAAAAAATTGAATTTCTTCGCCTAAAACTTCCCTGATTTGTTTATTCTTAACTCTAATTTACAAATTCGACTTGTTAGGAAGCTTAGTGGTTGGGACCATTTGTTGTGTTGTGTTTGTTCATTCCAGAGCTCATTTTAGCATTACTAGTTGTCTAGAATTTTGTTGAAAGAGTTCCGTTTGAAAAAGTTCCATCGCCGGAGTTCTCTCGATTATGATTCCCTCTCCATTTTGAATGATCTTTTACTAATGGGAATGTTAGAAGGAACTTTTTTATTAAGAACCTTTTGGTACAAAATTAAAAAAATTTAGTTGGAGATGCATTTTGATCTCCTTAACAGCTTAATGCCACTCATCTATCATTAAAATCACCAAATTTTAGTGAGCTAACTTAGTAACTCAAATCGTTGTTTGCTGTTGCACCTCGCCTACAGATATACAAAGAGGAGCGTTGAGCCACATAAAGAACAAAAAGAGAAAGATGCTTCAACTACAAAATTTATCATAAAAGGGAGAGACTAATCCAACCGATGTTATTTTTAAAGAGTAAGAGTAAACAAGAAGTGAGAAATTTCTTCTTCTTTTGGGTTGATTTGTTCAAGAGAGATGAAGATTTTTTTAAAGAGTTTGGGGAAAATGATGTATTTAAAAAAGTAATTATTATAATAGAGAAAAAACTAACATGTGGAGTTTTTAATTCATTTTTGGAAGTAAAATGTTCTATTCCCGCGCTTCATCTGTGTGAGAAAAAACATATGTACAAAATGGAGCAAAATGGTATATTTACAAAGGCATACAATACATATGTGGGGTAATAGAACACCTTCATACATAAAGTGACTTTCGAAAAATTCAAGACAACTTTAGATGTCACTTTATGTATTTTCTCTATTTTAGTATAAACAAATACTTATATACTTGAATACTCACATGATATGATTTTCAATTTTCTTATTTCTGGATTGTCTACTGTATCTAAATTTTGTTTAAGAACAGGGGTACTCTTATATATAAGATATACGTAGATTAATAAGGTAAAATTAGTTGTTAATTTAATATTAGTTAATAATTATTAGTTTGAATCCAAGATGATAGGGGCGTAATCATTATTCTTTAATCTATTTATGGGAAGTTCAGAGTCTTAGAAATATAATTAGGGGGTATTCAGTCACTATAACAAGAAATTACCTTATTTGGTGCATTGTAATTATAATAGTATCATTGTTTAAATAATTTTTTTAAAATACAAATAAATAACTAGATTAAGACATAAAGTGTAGTCATTTTTTGTTAATAGAATACTTACAGCTATTGAATTTCAATAACCCTAAAATTATAACAATTTTTGTAAGTTACTCTAATATTAATTAATCTTAAGCCATATACACTAATTACTTCGATATGACTAAGCCTCAAATACAAAATATAACAACAGTTTTAGTATATTTTAACCCAATTTTTGAGCCCAACATTCAACAACAAATTCCTTTTTCTAGAAACCCAAAAATCTCAATGAGTAACCCAACTTGTTACTTCTCTTCAATATCCACTTCAGCAACAACTCCAACGTTCACCAACATTAGAATGACAAAATCAGACAGGGGTAATTCCAATGTTCAACGATAGCAATAAAAATCTGTATATTCATCCAGAGGAAGTAGAATTTCGAATGTTAAATTTCCAATATTTCCTTGTCGTCTTCACTGTCAAAGAGAAATTTGAAAAACGCAATTCTTTATCAAGAAATAGGGAGCTCATTTTCTAGTGGTGAGAATACTTCACCAAAGTTTGTCACTTTTATAACTTTTAAAAAAATACACACATTCCTACATAATTACTACCATTTGTTAAAGTTCAAAAAAAAAATCTCGAAATGATTTTTTTATTTCAATTAAATATTTTGTTGATTATTTAGTTTATGTATAGTTTATATTTAAGATACGAAGTTTATATTTTGAGTTAATTATTTTATTGTAATGACCCGAGGGTATACCCTAGAAGTTAGAGCACCCCCAAGTCGCCACATGGCGTACTCGACCTCTCGTAGGTATTATAATAGCCCTTAGACATCTTTCATCTCACATATATATGGAAATTAGTGCGGAATAAAAAAATTTAGTCACAATAGTCAAACGTTTTTATTGAAAATAAGAACATATGAAGACATAAAATCTTCTTGAGAGAATGCTATTTCCCTAGATTCAGTTCTAAGAGAATCATGTCTTGCCACCTAAACTTGTAGAAATAGAGAAAACATATGGAATTAGCACATTGAATGCACTAAGCATTATGAACATGCAAGAAAACCATGATAAAACGGACATTTACTTTAAGATATGTTTGGCATTCTATTTTTATAAGAACCTATATCATAAGCTTTCAAGAAACATAATACTATTCAAAAATCACATATAAGACATATTACACATTCATGAAGTAAACATTTTCATCACTTTAGACCCTCTACTGAAGGCTTCTCTCAAATTCACTTGAGTAATACAAGAAGAGACCACCCATACACCCTCTTCAAGCACACCAAAGCAATCCTCAAAGCTACCCTAGATAAAAACCTTTCTATTCAACACAGTTCATTAAGTCAATAATATTGATGTAAATCCATTTAAGAGTCAAGAAACCAATTATGGGACTTTACATAATGGTCTTGAAGACCTAAGGAACTCATCCTAGCACCTTCAAGGCCTACTCCTGCTATGTGTAGGTAGCATACCATTCAACTACTTACACATTGTAGAACCTATCCAATACTAGAGTGCACATCACATGATGAGACTAGGCACTAACCGACATAGAGCAAAGTAGCTAGGTATGGAATCTAGTGTCATAAGACCCCATTCCGTGGAAGGTGTTTTACTTGCCAAAGCTGGAACTAAGGACACATCCCATGTAGGCATATGGTTTAAGGGATATAAAGGGTTTCTTTGTACTATAGTCTCATTCTCAAGTAGAGCTACTACCACAATCATATCCAATTAGTACTTTGCCTTTGTTCTCATAGAGTACGTTCATTCACATAATTGTATTTGAGAAGATAGCATTTCTAAGTCCTACAAACTAATAATATCACTACCAAGAAGGGGTCAATAAGGGCTTCCGATCAAGGTTCAGTAGGATATCTCATTCTTAGCCTTCTTTTGATATTCAAGGTTCCATAAAAGTCTTTCATAGAAGGGCATCTACTTTAGGTCTACCAATCCTAGACATTCATTTATACATTCATTCATACACATACATTACAAGGGTGCCTAAGCCTACCAAGTCAACAATACATAATCCATAAGCTTTCATGTATCAAAAAGAGGGACCTAAGTATACCAATGAAGACACAACATCATATTATAAAAACTCTCCCTCCTGCTTAATCATCATAAGTTAACAACTACTGAGGAAATACATTTAATCATAAGGATCATATAGACAATACATGAGCACCTTCACATTATAGCTGCAAATATAACATGACATGATCATACAATATTTCACATAATAATGCCGACAAGGCCATGTTCATAACCTATATAACAATTAAACACCGCCACAATAAGAGGACCATTCCAATCAATACAATTCAATATCAATTATATCCAAAATAAAGGAATTAGGTCAACTCACCATCCTCCAATCACCATCATCACTATTTCGTAGCCTTTCTAACAAGTTCACATAACAAAAGCTCTTACCAATATCAATGTACACAAGCGTAAGCCAACAACCAATCAATAACAATTATCCAACAACATTCAATATAGATATCAATACTACAAGGTAAGGTATGAACAATTCTACCATAATCAATACATAATTCGGTAGTCCAATACAATCTACATATGAATTAAATAATATTAATCCATAATCACTTTACCCATATTAGAGCAAAAATTAGGAATTGAATGAATACATGGTTTCATGGGAATTTTGTAAATAAAACTATCAATTAACATTGAATACTTAATAAATCATCAATTAAAACATTTTTATGTAAGAACTCATGCTTAAAATTGAAAATAGGGTTTTAGGGTTATTGGGATCTTTTGAGAAGACTTTGAAATTGGCTCCTTGAATGAGAGAAGAATTAAGAATTAAATCACCATACCTTAATTGAAAAAATTCAACAAATTAGGCTTGAAATGTTGGAGAATTTGACCTTCTTTCTTTTAACTTGAAAGTCCTTCAACGGAGGATCTTGATTAGAGAGAGAACTTATAGAGAAGGGAGAGCTTGTAATTTTCTTTATTCAAATTGATTGTTGGGGTTTTGGAATAGAGTAAATGGTGTATAATGACTTTAAAACAATATATAATACACCCTATAAAACCCAAAGCACCCCTACATTGATTTGACCTTTTTAAACAAGTTAACCTTAACTAAAATTTCATAATTATCGTCGGAAAACAAGTCCGCGTCACAGAGCTGTTCCCCCAAGGTTTTAGAAAATAAATTATGGGAAAATAGAATGCATGACATATCCGCGACGAGGACCAAAAGTTTGGCAAATTATTTTGATAAGAAACTATATCATAAGCTTTCAACAAACATAATACTAGTAAAAAATCACATAAAAGACATATTACACATTCATCAAGTAAAAATTTTCGTCACTTTAGACCCTTTACTAAAGGTTTCTCTTAGACTCACTTGAGTAAGACAAGAAGAGACTGCCCATTCACCCTCTTCAAGCACACCTAAGCAATCCTCAAATCTACAATAGATAAGAACCTTTCTATTCAACATAGTTCGTTAAGTGAATAGTCATGTAAATACATTTAAGAGTCAAGAAAACAATTAAGGGACTTCACATAATGGTCATGGAAGACCTAAGGAACTCATCCTAGCACCTTCAAGGCCTACTCCTGCTATGTGTAGGTAGCATACCATTCAACTAGTTACACGTTGTAGAACCTATCCAACACTAGAGTGCACATCACATGACGAGACTAGGCACTAACCGACATAGAGCAAAGTAGCTAGGTATGGAATCTAGTGTCATAAGACCCCATTCCGTGGAAGGTGTTTTACTTGCCCAAGCTGGAACTAAGGACACATCCCATGTAGCCACATGTTTAAGGGATAGAAAGGTCTTCTTTGAACTATAGTCTCATTCTCAAGTAGATCTACTACCACAATCATATCCACCTAGTGCTTTGCCTTTGTTCTCATAGAGTACGTTCATTCACATAATTGTATTTGAGAAGGTAGAATCTCTAAGTCCTACAAACTAATAATATCACTACCAAGAAGGGGTCCACAAGGTCTTCCGATCAAGGTTGATTAGGATATCTCATTCTTAACCTTCTTTTCATATTCAAGGTTCCATAAAAGTCTATCATTGAAGGGCACCTACTTTAGGTCTTCCTATCCTAGACATTCATTTATACATTCATTTATACACATACATGACAAGGGTGCCTAAGACTACCAAGTCAACAGTATATAATCCACAAGCTTTCATGTATCAAGAAGAGGGACCTAACTCTACCAATCAAGACACAACATCATTTCATAAAAATTCTCCCTAGTTGTTAATCATCATAAATTAACAACTACTGAGGAAATACATTTAATCATACAATTATAAAATCAATATAGGATCATATAGACAATACATGAGCACCGTCACATTATATCTTCCAATAAACTATAACATGATCATACTATATTTCACATAATAATGCCGACAAGGCCATGTTCATAACCTAAATAATAATTAAACACCGCGCCACAATAATTGGACTATACCAATCAATACAATTCAATATCAATTCTATCCAAAATAAATTAATTAGGGAAACTCACCACCTTCCAATCACCGTGATCACAATTTGGTAGCCTTTCCAACAAGTTCACATAACAAAAGTTCTTACCAATATCAATGTACACAAGAATAAGCCAACAATCAATCCATTCCAATGATCCAACAACATTCAATATAGATATCAATACTACAAGGTAAGGTATGAACAATTCTACGATAATCAATACATAATTCGGTAGCCCAATACAATCTACATATGAATTCAGTAAGTTTAAGCCATAATCACTTTACCCACATTAGAGCGAAAATTATGAATTGAATGAATACATGGGTTCATGGAAATTTTGTAAATAAAACTATCAATTAACATGAATACTTAATAAATCATCAATAAAAACATTTTTATGTAAGAACCCATGCTTCAAATTCAAAATAGGGTTTTCGGGCTATTGAGATCTTTTGAAAAGACTTTGGAATTGACTCCTTGAATGAGAGAATAATCAAGGATTAAATCACCATACCTTAATTAAAGAAATTCAACGAAATTAGGCTTGAAACCTTGGAGAATTTGACCTTCTCTCTTTGAACTTGAAGGTCCTTCAATGGATGACTTGACTCGACAAAGAATTTAGAGAGAAAGGAGAGCTTATAATTTTTTTGATTCGAATTGATGGTTGGTGTTTTTGATTAGTGTAATTGGTGTATCATGACTTTAAATAAATATATAATACAACCCCAGAAAACCCAAAACACCCCTACATTGATTTGACATTTTTAAACAAGTTAAACTTCAATTAATTTTTTGGAATTATCGTGGAAAAACAAGTCCGCTTCGCGGAGATATTCCCCCAAGATTTTTGAAACTAATTTTGGGAAAGTAGAGTGCGTGACATGTCCGCGAAGTGGACCAAAAGTTTGGCATGCTATTTTTATAAGAACCTATATCATAAAGTTTCAAAGAAACATAATACTAGTGAACAATCACATATAAGACATATTCCACATTCATCAAGTAAACCTTTTCATCACTTTAGTCCCTCTACAGAAGATTTCTCTCAGACTCACTTGAGTAAGATAAGAAGAGACCGCCCATACACCCTCTTCAAGCACACCTAAGCAATCCTCAAAGCTACCCTAGATAAAAAATATTTCTATTCAACATAGTTCATTAAGTCAATAATATCCATTTTAAGCCATTTAAGAGTCAAGAAACCAATTAAGGGACTTCACAAAATGGTCTTGCAAAGACCTAAGGAACTCATCCTAGCACCTTTTTTGCATACTCGTGCTATGTGTAGGTAGCATACCATTCAACTACCTACACGTTGTAGAACCTATCCAATACTAGAGTGCACATCACATGATGAGACTAGGCACTAACCGACATAGAGCATACTAGCCAGGTATAGAATCTGGTGTCATAAGACCCCATTCTGTGGAAGGTGTTCTACTTGCCAAAGCTAGAACTAAGGACACATCCCATGTCGGCACATGGTTTAAGGGATACAAAGGGCTTCCTTGTACTATAGTCTCTTTCTAAAGTAGATCTACTACAACAATACAATCCACCTAGTGCTTTGCCTTTGTTCTCATAGAGTACGTTCATTCACATAATTGTATTTGAGAAGGCAGAATATCTAAGTCCTACAAACTAATAATATCACTACCATGAAGAGGTCCACAAGGGCTGCCGATCAAGGTTCATTAGGATATCTCATTTTAACCTTCTTTTCATATTCAAGGTTCCATAAAAGTCTTTCATTGAAGGGCACCTACTTTAGGTCTACCTATCCTAGACATTCATTTATACATTCATTTATACACATAAATGACAAGGATGCCTAATCCTACCAAGTCAACAGTATATAATCCATAAGCTTTCATGTATCAAGAAGAGGGAACTAACTCTACCAATCATGACACAACATCATTTTATAAAAGGTCTCCCTAGTTGTTAATCATCATAAATTAACAACTACTAAAGAAATACATTTAATCATACCATTATAGAATCAATATAAGATCATATAGACAATACATGAGCACCATCACATTATAGCTTCCAATATACCATAACATGATCATACCATATTTCACATAATAATGCCGACAAGGCCATGTTCATAACCTATATAACAATTAAACACCGCCACAAAAAGTGGACCATACCAATCAATACAATTCAATATCAATTCTACCCAAAATAAAAGAATTAGGTTAACTCACGACCTTCCAATAACCATCATCACTATTTCGTAGCCTTTCCAACAAGTTAACATAACAAAAGCTCTTACCATTATCAATGTACACAAGACTAAGCCAACAATCAATCCATACCAATGATCCAACAATATTCAATATAGATGATAATACAACAAGGTAAGGTATGAACAATTCTACCATAATCAATACATAATTCGATAGCCCAATACAATCTACACATGATTTCAATAAGATTAATCCATGATCATTTACCCACATTAGAGCCAAAATTAGGAATTGAAGGAATACATGGGTTCATGGAAATTTTGAACATAAAACTATCATTTAATATTTAATACTTAATAAATCATCAGTTAAAACCTTTTTATGTAAGAACCCATGCTTATAATTTGAAATAGGGTTTTAGGGTTATTGAGATCTTTTGATAAGACATTGAAATTGGCTCCTTGAATGATAGAAGAATGAAAGATTAAATGACCATACCTTAATTGAAGAAATTACACAAAATTATCCTTGAAACCTTGGAGAATTGGACATTTTTTCTTGGAACTTGAATGTCCTTCAATGGAGGATCTCGAGTAGAGGGAGAATTTAAAGAGAAGGGAACGCTTGTAATTTTTCTGATTCTTATTAAGGGTTGGGGTTTTTTATTAGCGTAACTGGTGTATGATGAATTTAAATCAACCTATAATACACCCCCAGAATACCCAAAACACCCCTACATTTATTGCACCTTTTTAAACAACTCAAACTTACATTTTTGGAATTATCGTCGGAAAACAAGTCCGTGTCGCGGAGCTGTTCCCCCAATATTTTTGAAGATAGTTTTGGTATAGTAGAGTCCGTGACGTTTCCGTGATGCGGACCAAAAGTTTGGCCTATGGTGAACCTAGTCCGTGATGCGAACTGGTTTATTCCAAGAACAACTCCTTGTTGCCTTGGGCAACTTGTTGGCCAAAGGTTGGTTCCTCCTAAAGGACCCCTAGGGCGGTCCTTGGAGAGTTGTAACCAGACGTTTTGACCCTAAACTTGTCCCTCATAGGTATTAAGGTCATACCCACTAATTTTTGACTAAAAACAACACATAAAACATGCACAACATACTAGAACAAACTAGCACACACACAAGACTAGTTTCTGGACGTCTTTGTCGTCCTTTGACGTTTAACTTCCAAAATTTTCAAACTGATTTCTAAGGTTAACATTGATTATTTTCAAACATTAGTAATACATAAAACACATGATAGGCTCTAATTTAACCTAGTTCATTTTGAGGATCGTTACATTTATTTTGTTAAAGTTCAGAAGCTCGTGAATTAATTAGTATTAATTCATTTTATTTAATCTTTTGCAAGATTAACAAATTAACTCAATTTGATTAAGTCACAAAAAAAATCTAACCATATTTTACTCCATCTGTAACCCAATTTTGAGACCAACATGCAACAACCAATTCCTTTTTCCAGCATCTCAAAAATCTCAATAAGTAGCCCAACCCGTAAAGTATCTTTAACATTCACTCCACCAACAACTCGAACGTTCACAAACAAAACAACGACAACCACAAATAATTGTAATTCCAACGTTTACAAACAATACAATGACAATAGTAAAAATCAGTACAATCATCATTAGGAATAGGAATTTAAAATTTAAAATTTCTAAAATTCCCTTGTCGTCTTCATTGTTAAAGAGAGATTCGAAAAACACAATTCTTCATCAATAAATAGGTAGCTCATTTTCTTCAGTAGAGCTTGTCAGTTTTAGAACTTTACAAAAATATATACATTTCAATATAATTACTAACATTTACAAATATTTAAAAAATTGCCTAAAATGATTTTCTTATTTTCAATTAAATATTTTGTTAATTAGTTTAATTTATTTAGAGTTTATATCCTGAGTTCATAATTTTTTATTTTGAGTTAATTATATTATTTTATTCAAATTAAGAAGCTCGTTAATAAATTAATTAATATTAATTCATAATATTTAATCTTTAGCCAGATACATTAATTAACCCAATTTGACAAAGTCTCAAATACAAAATCTAACCACATGTTTACTTTATCCTTAACCCAATTTTGAGCCCAACATTCAACAACCAATTCCTTTTTTCCAGTAGCCCAACAATCTCAATTAATAGCCCAACCCGCTATTTCTCTTCAACATCCACTCCAGCAACAACTCCAACGTTCACAAATAATATAACAACAACATCAAATGGTTGAAATTGCATTGTTCACAAACAATACAAGGACATAAATTAAAAACTTGTATATTCATTCAGAGTAATTTGAATTTTAACTTAAAGAAATTCGTTGTCGTCCTCACTATTAAAGAGAGATTCAAAAATTACAATTCTACATCAAGAAATAGGGAACACATTTCCAGATGGTGAGAACTTTGCTCTAGAGCTTGTCACTTTTATAACTTTTAAAAAATATATATATTTCTATATAATTACTACCATATATAAATATTCAAAAAATTCCCCTTTTCAATAATTTTTTGTTGTTGATTTGTTTAGTTTATTTATTGTTTAGATTTTGAGTTAATAAGTTTATATTTTGAATTAATTATTTTATCTTGTCAAATTAAGAAGCTTGTAAATTAATTAATATATATTCATGTCATTTAATCTTTAGTTAGATTCACTAATTAACTCAATTTGAATAAGTCTCAAATACAAAATCTAACAACATTTTTACTCCATTCTTCACCCAATTTTGAGCCAAACACTCAACAACCAATTACTTTTTCCAGCAGCCAACTATCTAAATTAGTAGCCCAACCCCTTATATCTCTTCACTATTCATCTAACGACCCCCAAAATTGAATAGGATGATTTAGATCTTCACATGAGTTTTATAAGTGAATAACTTGTTAAAATAATGAGGAATAACTCTTAAAGACAGTTTTAAAGAGTTTGGTGGTCAAACGTCAAGGGGCGATCAAGACGTTTGAAAACTAGTCTTTAACGTATTTGTGTGTTCTAGTATGTTGAGCAACGTTTTTATGTATGGTTCGGAGTCTAAAATCAGTTGAGATGACTCTAGTGCCTAGATGTACATGTTTAGGGTCACGTTTGGATAAGACTCACCGAGGACCACCCTAAGGGTCCTTAATGAGGACCAAAATGTTAGCCAAAGAAGCTGCCAGGCAACTTGTTTTTGGAGCTGCTGGCGCGTCGCGCCTCTTGCCCTCAAAGGGAAACACTGATTCCTCAGCCTCAAAAATTAATTCTTGAGGTAGACTAAGAGGTGCCTGCGCGTCGCATAGAAGCTGCCTGGATTTTGTCGAGTCGTTTTAAACTAAAGTTGGACTTTTGTTTGAAGTCCAAAAAGTATAGGGGTGTTTTGGGTACTTTAGGGATTAGATAGAGGGGGGGTTTAAGATATTATAAACCCTTTCCCCAATAAAAAAACACATTAACCCCAATTATAAATCAAAAATTCAAAACCCTCTTCTCTTCCAAAAATTCTCTCTCTAAGAAGAACTTCCATTGAAGAAGAAGCTTAGGGTTGAAGCTAGAGTCAAGAAAACAGGGGAATTCGCTTAAGGCTTGTACTAAGAAGATAATCAAAGTATGTAAAGATCTTCATCTATGGGTCCTTCAATTCATAGAGTCTCCTAGAGTTCCCTAATTTCTCAAGAAGAACCCCAATTAAGGTAGAGTTGATTCCAATGGATGTGAATTAGGTGTGTATGATTCCAAAGGGTTGGACTCGGCCAATATATGATTAAATTGATGTTTATTCATGTGCTTATGAAGAATTTACGTTGAATTTGTGATTAACCTTTATTCCTAGATTATGTGGGTTTAGGCTTTGAATGACAAATTGATGATTCTTGTTAGATTCTCTTCAATTAATAATATGTATAGGAATTAATCAAGAATAGAATTATGAAATCATGAACTAACCTAGATGTATGCATGTATGATAGAAAGTGATTTGAATTGATTAGAATTGGGACTTTATGATGAATTATGCTTAAAATTGACTTATGATTAAGGTTTATGGATAGTGTGTCTTGAACTCTAGACTAGAATGATGATTATGAATTAATATTTGAATGTAGGGCTTGAATTCATAATGTTGATCCCTAGGGCTCAACGAATAATTCCAATATTAAGAATAGCTTGCTTGTATATAGAATGTGAAAGGGTAATCACCTAAAATGAATCATGCTCACTGTAGTAGAATAGCTTGAGGTTGAGTCTTATAATTCTCTCATGGATAGTTGAATTATGTAGCTTGGGATGGTAGATCTCATGGTATCTTGGGATGGTGTATCTAAAGGTGCTTAGGATGGAGGAATTAAGCGCTCCTAAGGTTAGCTTGATCTTGAATTGGTAGAATGCTTGTAATGGTAGCTCGCATTAGTAGTAGGCAAGATAGCCTAGGATGAAGGATTGATACTCACCTAGGGTTAGCTTTGAGTAGCATGACTAGAATGTATTTACGGGAGATTTATTTGGTTAGGCCAAGACCACTTCATTGTATCTTAATATTGAGATGTTACACTCTCCTAAGAATATCTTAGGGTTGAGTACTTATGCTCCCCTATGGATAGATTGCATATACATGAATAGTTGCATGGTACCTTGGTTTTTATTATTATATCCTTCTGTTGTTAGCTTTGATTGTATGTAATGATGTTTTCCATGGTAGTAGGTATATTATGTTAATATGCTAAGATTAATAGACTAGAATGAAAGATAAGTTAGGATGGATTATGTTAGCCTAAAGAAGTACTTAGTATGAAGGGTAATATGGGATTCCTTTTATACATGGCACAAGTATGACTTGAAGCTACTTATGAAATGACTTCTTAAGTGATGTTTGACTAGCTTGGTTGGTGGCTTTAGCTGCCTTCCATGACATTATTGACATAGGTTGGTAGTTCCTTGACAATATGAAGTAGGTATAAGATGACACCTAAAGATGTTTAATATGAATAAATTAACTGCAATATATTCTTAGTATGTGCGGTATTATGGGGTTCCCCACATGCATTTCATATGGTTGCCTTAAGTCGGCTTACGGGTATAGTACTCTTATGATACCGTTACACCTCCAAAATTTAATGACATAAGCTAGATCATTGAATGGAGTATAATAACCTAAAAATGGTGAAAATGATGTTTCTAGACCTAATCTAATGTAATTTACTTAGTTCAGAGGTATTAGAGTTTGACCATCAATAAACGACCATGACGTCCGGAGAGTAGTGAAAATTATCTACTGTGCCTTTAGGTCTTGCAAAGGTTTGAAGAGTCATATGAGGTTTAAATCCTGCAAAAGGACTTTGCATATACGTTACTACATGTTTAGGGTGAAAACATTTGGGTACGACGGGTCCTTGAGAAGGACCAACCCATTTGACCCATAAAGTTGTCAAATGACAGCTATACTTAAGGAGGCAGTGACGAGCCGTCTTTGGGATTACGCCCCCAGTGAGGCTCGTGGGTTGAGAATTAATCTCCCCACAAAGTCTCTGACAAGACTTACGACCTGCAGGACAGGCCGTAAAACCACCTACTATCCGTAGGTTGTGGCCGTAAGTCAGTGCCACGTAAGTGAATTTCCACTTTTAATTTAAGGACTTAATTCTAGTTATAGATTAAACTTGGGGTTAAGAGGGTTTTTTAGTGGGATAATTACCTAACTAAACCTATCTATAAGACCTCAATCACAAGACCCCAAGTCTTGCTAACTAAACTCACAAGACACAACTCAAAACTCAACTTCCATCTAAAAACTCTCTCTCAACTCAAGACTCCACTAAATAAGAAGGTCAAGCTTTCTATTGGGATTCAAGAATAAGACTTTCGTCCATTAATCCTTAATTATTGAAAAGGTATGAGAACTCTTCACTCTTGGTACTCATTTCCCCAAGAGGTTCCTTCAAATTAATTTTCAATGTTCTTCCAAATTTCTAGATGTCACTCAAATTCGTGGGTTACCTTAAAAATTGACTTATTTGGTCTAGATTTGATTAATAATGATGGTTTATAAATGTTTATTAATGGTTTATTTTATCACCTTAGGGTTTTGACCTAATTCCTTAAAGACCCATGCATATCCCTCTTCTCCTAACCCTAAATATTGAATTATGTTGATTACTGATTAGAGGTGATGTAATTGAGTATGTCCTTGTATAATTGGTTATTTTATTATTATGATTATTGAATGTTTTGTTAAATATCATTGATTTGCGGGTGAGGTCTTAAAGGGGTTTCTTGGAGGCCATTGGTAAGATGTTCTAGGTTATGAACTTGCTATTGTGATATTGTTGGATTACCTTGGGTAATGTTAGTTACTTGACTTATGAATGATGAAGTTATTAATATGTTATCATAATTGGAATGCGATGAGGTTATGGATATGTTATCATGATATGAAGATCATGAATTTTGAGGTGATAATAGGTTTACTATTAAGAGGAGTTGAAGGTAATCCTTATGTGCATCTTATGACTATGCTATGAAGTATTGTTATCATATAATGTTGGGTTTTAATGAAAGGGTTTTCTCATCCTAAGACCTATGATCTATGTAAATTTATATGATAGGTTAAACTCCTAAGACCTATACTATGAATTGATGCATAAGAAAGACTTAAAGACACATCTAAAAGGGAATTTATCTTAGCAACGAGGTAACTAAAAAATGAGAGGTGTTCCTTCACAAAGGAAGGGAGGTTCACACTATGTCTCTCATGAGGGGTAAACTACCATTATAATTAGCATAAAGAGGATCTCTAGTAACAACCTCCTAGTTCCTTAACTATGTGTCCCCATAGTGAAACTAGCTAGTGGATCCACCTAGATTCTATTTTGATGTATATGTCCTACCTTGGCAAGTAGGATGCCCTGCTTTTGGTGTGAGGGGTTGACAACGTATTCCATGTTTACTCAAGAGGTGTTACTTAGTGTAGGTAAGAGGTGTTACATAGTGTAGGTATGAGACGTTACCTATACATTGCACAAGTGGACTTTGAGGGAGTTTTAGGGTGGGTTATTTATATGTATATGATATGTATGATATTGGTTCTACTTGTTACACATGATGTTAATCTCTTATGATATGTATGATGTTGGTTTGACTTGATAGGTTGAAGTATGATGTAAATACTATGCTTATGGTCTTATTGATAGTTGGCTTGGTGTGTGTTGGTTTATGAGGCTTCATACACACATTGCACTAGTTGACTTAATGTAGGGTTGTGAGTAAGGTCTTGAAGATGTGTTTATGAAATGAGCTCTAAACATGAATGTTGACTATGGTCTTATAATGATGAACTTGTGTTTTTGGGAATGACTTGTTCGTAGGTATGGATTTGTACATATGTGTTGTGAATGTGCATAAAGGTTTTCAAAGTGAATATGGCATGCTTATAACCAAATGTCTTTTGATGCATGTTTTCAAATCTATGACTTGTGACACCTCTAAAATAAATTAGGTGAAACTAGAGCGTAACATGTTTGTCATGAGATTCTAAGGTCCTAAAATGGTATATAATGTTGTGATGAGGCAGTGTCTAAAATTTTAGGTGAATTGGAAGTCAAACGTCAAGGGACGATCAAGACGTTCGACGACTAGTCACCTATGTGCCTCATGTTTTTTTCTGTGCTTTTATGTGTGTTTCATGAGATTATGAGGTTTTTATATGAGTAATAATAGTTTTTATAGGCAGTGTATCAAGTTTGAATGAAGTTTGGAGGTCAAACGCTAAGAACGTCCATGACGTTTAAAGGTTTACCTTGAAACGAACTTGTGTGTCTTGGCATGTTTCATCAAGTTTTATGTGTTCGTTTTCGATGTAATTGTTGTGGGAGGTACTAAAATTTTATGCAAACATATGTGAGTTGTAAACGTCCGGTAAAACATCTCCAAGGAACAACCAAGAGTCCTTGAGGAAGGACCCTTCACAAGATCCTAAGGCTGTCTAGACTAGCCCAAACGACTGAGGCGATTGACGGTCAGTAGGCTGGTTGATGCCCCTTCGATGGTGGGAGTTTATCAAGACTTATCTAGGGATCTTAAACTCCAAAAGGAAAACCTCTGATCCAAATGACGTCTAGCCAGGACGGCCCATCGTTGGACCAACGCCCCGTCGATGGGCAGACATAGGTGGAGTTTGCAATTTCGCAGCTTCATTGTTAAATGCAAGGGTGAATTAGTAAATTCACCCCATGTACAAATAATTGTTTTGGAGGTTTTCTAATGGTAATATATGTATTTTAAGTGGATTTTTAAGTCCAACTACCTAGATGAATTCATTATTCTAAAATCGAAACCCAAATTCTCTAGAGATCTCTCTAGAACTCCATTGAAGTCAAAACTCAAGGAAGAGCTTGGATTGAAGCTTGGTTGGTGATTCTTAATCTATATAGTGTTTTAGCTTCATTGAGGTATCGTTTTTAATCCTTGAAACTCTTTTCATAAAGGATCCAATCTTCAAAGAGATTTTCCAAGACTTTCACAAAAGATAGATTTCTCACTTGTGATCTAGCCATGGGTTATTGCATAAAATGTTTTGAATAATTGAATATTGATTAAATTGATGTTAGTTGGATGGTTTTAACCTAAGATCTTCATGAACCCATGAAAAACATAAACTCTTCAATTTGGCTATAATTTTTGTTAAGTGATCATTTCTCAATGCTTATGAATTCTAGTGTAGTTTTCTTTGGGATATTGAATGATGTAAGAATTGTATTGCATTGATGTATAGGATATATTAGATTGATTAATTTATAATGAATTGATTTAGATTCATTGAGTATTTTGATTTTTGTATTGAATTGATGATCATGGCCATGGGTAAGGGCCTTTTAGTATTGTATTGGATGATTTAACTATGGATTTAAGTGGTGAGAATGGATTGGTTGTACGCTGCCCCAATTCTCTTTTTATTATGTAAATTAGGTCTTGAATTATGTTGTGATTTGTATGGTCCACTTGTGGTGGTTGTGCTATGTGTTATAATTGTGAATTATGTGGCCTCGTCGGCGTTATTTAATCTATTATGATGATCATGGCCTTGTCGGCACTACTTGATATATTATGATGGTTTGTGTAGTTGATTTGATTAAAATATGATCATACCTATCTACATGTGATTAAGGTGGATGTATGTGTTCTTCTATTGATGTTTTTAGGTGATCATGTAGGACTATGCATATGTCCTTATGTGTGTAGTCTTAGAGTTGATGCATGATTCTTCCTACTTGGTTATATGAGTCTTAAGAGGGTTATATTGATGATATTATGGTAGTGAATAGGGTGACCTATAGATGATGTTGGTTATACCTATGCCCTTCTAGAATGATATGCTATATGTGAAGTGTGTTTGTCTTGTTTAGGTAGACTTGTGCCCCTTACTTGATACATGTACATTATGAATATAACTTCTTGACATAGGATGCTAAAACCTCTTTGTCTTTTATGTATGAATGACATGTGACCTTGAACATTCCTAAGATGGTCCTTTATGTGGAACCTTCATCCTAGATGTAAGGTTATGATATCCTTAAAGTCGAAAGCCGTAATGGTATCCTTATCGTGTGAATGGTGGACTTAAGGTTGATTGGCTATAATGACATGAAATCATCCTTAGGGAAATCAAATTGAGCTACCCTCATAACCATTGAAAGTCAACCCTAGGGTACCTCTTCGGTAAGGTGAAATATGATTGGATTATGAACTAGATATGGAACCTCTTCATGTGATCCTTTATGTGAATTACTCTATAAGAACAAAGGCTAGCACCGAGTTAGTATGGTTAGGGAAGTAGATCTAGTTAAGAATGAGGATAGAGTGCAAAGTAACCCTTCATATTTTTTAATCGTGTGTCTACATGGGATGTGTCGAAGTTCTATTATTGACAAGTAGAACACGCTCCATCGGAGTAGGTTACAACTCTTGATTCTATGCTTTGCTACCATGGTCTATGTAGGTTATTGCCTATTCTCATCATATGGGATACTACTAGTGTTTGAGAAGTTCAATGAAGTTTAGGTGGTAGTATGGGATGCTACGTAGACATTGCAGAATTGGACTTTAAAGATGTTATTGAGTGAGTCCCTACGTGTTCTCTAAGACCATTACTTGAATGTCCTTATCTGATGAATATCTCTTAAATGGACTAACGAAGATAATGAATTAAGTAAGAAAGTATGTAAATGAATAAGTACCTAGTGTAGAGTAACTTTAAGGATTGCCTAGTTAAAGTGTGAAGGGGGCATAAAGGATGGTCTCTTCATGTCTTACCTAGGGAAGTCTTAAGAATGAGTCTAGATAGGAATGTCGATTAATGAAGTGAGAATTATATTATCCTAGGTACTGTAAAGGATCTCTTAGGTGTGTGTGAAGGGATAGTATGGGCGGTCAATTCACAACTCACTCAAGTGAGCCTTAGAATCACCTTTGGTAGGAGAATCTCATGTTATGTTTTTGGTGTATTGTAAGTGTATTTATTTCATTATAGGTAGTCTTGAAAATCTTATAGGTGTGCTTGTAGAGGGTGTATAGGCGGTCTCTCTTTTACTTACTTAAGTGAATCTTAGGATAGCTTTTAGTGAGAAGGTTCCATGCTAAAAGAGGTCACAGTGAAATTGAACTTAGTTCACTGTAAGATGACATAGTTCACTGTAACATTTTTCAATATTTGGTAAAATGCTTCTGTGTTATCTTATGTGTTTCTATGTTGTTAAATGTTGTTCTTATGCTTATACTATGATGTTTTAGTCAAAAAGAGAATATTTCCATTAAATGTCCGTTATCATGATTTTATGCATTATGTCATACTTAGTACATATGTTTGTACTAATTCCATACTCTTCTCTATATCTAAAGTTATCATCGGTATATGTGCTTTTGGGAGTGAATCTTGTATTCTAGTTTATTTCAAGCGAGGTTGAAGTATGTCCTCATTTGACTTGAGGGCATCACTATCTTATAGTTCTTTTATTAAAGCATTGTAATAGACTTAGTAGTACTATGTTTCGATTGTATGGGCCGTGTCCCAAGTATTCTTGTGTCTATGATTTGATGATATGACAGTTAGTATTTCCTATGGTTTTTATATGAAAGAGTTTTTGAAAGACTATTCTAATGTTGTGAAAAGTTTTAATTCCACACTACTTTTCATATATGTATATGCGATGAATGATAAGAAAGGAATTGTACAAGACCTTCGAGAGGTCAAGTACGCCGTGTCTCACTCCAAGAGTGCCCTAACTTCTAGGGTGTACTCTCGGCATGTGACATTACTTGCATATGTTTCCATACTTGGTACATGTGGTTTTACTAACCTATGTCTCTTCTATTTATACACAAATATAGGTTCGGGCCATTGAGGTACTTCAAGGACAATTTCTCAAAGACACTTGGATTGTTCCCAAGTTGGTGAGTCCTCAAGTCTGAGGACGTAGCCTATAAATGTAGCTTTTGTTATTTTGCTATTAATGAAAGAGATTGTTTTATTTCCTATTTCAAGCACTATATTGTATTCTCTTATAATATTTTTAATGATGTAAGGGCTAAGGCCTATTTTTTATACTTTTATGTTTAGATGGACATGTGAGACGATTATAGTCTTTTCGATATATGTGAAGTAAACTTGAACTTCTAATGTAATGTTTTAAGTTTTCCCGCTTTTTATTCTCTATCTGATGTGATGATGTATGGTAAGGGCTTGTAAAAGGCCTCTTCTAGGAAGAAGACAATGGTTAAGACCAGGGGGTACTCTCTGGTCCTGACAGATACGTGTTCCTAAGTATTGACTATTAGGGTGATGTATGATCAAGAAGGACCAAAGAGAGGTACATATCCTAGGTAGTAGTATGGGATGCTACCTTGGCCTTGCATAAGTATATTGATGCTATGATTATGTTATTTTCTCTTATGATTATGTCTTATGTTGACCAATAATTTTTAGATGTATTATGTTGTATGTTAGTTTTCATACTTACAACATTTGTACTAATGCATATTTCCTACATTTCTAACCAAATGTAGGGGCTTTTGGGAGAATGAGTGCTTGGAGGATAGATTCCTAAGTTTGGAGAAGATTGTAGATTGGTGAGTCCTCATAGCATTTAAGGACAAATCCTTATGTTCCCTTTATGTGTTTTATTATGTTTTAGACCTTTGTGGGTTGCGTCCCAAGACATTATTACTAATGTATTTGTAGATGGTTTTGAGAAACATGTTAACAAGAATTCCGCTTTTATGAAATGATTTTAGTAGTATGTTTAACGAAAAGTTATAAATACCCTCCATTTTTATATGATGTTATGTAATAAATGGTAAGGGCCTGTATAAGTGTAACGACCCGAGGGTATACCCTAGAAATCACGGTATCCTCAAATCGCCACACGACGTACTCGACCTCTCGGATGTCTTATACAAACACTTAGACATCGTTCATCCCATAGACATAAAAATACTGGAAAATTTAAAATATTTGATAACACATCATATGCTAGAACATCAGTTATCATATATATATATATATATATAATATCATATTTACATAGTTAGACTCTAAGTCTATTTGACATCTTAGACTCAACATTATTAGAATACTTTAGGGACACGTCCCTTACAACATAAATCATAAGTAAACTTATTACATAACTTTAAAGTAAACCATGACTTAGGAAATCCTTGAACTTAAAAATTCCTTTCCTTGAGCTTGAGAATCACATATCAAGCCCCTTCACTTTAGAGACATCCATTTAAGCATCCATAACCTACACTTTATGCAAAAAGGTAGAGAATAATGGTGTTTGTAAAAGAATGCAATACGTAAGGCAACCATGCAAAAATACGCATTTAAAAAAGGATATTTTACTTGAAACCATGCATCTTGCCTTTTTGTAAAATCTTCATTAAACTTTGATACAATAGCATTTATACAATTCACATACATGATATAGGCATATCCCATGGTCATATATCATATAAAATCACACATTGCATGTAAGGCACATTTGGAGGCACATAACTGTAACCTCTTTGCACTTTACAGTGAGTACGTTTCTCTTTACAATAAGTTTATTTTACAGTGATCTTTCCTTCTTTTAACTTCTTAACTTCCCAATGTAGCCCTGTAATGATACTTGGTGCAATGTACCACATTGAGGCCACAAAGTACTCATACATATAACCTTCCTAACTTAACACATACATTCATGGAAGTATAGTACATCATAGACACATTTAAGTCAAGACACCTAACACTATTACAGTAAGCCATAGTCACATTACATATATGTTAACTTCACTTCACATCGAACATTATAGGACTTTAACAATAACCAAAATCTAAGTCCACTAATGCAATTTACATGTGAAGTCCCATAACCTCCCACATACTTAGTAAACCTATCATGAGACCACAAGCCTGAACAATTCACTTTATATATAACATGGCAAGCATCAACACTTCATTCACACCAAGTAATACATTCATCATATAGTCACCAAGATTAATAATATGCACATAAGAAGAGACCTCATCATATAGACCCATTAAGACTCTTACCATGCACATCGTCATAACAAGTAGACAATACTACAATGCCATGCATAAAGACATAAACATGATCACACACATTAGAACACCATTCTAGAACTTCCTAAAGAGCTACTTGTGCAATGTATATATAATTTAATTACTCTCACCTATCCTAAGAAACTTCCCTTGGGTCATCCTAGTTAGGGTCCTAGTAATTTACTTCCATTGTCCATTACTTTAGGGAAACTATAGACTGAACCGACACTAAGACCATGGGTGCTAAACATGGATTTTGGTGTTGTAGAGCCTTACACCAAGGGAAGGTTCTCTACTTATCAAAAGTAGAACATTAACATATTCTAGCATATAAGGTGATATCACTTGCTAGATGGTATGTGGCAAGCATAGTTACGGAACATAGAGGTACATGTGGAAACCCTCTTTATGCCTATTGAGGCATTGCAATTATCCACTTATGGAAACCCTCTTTATGCCTGTTGAGGCATTGTATTTATCCACCTCGTGAGAACTATAGTGAACAAGCCTTCCCACATTGGGAAGTGTCACCCGTCATCTATGTTCACTTGGTGCTAAGATAAGTTCCCTTTATTTAAAAGGCATTATTATCTTTACTTTATAAAATGTAGGCTTAGGAGAGTTAACCCCTCATATGCTTAGCGCATAGGTCATATATGAGAGTTAATCAACCTAGATCATATGAGAAACCCTTTCACATGGAAATAGCATATTCAAGCACCATCTAATTTAGGGTACTCTTGGGAACACCTTCCAAGCGCCCCTCTATTGACTAGATCATCGTACACGTGTGTGTGTATACATATATGTGAGCAATCCTTTCACATAACACCTTAAGGACACATATGTTCATACATTAATGTTTAAATGTATTTATGAGAAATACTTCCATATAAACACATTAAGATACTATTCACATTCATAACATAACTATGCATTCATATTCATGTACTTAGAAACCAAACCTAGGAACTATCCTATCAAGACATACATGTGCAATACATGGACAAGGTCCCATACCCTTACCCATACTAGTACACCTACCCATACTAGTACACCTATCAAGTCATCCTAGTAAATGGACGCATAACATATTGTCATAGACATAAGGTTTACAAGCATAGTAGTAGACATTCGTGCACATGAGAATACCCTTTCATTTAAACACCATGAACCTATATTACTAGTAAGCATGCATAAGGTGTAAGTGTGTGTACATTGGTCGACATGATCACATAATGGCTATCAATAACACATTGAGGCAACTATCATCTTTGGACCACAATGCCCATCCAGGCATAAACCACACATCACAATTTAGCATAGGAGACACGCTAACTTCACATTACACTTAAAACTCCTAACATTAGCTAATGACATATTCACATAGGGGCACATAGGTAGGGGTTCATTGATCATCAATACTTCATCAATGGAAGCACCTAAACATAACCCTAACATAGTTATTCACAAGTTTATACATTAACAACACAACCTAGATCACAACTAGAATAGAATACTAGGCATGCTTCACATTTGGTGATCATCATCACAACACCTTCATAATAAAATTTCCTTCAAAGCCATGATCACATCACATATATAATAACAATAAATTAAACACCGCCACCATAAGTGGATTGGAGACCCTTATGAAGTAAATACTTATGTTATGTATGACTTGTATGAATGCATGTTAAGTGACCTTCTTATGCTAAGACATGAAATATGGCAATGCATGTGAATTACACTTGTGGCTTCTAAATGGGTTTACTGAGTATATGTGGGGGTATGAGACTCCATGTGTACTTGCACAAGTAATCTTGTGAAGGGGTTATGCGGGTGGTTCACTTATTATATGAACTAAGTAAGCCTATGACTAAAGTCTATGAAATATGTGACCTTATTTATAGTTGTAAATTAATCTATTATGACTTTTTGAATATGTTGTGACTTGTTGAATATGTTATGCCTAGTCTAGGGTTACTTCTTTGGTACACTTGTTTGAAGTAGCATTATGGGATGTTACCTACACATTGCACTAGTGTCACTTAGGAGTTGTCTTAGGTGATGGTCCCTATGTGAAGTTGATTATTTTGATGTGCTTATGACTTTTGAATATATGTGGTTGTGTTTATGAAGAATATTATGAAAGACTATTGTAAGGTGACCTCAAGGTGATACATTGCACTAGGTATAATTGAGGGTTACTTAATGAAAAAAGTAACATAAAAGAGATGTAATGTATGGTATGTATTGCATATGCTTTAAAGTATGCTAAATGACTTTATGTTCTATTATGAGTATTATCCATGTCTATATGATGTACGTGAACTATATTGAGCATATATGTTCCTATGTTCACGAAGTTTACTAAGAAGACATGTTGCATGATTTCAAAAGAAATGTTCTCTTTAAATGCATGTTTTTGCATGGTTGCCATACTTAGTGCATTCTTGTACTAATACCATTCTTCTTCATCTTTTTACACAAAGTGTAGGTGGTGATGGCTAAAGGATGTCTCCTAGGTGAAGAGCTTGGATAGATCTTCCAAGTTCAAGCAGAGGGATCCTTATGTCAGGTTCCTATTCATTTATGTAATAGCTTACATATTATTTTATGTTGTTAAGGATCGTGGCCCTATTCTATTCTATTAAGTTGTTTCTTAAGATGGCAAAGAGACTTAGAGTTTAACTATGTATTATGATATTTTATTTATATATATGAGAAGTGCTTTCTAGCATATGATGTGCTATGAAAAGTTTTATCTTTTCCCCTATTTTCATTATGATTATGCAATGAAAGATGTCTAAGGGCTTGTCTTAGACCTCCGAGAGTTCGACGACGCCGTGTGGTGATCTAAGAGTGATCTAACTACTAGGGGGTACTTTAGGGTCGTTACACTCACTTTTCATGTTCACTTGGTGCTAAGCTTAAACTCCCATTTTAAACATCGTTAAGCCTTTAGATAACATTAGTTTATAAAGATTAGGCCTTAGGGACTTGCTCCCTCATACATTATATGGCTCAAAGGTATCTAGTGATGAGAATGCCCTTTCATCATAGATACTATTATTCATACAATCATGTGTGTGCGCATACTTATGTGAGATCTACCTTCACATAAACACCTCTAGGCGCACATGCTCATAATTCATAAATCATATACTTTACATGCAATAAAATAGGTAATGATGCATAGGAGAACTATCCTTTCCTTAGTCATCATGAATCTACCCTACTCATAGATATGCATGAAGTGTGTGTGTACATTGGTCAACGTGATCACATATTGGCTATCACATAGTATTGAGGAAGCCACCCTCTAAAGATCACAACACATTTACAAGATTCTTCAAGTCTTGATCCAAACACATCTACAGTATTAAAGACTATAGACTACACAAACTCACATTACGTCATAGGAGGCAAGAACATATTCAATATTAGAATAGAAGATTCCTAGCATACTTTGATCACACATTCACATAGGGATATATTAGGTAGGGGTCATGCTTTCAGAGTATTCATCATCATTAGCCATATTGATCACACCTAACCTTGACATAATAATCCACATACATACAATATAATCCACACACCTAGATCATTCAACTAGTGTAGAAGTCTATACATATATTTTGACATAACATCAATTCACTTAGAACAATGATATTAGAATCAAGGGTTACACCCATCAACTTCATAAACATGAAATAAATATATCAATTCATCTTTCATTTAATGCCTTCAAGGCCATGATCATCACACATAAACATGTACAAGAATGTAAACGCCACCACCATAAGTGGACCATACCAATCAACACAATTCAATATAAATTATAAGCTAATCAGAGGAAATAGGTCAACTTACCAAATCTCCATGATATGATCATCATTGATCCATTCCGAAAAAATCAATATAAATTGACATATATAACATTATGAATAAGCAAGATACTATAATGAAATCATAATAAGATAATCATCAATTCAAGATCACAAGACCCACAATAAGGCTAATTTAAAGGATTTAGGAATCATGGGTTCCACATGAAATTGGAGTAAAATTAATCATAAAATCAGTAGCTAAACATATATTCATCATTAGAATGCTTTTGAAATCAATTGGAGAATGAGCCCATGGCTAGATTGAAATATAGGATTTTTGACTTGAGATTCATGTTTAAAAGCCTAAGAAAGAACTCCTTAGATGAAGGTTATCTAAAGATTAAGGATTACCATCCCTTATAATAAGAAAATAATCTTGAATAATAAACCATTTTAATCGATCCCCTAGCTTGTTCTGGAGTTTGTTCTCCAATGGAGGTTTTGGGGTTTTCATATTTGGGAGGGAAGGTTTGATTTTAAAGAGCGAAATTCTAATTTGGAGTTTAGGCTTATAAAGTTAGTTAAAAATACCTAAAAATACCTAACCTAGATGCCCATATATTAAGTAGGACGTGGGGTAAACTTCCTAATTCACCCCTAGCATGGCAGCTCTTTAAGATAGATTGCTGGTGCAATCTACGGAGGGCAAGGAATGGGCCGTTATCTGGTCGACGAGCCGTCTTGCTTCTCCGACATTTTGGACTGAGGCTCCCATCTTAGGGGATGAGCTCACACGTCTAAGTGTTGATGAACGGCCCAAATCCATGGGCCGTCGAATGGTGTACAGAGTGTCGACTTGTGGTCGTCATTTGAACACTTCTAAGGTAGTGTCTAGGCAAAATTTGGGTCCTCTTCAAGGAACCCTTCGGTGATCCGTGAGGAGTCTTGCCCGTATGTTTCGACCCTAAATACGCTCATATACCTATTAGGAACCTCTCCTATAAATTTGAGCATCAAAAAACACGTATAACACTCCAAGGCACACTAGAACACACAAGCACATCTAGAGACTAACTTTTGAACGTCTTAAACGTTTATGGATGTTTGATCTCCAAACCACTTCAAATCAACTATACACACTGTAAAACACTTAATTGACATGTTATTAACCTTATTAAGCACATGTGAGGTTCTAACTACCTTAATTCATTTTAAGGGTCATTAAAATAAGACCTTTTCGAGGTCGAATACGACGTGTTACGACTAAGAGGTTCTCTGGGGCTGTGATAATCTTTGTATAAGAGCATAAGGTTATAAAATGGTTCAAGGATGTCTGAAAATCATGTCTAGTAGAGTCTTATTCATCGGTGTGAGTGACGACACATCTATGAGTAGGAGGCTATGTTATGCTTCAGAAAAGTCTCATTTCTTCATTCTCTTGGTCGTGTCATAGAGTTTTGCTTTAGTAGGCCCTTTTTTCTAAGTACACGTCTTCTTTGGTGTCTAATCCTAGAGATGAAATGAGTTGTTTTGTGATGGCTGTTTATGATAATTATGTATAAGAGTGTTGTGCGAGAATGCTTCATTACAACATGGACCTTTCTCATTTGATGGTGCATTCTCAACAAGTGGAGGAGAGTAGTCTTAAGATGAAAAATAGGGATTCTAAGAGGGTAAGGCTTTATGATGGAGGTACTTCTAAGGGTAACTTAATCCAAGACAAACCAAAGTTTAAGAAGAGGTCCTCTATCCATGTTCTTTCTAATTTTGCAAAGGCTTATAAGGATAGGTTGTCTAACCCTATTCCTTAAGGGGGGAAATGTGGTGGTTCACAAGGTGAGAAACCAAATTGTGTCAAATATGGCAAGAAGCATGTGGTTAAATGTCTAATGGATACATATACTAGTTTTGGTTGTGCAAAGAGTGGCCACATCATGAGGGATTGTCCCATGGCAAAGACTCAAGGTAGGGAGAATAATCAAGCACAAGCAAGTGTTCCTAATTCTGATGCTCCTAAGAAGAACAACTTCTATGCTCTCAAATTTAAGGGTGATCAAGAGGATTCTCCCAATATTGTTACCGCTATGTTGCAAGTATTTTCAATTAATGTTTATGCATTGATAGATCCCGGTGCCATAAGATCTTTTGTAACTACTTTAGTGTCTGTGAAGTTTGATCTGCTCCTCGATATCTTAGTTGAATTTTTTTCTGTTTTTGCCCCGGTAGGTGGCTCCGTTGTTGCTAAAAGTGTCTATAGGAATTGTACTATATTATTGTCCAATAGAGTTACATTGGTTGATTTGGTAAAACTCTATATGTTGGATTGTGATGTCATATTGGGGATGGATTTGTTACATACTTTTTTTGCTTCAATTGATTGTAGAACAAGGGAAGTTAAATTCAAATTCCTAATAAACGCATCATGGAGTTGAAAAGAGGAACTTAATCCTTAGAGGTCAAATTATTTCATGTCGAAAAGCTTGTAAGATGATTTCTAAGGGATGTATCTATAATATTGTGAGGGTCAATGACCTTGGGTCCGAGGCTCCTCCTCTAGAGTCGGTCCTCGTAGTGAAGGACATTCTGGAAGTCTTCCCTAATGACTTACCCGGAATTCCTCCCGAACGGGAAGTATATTTTGGCATAGATTTCTTGATGGATACTCAAACAACATTAATTAATATTTAGTTGATGGCTCCATCCAACTTGAATGAATTAAAAGCCCAACTCAAGGATTTTCTAGGCAAGGGTTTTATACAACCAAACATATCTCCATGGGGTGCTCTAGTATTTTTTGTGAAAATGAAAGAGGGGTCTATTACAATGTGTATTGACTACCAATAACTAAACAATGTCACTATAAAGAATAAGTATACCCTTCCTATAATTGATGATTTGTTTGATCAACTGCAAGTTGCAAGTTACTTTTCGAAGATAGATTTGAGGTCGGGTTATTATCAACTTAGAGTGAGGGGTGTTGAGATTCCTAAATTTTCTTTCCCACAAGGTATGGTCAATATGAGTTCTTAGTCATGTCTTTTTGTCTAACAAATTCCCCGCCGGCTTTCATGGACCTTATGAATAGGGTGTTTCGGAGTTATCTTGATTCATTTGTATTTGTCTTTATTAATGATATCTTGGTATATTCTGAAACTGAGGATGAGCTCATGGGTCATTTGAGGAAAGTATTGCAAGTCCTCAAGTAACATCAACTCTTTTCTAAATATAGTAAATGTGAATTTTGGTAGAGATCGGTTGATTTTCTATGTCATATTTGTAAGACCCCCAAAATGAGTTAAGGTGTATAGAGCCTGACATGTGTTTAAAAATGTTTAAAATATGTTAAAAAGGTGTTTTATAGTATGCATAATTGATTTGAAGTCATTTGGAAGTCAAACGTCAAAGACGTTCGAAAGTTAGCCCTTGAGAGGTGCATGTGTGACTTGAGTGTACCTAGCTTGTTTGGATGTGTTGCGAGTGTTGTTTGTAACAACCCTAAAAATGGATATGCTAAGTAATGCTAAATGTGACTAGAATGCCTACGATTAGACCAGGTTCACACGGATTGATGCGCGTAGAACCAGACCTCTGAACCCTTGCAACAGCCAAGCCAACCAACTTGGTGAGTTAGTTGAGCTAGGAAAGGTTGGGTCCAGCCATGTAGGGCACCCGAATATGAAGATTTACGCGGTGAGTCTTAACCGGACTTAAAAAAGGGTAATCTTAAGCTTAGAGGGTCTAGGGGTAAAATGGTATTTTCCAGGCTAAGGGTAGTATTGTAATTACCCTAAATAATTAATTAATTAATATGGTGAAGGGGCAATTTGGGTAGAGGTGGCCAAAATTTACCCTTTAAGGAAAATCTAGCTCCACCCGGGTTCGAGCCTTGGTGGAAGCAAGGATTAAATTGATTTAATTTTATTAAGTGAAATAGTTGAATTAATTAATATTTAAAAATCTGATTTAAGTAAGGGAAAAATTAAATTTTTAATTAAGAAAAAAAATAATAAAATTAATAAATAATGAGGAGTCCTAGTTTGACTTAGTCTCCACCTAACTCTCCTAATCCTAATCCTAATCCTAATCCTCTCATTCTCACGTCTCTCACTCTCATTCTCACGTTTTTTATCATTAAAATAACTAAAAATAATAGTTCTTCACTCTTAAAGAACATACAAACAAAAACTCAAACGAAAAACTAAGCTAAAAACGAAAATGAACAAGTTCTTGACGGGATTGTGCTTGAAGTTTCTGTGGTGAGGCTTGATTTTATGGTAAATTGGCAGCATTTAAATAAGTTTTGAACGACATTAAGGTATGTTTTTTTTTTCTCTTGGTCCCTTTCCCAAGAGACCCTTAAGGTTCAGTTTAAATCACGATTGAAAGACTAAGGTTGTCCACGTTGCATGCCCCTTTCATTAGATCCTCTGAATCAAAGCATGCGTTGGTATGTCTTCTGGTAGATAAATGTTAGGTCTGGTTGTGATTATGTGTTGAATGAGTGGTAGGAAATCATGTAAAGGATGAAAAATATATTTCGGAAAAATGTATTAAGTTGACTGTTTTGAGCATGTGTGTGCTGAAAATTTGACAATGTTTGCTGCCTGAAATTTGTATGTTAAATATTGTGTTTTGCGTGTGTAAAAATGCTAAAAACGTGATGTTCATAAAAGGTTAAGTTGGCTGACTGAATGTCACTCAAAATGCTACAAAAAAATCAACAAAAGAATGAGAGAAAAATGGATTGGTAGAGACAAAATTTCTAGCTTGCTGGAAATTTGTAGTCTCGGCCAAAATGACTAATTCTTAAATTTTTTTAAAAAAATTGTGAGGTCATTGGGAATTGAACCCAAGACCTCACCAAATGTAAATTACATAAAAATTTCATAAAAAATTAATGAAAAAATAAATGTGGAGAGTGGGGATTGAACCTCCAACCTCTTGAATGGATGAGAGAGTTAGGAGAAAAATAAAGGAGAAAAATAAATGTGGAAAGTAGGGATTGAACCCCCAACCCCTTGAATGGATGAGAGAGTTAGGAGAAAAATAAAGGAGAAAAATAAATGTGGAGAGTGGGGATTGAACCCACAACCACTTGAATAGATGAGAGATTTAGGAGAAATATAGAGGAGAAATATAAATTGAGGTGAATGGGGATTGAACCCACAACCTCTTGGATATGTGAGAAAGGTAAAAGATAAATTGAGAGAAACATAATGAGCTTGTCGAGAATTGATCCCACAACCTCCTTGCCTTGGATGAAAAAGAGAGGATAAAAAGAAAGGAAATATTATGGGGTTGATGGGGATCGAACTAGGTCCCCCAAATCTTAAAAATGCAATCACTAAGTTTAATATAAGATTAATTGTTGCCCAAGGGATTCGAAATTGGGTTCCCTTGCCCAATTCCGTATTGACACATAAGTCATACGTAAGTAAATATTTAATTAATGCTGCGTCTAAAGATCGAAATCAATATCTTGGCATATCTACAAGATGCATAAGTCTTGTACCACATAATCTTGGGTAAACATGAATCACTTAGACAAACTATGAATGAAGCCTCATGGCTTGTAAGTGTGGACTCATAAGTCTAGCATACGTTTAAAAGTAGGTGAGCCTAAGATGTATGTGATAAAATGATGTAACCCTAGAAGGGTTAAGTAAGAGTGTGAAACACACTAAATGGCCAAGTGCATTGGCATATGATGAAATGAACATTCACATGAAGGGGTGAGTAATTATGAAAAACAAATGTGTTAATGTTAATGAATGAGGTGACAATATGATAAGAGGCTAATGTGAAAGATGAGAGCAATCTCAAATGATCCTAAGTAAATGTTACCAAAATGTACTCACCTATGAGAGTGTAAAGCTAATGAAGAGGCCAGTCTCTATGAACACTCTAATGAAAGTATTGAAGTTAATGCATACTTAATACTAATGATGAGATGAGAAATCATATAATGAGCTACGATGTCCTCATGCTAGAAGCCAGCTTCAATGATGTATGAGTTGAATGTAATGGAACTTTATACTAAGCACCGATAGGCTAGCTATGAGCGGTGATGCCTTTCTTCGGGAAGGGCAGAGGTTCACGGAACTCTCATGAGATGAGACTGTCCGGCATGCTCGGTATGGGTCTCCTTATATCTCCTAGTCTTTGAACCTATACATCCAATATAGGAATCTAGCAGGGGTCAACTCCCTATATACGCTAGCATGTTTTGGTTCACTTTGGCCGATAATTCCACCTCTTTTCGGTGTGGGTATTACACACTGCATTTCATGATTCTCACATGATCTATGTTGGTTAAGGTTAAAGTTCCCAAAGAAAGAATGAGGCCAGCCTCAAATGATGCACATAATGAAATGAACGATACCAAAGGTATTAGGATAGGATAATCAAGAGGTGAGCTAGACTTGAGTAATGACACTATGTTATTCTTGGTCATTGCACAGCAAACCCGATGAGAGTCTTAAACTACATCCTAGGTATGACTAGTGATTGCACTAGTACATGAATGAATGAAAATGAAGTACGTATAAACGCATGAAGCAGACTCTATGTTTGCTAAAGAAGGCTCCCTAGTTGAGGTCCCATATGTTGAGCCCTCATTTTGGGAAGTCCTAATGTCAAGTCCATGATTCCAGGTCTCATGGTATATGAAAGAATGATGTGAACTACGTGATATGATATGTACAATATGTTATGTGCTACTTGCAAAATGACAAGTATGATGATGCATGTTACTCTCATGGCATGACTTTCCTAATCCAAATTTGGCAAGTCCACCGACTTTCCTAATCCAAATTTGGCAAGTCCAGTGACTTGACTTTCCATAAATCATGTTGTTAGGAAAGAGCTATTCTTACTCATGCATGTCCTTGGTGTGTGCTTGCATATACCCATACTTAGTACAAGTGTGTACTAATCCCATACAAATATCTATTTTTAGGTGTAGGCATAGGTGGACGTTAGAGTTTACAGTACGATGTTGCAGCTTTGCGGACGTGGAGCTTTCATCTGGATTTGGTAGGCCCTCATGCTTTCGAGGATGTCTACTGTTATTATCTAGCTTAGATGTAGGCTTTAGATAGTGGAGCATATTCCACTAGTGTTTCATTTCTCATCTTATTTCAGACATGGTATTGGTGCCATATTGGCAAGTATACACTTAATGCAGTATGGAACTATTTCCTTCATTTGATGATCTTAATATTAGATGGTTGATTGTGAACGTTTATGAGTTTAAGTAGAATGTCTTACATGAATGTTAAGTTACAAAAAGTTCAAATTTTCTGCTAAAATTAACCTAGATGAAGTGACGATGACGTATGTAGGCTTGTCTGCGAACTCTGAGAGGTCAACGACGCCGGTCTCGCCTGGGGTCTAGACTCCGGTCGTGACAAAGTTGGTATCAGAGCACTAGGTTAAATTCCGAGGATAATAAGTTCACATCAACCACATTGAGTAGTTTCTAAGTCATGGTAGTGAAGTGCACCACTATCCTGAATGAGAGACTGCATGATGCGTAGGAAAATTTCCCTTCTTCTACTCTTTATCATGCTATCTAGAGCTTTGACACTTTGTGTCATTCTAAGTATCTACCTTCCTTCTTGTGTGAGCGTGTAGAAGAATACACAAAAGAATTAGGATGGCCAAGTGGTATAAGGCGCCATACTCAAGATCTGGTCTTCCCAAGAAGGGGCATTGATAGAAATGCTCAACGTGAACGAAAGACGTTTGGTAAGAGTGGTTGTTTTCATGGAGGTGAGTGCGTGGTAGGTTCTAAAGCCTTCTATGAGTACTGATAAAGAGGAGAAGGCTAAGTTGACTACTTACTAGCTCGACGAGATGGCTTAGGTATGCATTACTTCATAAATGCTAGACTACCATACACTATCGAAACAGCGTAGTAAGGTTAAGATTCTTAATAACTTAGAGTCAAAATGGGAAGGGTGTGGTCCAAGTGAAGTCGGCCAACTTTAAGGCCAATAAGATGATAGCTAAGGGGTATTTGTACCACTTAGTTAGAATAAATGACTTAGATCAAGAATTTCCTTCCATAGACTCAGTTTCAATAGTGAATGAGTTCCCAGATGTCTTTCGGAGGATTTACCAAGAATCCCTCCTGAGTGTATGATTGACTTCAGAGGTAGTTGGGACGACCATCTGCCTTTGATAGAGTTCTCGTATAATAACAGTTATCACTCCAGCATTGGGATGGCATCGTTTGAGGCACTGTATGGTAGAAGATGTAGGTATCCAGTTTGGTGGTTTGGGGTTGGAGAGTCTTCCATTTTGGGTCCAGAGATCATTCATGATGCCTTAGAGAAGGTCAGGGTGATTAGGGACAGGTTGGCTACTACTTACAGTCAGCAGAAGTCTTATGCATATAACAGAAAACGGCCCTTAGAGTTTGATGTTGGTGACCAGGTCTATTTGAAGTTATCACCTATGAAGGGGGTGATGAGATTTGGCAGGAAGGGGAAGTTGAGTCTGAGGTATGTTAGGCCATCTGAGATCCTACAGTGTGTGGGTGACGTGGCCTATGAGTTTGTATTGCCTGCGGAGCTAGCTTCTGTTCATCCAGTCTTTCATGTCTCTATGTTAAAGAAGTGCCTAGGTGATCCAACATTCATTCTACCTGTTGAAGGTTTGGGGGTTGATGAAGACTAGTCCTATGAGGAGGTACCTATTGGGATCTTAGACAGACAGGTCAAGCGGCTAAGAAACAAGGACATTGCCACAGTGAAGGTATTGTGGAGGAACCATCTTGTTGAGGGTGCTACGTGGGATGCCGAGGCAGATATGAGATCCCGCTATCCCCATCTTTTCAGTCCTTGAGGTTAGATTCCCTACTCTTAAGTCGAAGTTTCCTTATCTCTTCATTCTTTGTTGCTACTCCTTGACTGTGCATGGTGATTATGTTATGATATGACTGACGTTTTGTTAGATTATAAGAAGTGTCATTCGGGGACGAATGTTCCTAAGGGGGGGATAATGTAACAACCCTAAAAATGGATATGCTAAGTAATGCTTAATGTGTCTAGAATGCCTACGATTAGACCAGGTTCACACGGATTGATGCGCGTAGAACCAGACCTTTGAACCCTTGCAACAGCCAAGCCAACCAACTTGGTGAGTTAGTGGAGCTAGGAAAGGTTTGGTTCAGCCATGTAGGGCACCCGAATATGAAGAGTTACCTGGTGAGTCTTAATCGGACTTAAAAAGGGGTAATCTTAAGCTTGGAGGGTCTAGGGGTAAAATGGTATTTTCCAGGCTAAGGGTAGCATTGTAATTACCCTAAATAATTAATTAGTTAATTAATTAATATGGTTAAGGGGCAATTTGGGTAGAGGTGGCCGAAATTGACCCTTTAAGCAAAATCTAGCTCCACCCGGGTTCGAGCCTTGGTGGAAGCAAGCATTAAATTGATTTAATTTTATTAAGTGAATTAGTTGAATTGATTAATATTTAAAAATCTAATTTAAGTGAGGTAAAAATCAGATTTTTAATAAAAACAAATAATAATAAAATTAATAAATAATGAGGAGTCCTAGTTTTACTTAGTCTCCACCTAACTCTCCTAATCCTAATCCTAATCCTAATCCTCTCATTCTCACGTCTCTCACTCTCATTCTCACGTTTTTTATCATTAAAATAACTGAAAATAATAGTTCTTCACTCTTGAAGAACTTACACACAAAAACTCAAACGAAAAACTAAGCTAAAAACGAAAATAAAAAACAAGTTCTTATGGGATTGTGCTCGAAGTTTCGGTGGTGAGGCTTGGTTTCATGGTAAATTGGCAGCATTTAAACAAGTTTTGAACAACATTAAGGTATGGGTTTTCTTCTCTCTTGGTCCCTTTCGCAAGAGACCCTTAAGGTTCAGTTTAAATCACGATTGAAAGACTAAGGTTGTCCCCGTTGCATGCCCCTGTCATTAGATCCTCTGAACGATTCAAAGCATGCGTTGGTATGTCTTGTGGTAGATAAATGTTAGGTATGGTTGTGATTATGTGTTGAATGTGTGGAAGGAAATCATGTAAAAGATGAAAAATATATTCCTTTAAAATGTATTAAGTTGACTGTTTTGAGCATGTGTGTGCTGAAAATTTGACTGTTTGCTGCCTGAAATTTGTATGTTAAATTTTGTGTTTTGCGTGTGTAAAAATGCTAAAATCATGATGTTCATAAAAGTTTAAGGTGGCTGACTGAATGTCACTCAAAATGCTACAAAAAAATCAACAAAAAAATGAGAGAAAAATGGATTGGAAGAGACCAAATTTCTACCTTGCTGGCAATTTGTAGTCTCAGCCAAAATGTCTAATTTTTAAAAAAAGTTTAAAAATTGTGAGGTCATTGGGAATTGAACCCAAGACCTCACCAAATGTGAATTACATAAAAATTTCATAAAAAATGAATGGAAAAATAAATGTGGAGAGTGAGGATTGAACACCCAACCTCTTGAATGGAAGAGAGAGTTAGGAGAAAAATAAAGGAGAAAAATAAATGTGAAGAGTGGGGATTGAACGAACAACCTCTTGAATAGATGAGAGAGTTAGGAGAAAAATAAAGGAGAAATATAAAATGAGGTGAATGAGGATTGAACCCACAACCTCTTGGATAGGTGAGAAAGTTAAAAGATAAATTGAGAGAAACAGAATGAGCTTGTGGGGGATTGATCCCACAACCTCCTTGCCTTGGACGAAAAAGAGACGAGAAAAAGAAAGGAAATATTATGGGGCTGATGGGGATCGAACTAGGGTTCCCCAAATCTGAAAAATGCAATCACTAAGTTTAATATAAGATTAAGTGTTGCCCAAGGGATTCGAAATTGGGTTTCCTTGACCAATTCCGTATTGACACATAAGTCATACGTAAGTAAATATTTAATGAATGCTTCCTCTAAAGAACGAAGTCAATATCTTGGCATATCTACAAGATTCATAAGTCTTGTACCACATAATCTTGGGTAAACATGAATCACTTAGACAAACTATGAAGGAAGCCTCATGGCTTGTATGTGTGGACTCATAAGTCTAGCATACGTTTAAAAGTAGGTGAGCCTAAGATGTATGTGATAAAATTTTGTAACCCTAGAAGGGTTAAGTAAGAGTGTGAAACACACTAAATGGCCAAGTGCATTGGTATATGATGAAATGAACATTCACGTGAAGGGGTGACTAATTATGAAAAGCAAATGTGTTAATGTAAGTGAATGAGGTGACAATATGATAAGAGGCTAATGTGAAAGATGAGAGCAATCTCAAATGAGCCTAAGTAAATGTTACCAAAATGTACTCACCTATGATAGTGTAAAGCTAATGAAGAAACCAGTCTCTATGAACACTCTAATGAAAGTATTGAATTAAATGCATTCTTAATACTAATGATGAGATGAGAAATCATCTAATGAGATATGATGTCCTCATGCTAGAGCCAGCTTCCATGATGTATGAGTTGAATGTAATGGAACTTTATACTGAGCACCGATAGGTTAGCTATAAGCGGTGATGCCTTCCTTAGGGAAGGGCAGAGGTTCACGTACTCTCATGAGATGAGACTGCTCGGAATGCCGGGCATGGGTCTCCTTATATCTCCTAGTCTTTGAACCTATACTGCCACTATAGGGATCTAGCAGGGTTCGACTCCCTATATACGCTAGCATGTTTTGGTTCACTTTGGTTGGTGATTACACCTATTTTCAGTGTGGGGATTACACACTGGATTTCATGATGCTCACATGATCTATGTAGGTTAAGGTTAAAGTTCCCAAATAAAGAATGAGGCCAGCCTCAAATGATGCACATAATGAAATAAACGATACCAAAGGTGTTATGATAGGATAATCAAGAGGTGAGCTAGACTTAAGTAATGACACTATGTTATTCTTGGTCATTGCATAGCGAACCCGATGAGAGTCTTGAACTACATCCTAGGTATGACTAGTGATTGCACTAGTACATGAATGAATGAAAATGAAGTACATATAAATGAACGAAGCAGACGCTATGTTTGCTAAAGAAGGCTCCCTAGTTGAGGTCCCATATGTTGAGCCCTCATTTTGGGAAGTCCTAATGTCAAGTCCATGATTCCAAGGTCTCATGGCGTATAAAAGAATGATGTGAACTACGTGATATGATATGTGCAATACGTTATGTGCTGCTTGCAAAATGATAAGTGTGATGATGCATGTTACTCTCATGGCATAACTTTCCTAATCCAAATTCGGCAAGTCCACTGACTTTCCTAATCCAAATTTGGCAAGTCCACTGACTTGACTTTCTATAAATCGTGTTGTTAGGAAAGAGCTATTCTTACTCATGCATGTCCTTGGTGTGTGATTGCATATACCCATACTTAGTACAAGTGTGTACTAATCCCATACAAATATCTATTTTTAGGTGCAGGCACAGGTGGACGTTAGAGATTACAGTACGACGTTGCAGCTATCCGGACGTGGATCTTTCATCCGGAATTGGTAGGCCCTCATGCTTTCGAGGATGTCTACTGTTATTATTTAGCTTAGATGTAGGCTTTAGCTAGTGGAGCATATTCCACAAGTGTTTCATTTCATTTCTTATTTTAGACATGGTATTGGTGCCATTTTGGCAAGTATACACTTAATGCAGTATGGAACTATTTCTTTCATTTGATGATCTTAACATTAGATGGTTGATTGTGAACGTTTATGAGTTTAAGTAGAATGTCTTACATGAATGTTAAGTAACAGAAAATTCAAATTTTCCTCTAAAATTAACCTATCTGAAGTAACTATGATGTATGTAGGCTTGTCTGCGACCTCTTAGAGGTCAACGACGCTGGTCTCGCCTGGGGTCTAGACTCCGGTCGTCACAAAGTTGGTATCACAGCACTAGGTTAAATTCCGAGGATAATAAGTTCACATCAACCACATTGAGTAGTTTCTAAGTCATGGTAGTGAAGTGCACTACTATCCTGAATTAGAGACTGCATGATGCGTAGGAAAATTTCCCTTCTTCTACTCTTTATCGTGCTATCTAGATCTTTGACACTTTGTGTCATTCTAAGTATCTACCTTCCTTCTTGTGTGAGCGCATAGATGAATACACACAAGAATTAGGATGGCCAAGTGGTCTAAGGCGCTAGACTCAAGATCTGGCCTTCCCAAGAAGGGGCAGTGATAGAAATGCCCAACGTGAACGAAAGACGTTTGGTAAGAGTGGTTGTTTGCATGGAGGTGAGTGCGTGGTAGGTTCTAAAGCCTGCTATGAGTACTGATGAACAGGAGAAGGCTAAGTTGGCTGCTTACTAGCTCGAGGAGATGGCTTAGGTATGGATTACTTCATAAATGCTAGACTACCATACACTATCAAAACAGGGTAATAAGGTTAAGTTTCTGAATAACTTAGAGTAAAAATGGGATGGGTGTGGTCCAAGTCCAGTCGGCCAACTTGAAGGCCAGTAAGATGATAGCTAAGGGGTATTTGTACCACTTAGTTAGAATAAATGACTTAGATCAAGAATTTCCTTCCATAGACTCAGTGTCAATAGCGAATGAGTTCCGAGATGTCTTTTCGGAGGATTTACCAAGAATCCCTCCTGAGTGTGTGATTGACTTCAGAGGTAGTTGGGAGGACCATCTGCCTTTGATAGAGTTCTCGTATAATAACAGCTATCACTCCAGCATTGGGATGGCACCGTTTGAGGCACTGTATGGTAAAAGATGTAGGTCTACAGTTGGGTGGTTCGAGGTTGGAGAGTCTTCCATTTTGGGTCCAAAGATCATTCGTGAGGCCTTAGAGAAGGTCAGGGTAATTAGGGACAGGTTGGCTACTGCTTACAGTCGGCAAAAGTCTTATGCAGATAACAGAAAATGGCCCTTAGAGTTTAATGTTAGTGACCAGGTCTATTTGAAGTTATTACATATGAAGGGGGTGATGAGGTTTGGCAGGAAGGGGAAGTGAGTCCGAGGTATGTTGGGCCATCTGAGGTCCTATAGTGTGTGGGTGATGTGGCCTATGAGTTGGCATTGGCTGCGGAGCTAGATTTTGTTCATCCAGTCTTTCATGTCTCTATGTTAAAGAAGTGCCTAGGTGATCCAACATCCATTCTGCCTGTTGAAGGTTTGGGGGTTGATGAAGACTTGTCCTATGAGGAGGTACCTGTTGAGATCTTAGACAGACAGGTCAAGCGGCTGAGAAACTAGGAGATTGCCACAGTGAAGGTATTGTGGAGGAACCATCTTGTTAAGGGTACTACGTGGGAGGCCGAGGCCGATATGAGATCCCGCTATCCCCATCTTTTCAATCCTTGAGTTAGATTCCCTACTCTTAAGTCGAAGTTTCCTTATCTCTTCATTCTTTGTTGCTACTGGTTGACTGTGCATGGTGATTATGTTATGATATGACTGACGTTGTGCTAGATTATAAGAAGTGTCATTCGGGGACGAATGTTCCTAAGGGGGGGATAATGTAACAACCCTAAAAATGGATATGCTAAGTAATGCTCAATGTGTCTAGAATGCCTACTATTAGACATGGTTCACACGGATTCATGCGCGTAGAACCAGACCTCTGAACCCTTGTAACAGCCAAGCCAACCAACTTGGTGAGTTAGTTGAGCTAGGAAAGGTTGGGTCCAGCCATGTAGGGCACCCGAATATGAAGATTTACCCGGTGAGTCTTAACCGGACTTAAAATGGGGTAATCTTAAGCTTGTAGGGTCTAGGGGTAAAATGGTCTTTTCCAAGCTAAGGGTAGTATTGTAATTACCCTAAATAATTAATTAGTTAATTAATTAATATGGTTAAGGGGCAATTTGGGTAGAGGTGGCCGAAATTGACCCTTTAAGCAAAATCTAGCTCCACCCGGGTTCGAACCTTGGTGGAAGCAAGCATTAAATTGATTTAATTTTATTAACTGAATTAGTTGAATTGATTAATATTTAAAAATATGATTTAAGTAAGGGAAATATAAGATTTTTAATAAAAAAATAATAATTAAAAAAATTAATAAATAATGAGGAGTCCTAGTTTTACTTAGTCTCCACCTAACTCTCCTAATCCTAATCTTAATCCTAATCCTAATCCTCTCATTCTGACGTCTCTCACTCTCATTCTCACGTTTTTTATCATTAAAATAACTGAAAATAATAGTTCTTCACTCTTGAAGAACTTACACACAAAAACTCAAACGAAAAACTAAGCTAAAAACGAAAATCAACAACAAGTTCTTGACGGGATTGTGCATGAAGTATCGGTGGTAAGGCTTGGTTTCATGGTAAATTGGCAGCATTTAAACAATTTTGAACGACATTAAGGTATGGGTTTTCTTCTCTCTTGGTCCCTTTCGCAAGAGACCCTTAAGGTTCAATTTAAATCACGATTGAAAGACTAAGGTTGTCCCCGTTGCATGCCCCTGTCATTAGATCCTCTGAACGATTCAAAGCATGCATTGGTATGTCTTCTGGTAGATACATGTTAGGTCTGGTTGTGATTATGTGTTGAATGTGTGGTAGGAAATCATGTAAAGGATGAAAAATATATTCCAGAAAAATGTATTAAGTTGACTGTTTTGAGCATGTGTGTGCTGAAAATTTGACTATGTTTGCTGCCTGAAATTTGTATGTTAAATATTGTGTTTTGCGTGTGTAAAAATGCTAAAAACGTGATGTTCATAAAAGGCTAAGGTGGCTGACTGAATGTCACTCAAAATGCTACAAAAAAATCAACAAAAGAATGAGAGAAAAATGGATTGGAAGAGACCAAATTTCTAGCTTGCTTGAAATTTGTAGTCTCAGCCAAAATGACTATTTTTTTTAAAAAAAATTAGAAATTGTGAGGTCATTGGGAATTGAACCCAAGACCTCACCAAATGTGAATTACATAAAAATTTCATAAAGAATGAATGGAAAAATAAATGTGGAGAGTGGGGATTGAACCCCCAACCTCTTGAATGGCTGAGAGAGTTAGGAGAAAAATAAAGGAGAAAAATAAATGTGGACAGTGGGGATTGAACCCACAACCTCTTGAATAGATGAGAGAGTTAGGAGAAAAATAAAAGAGAAATATAAAATGAGGTGAATGAGGATTGAACCCACAACCTCTTGGATAGGTGAGAAAGTTAAAAGATAAATTGAGAGAAAGAGAATGAGCTTGTGGGGGATTGATCCCACAACCTCCTTGCCTTTGATGAAAAAGAGAAGAGTAAAAGAAAGGAAATATTATGGGGCTGACGTGGATCGAACTAGGGTCCCCCAAATCTGAAAAATGCAATAACTAAGTTTAATATAAGAGTAAGTGTTGCCCAAGGGATTCGAAATCGGGTTCCCTTCCCCAATTCCGTATTGACACATAAGTCATACGTAAGTAAATATTTAATGAATGCTGCCTCTAAAGAACGAAGTCAATATCTTGGCATATATAAAAGATGCATAAGTCTTGTACCACATAATCTTGGGTAAACATGAATCAATTAGACAAACTATGAATGAAGCCTCATGGCTTGTATGTGTGGACTCATAAGTCTAGCATACGTTTAAAAGTAGGTGAGCCTAAGATGTATGTGATAAAATGTTGTAACCCACCCTAGAAGGGTTAAGTAAGAGTGTGAAACACACTAAATGGCAAAGTGCATTGGCATATGATGAAATGAACATTCACGTGAAGGGGTGAGTAATTATGAAAAGCAAATGTGTTAATGTTAATGAATGAGGTGACAATATGATAAGAGGCTAATGTGAAAGATGAGAGCAATCTCAAATGAGCCTAAGTAAATGTTAACAAATTGTACTCACCTATGAGAGTGTAAAGCTAATAAAGAGACCAGTCTCTTTGAACACTCTAATGAAAGTATTGAAGTTAATGCATTCTTAATACTAATGATGAGATGAGAAATCATCTAATGATCTATGATGTCCTCATGCTCGAAGCAAGCTTCCATGATGTATGAGTTGAATGTAATTGAACTTTATACTGAGCACCGATAGGCTAGCTATGAGCAGTGATGCCTTCCTTCGGGAAGGGCGGAGGTTCACGTACTCTCATGAGATGAGACTGTCCGGCATTCCGGGTATGGGTCTCCTTATATCTCCTAGTCTTTGAACCTATACTGTCAATATAGAGATCTAGCAGGGTTCGACTTCCTATATACGCTAGCATATTTTGGTTCAGTTTGGCCGGTGATTCCACCTCTTTTCGGTGTGGGGATTACACACTGGATTTCATGATGCTCACATGATCTATGTCGGTTAAGGTTAAAGTTCCCAAAGAAAGAATGAGGCCAGCCTCAAATGATGCACATAATGAAATGAACGATACCAAAGGTGTTAGGATAGGATAATCAAGAGGTGTGGTAGACTTAAGTAATGACACTATGTTATTCTTGGTCATTGCACAGCAAACCGGATGAGAGTCTTAAACTACATCCTAGGTATGACTAGTGATTGCACTAGTATATGAATGAATGAAAATGAAGTACGTATAAATGAATGAAGCTGACTCTATGTTTGCTAAAGAAGGCTCCCTAGTTGAGGTCCCATATGTTGAGCCCTCATTTTGGGAAGTCTTCATGTCAAGTCCATGATTCCAAGGTCTCATGGCATATGAAAGAATGATGTGAACTACGTGATATGATATGTGCAATACGTTATGTGCTGCTTTCAAAATGATAAGTATGATGATGCATGTTACTCTCATGGCATGACTTTCCTAATCCAAATTTGGCAAATCCACTGACTTTCCTAATCCAAATTTGACAAGTCCACTGACTTGACTTTCCATAAATCATGTTGTTAGGAAAGAGCTATTCTTACTCATGCATGTCCTTGGTGTGTGCTTGCATATACCCATACTTAGTACAAGTGTGTACTAATCCATACAAATATCTATTTTTAGGTGCAGGCACAGGTGGACGTTAGAGATTACAGTACGACGTTGCAGCTATTCGGACGTGGAACTTTCATTCGGATTTGGTAGGCCCTCATGCTTTCGAGGATGTCTACTGTTATTATCTAGCTTAGATGTAGGCTTTAGCTAGTGGAGCATATTCCACTAGTGTTTCATTTCTCATCTTATTTCAGACATGGTATTGGTGTCATTTTGGCAAGTATACACTTAATGCAGTATGGAACTGTTTCTTTCATTTGATGATCTTAATATTAGATGGTTGATTGTGAACGTTTATGAGTTTAAGTAGAATGTCTTACATGAATGTTAAGTAACAAAAATTCAAATTTTCTGCTAAAATTAACCTAGATGAAGTAACGATGACGTATGTAGGCTTGTCTGCGAACTCTGAGAGGTCAATGACGCCGGTCTCGCCTGGGGTCTAGACTCCGGTCGTGACATTGCTTGATGCTCAAACTGAAATGAAAGGTCTTTAAAATCTTAAGGTGTGTATTTACATTGGAAACGTCCGAGTACGAATCCCCAAGGTCCCCGCAAGAGGCCCTCAAGGAGGACCCAAAGGCTGTGGAGACACTGCCAATCGACGAGCCTAAATGACGCCTCATTAGTGCACCTACTCCCCGTCGATTGGGGGGGATAATTGTTCAAGACTGAGCCTCCTAAAGTCTCAAGCCTTTTGACAGGCCTGATACCCAAACGATGGCCAGCAATACAGTCCCTCTTTGGACCTACTGGATGTCGATGCAGCTTGTTTTAAGCTGCCAGACGCACTGTTAAGTGAAAGAGTGAATGGGAAATTCACCCCACGTCCTAACCTGACCCTAGGCGGTTAATTTATCTATTTTTGGGTATGCTAAGTCAGTTAAAAACATGAAAACCCCATTCCCAATTTCACAATTGAAAATTAGACTTCCCTCTTTCAAAATATCCTCTCTAGAAACCTCCATGGTAGATGAAACTCAAGGTAAGCTTGTAGATGGAATTTCCATGGGTTCTTCACCAAGTTTTCGTGGTTCCTTCATGTAATAAACGTTTGGTGATCCTTCATGTCTAGATAATCTTTCATCTAGAGAGTTCCTTTCAAAGATTTCAAAGCTAATTCATGATCAAACTCTATATCTTCCAATCTAACCATGGATTCTTTGTCAAAACATTTTCAAAAGCATGATTATGATAATTGATGATTAGCTACTGTTTTACATGTTGAATTCAATCCAATTTCATGATGAACTCATGCCCCCTTCAAACTCTTATTTTAGCTTATGTGTTAGTTATTATGATCATGATGTTAGGATAATTATAATGCGATTCAATTATGTTAAATTGATTTTTATCTACTGTCAATCATGTAAATTTATTATGAATTATATGTAATGGATCCAATGTGGATCAAGGCTTGAAGATTAGGTAGTATTGACTTATGGTATTCTATCTTTTATTGATTGTTAATATAGAACGCTTGTATGATCTCGTTTCTAGGGAAATCGAAGTACGATTTCATTTAGGTTATGATCCCTTATCTAATGATATATATTCTATTTTGATGATCAAAGTAAGGGAGATTTCGTAACTGACCTACATTCCTCCAAATTCTATAGCTTGATGATGTAGTGTACTTGATATGATCTTGTTCATGTTATGATTAATGCATGATTTCGATTAAGTTAGTGTACCTTTAGATAATGCCCTAGATATGACTTGTTAATGAAATATGGGTAATTATCAATGATGATGATGGCCTTGGTGATTTAGTAAGATGACCTACTTTCTCTACATTTCTTATAGAATTGCTAAATTATTGGCCTTGTAGGGATTCTGTGGTATGGTCCACTTATGGTAGCGGTGGTTACCTTATTGTCAATATATATCTTATGTGATCATGGCCTTGAAGGCAATTGTATTATGAAGGTGTGGTGGTGACGACCACCAAATGTGAAGCATGCCTAGTCTTCTATTCTAGTTGTGATCTAAGTTGTGTTGCTAAAGTATAAGATTGTGTATGACTATGTTATGGTTATGTTTTGGTGCTTCCATCGATGAAATATTGATGATCAATGAACCCCTACCTATGTTCACATATGTAAATGTGTTATTAGTTAATATTAAGAGTCTTAAGTGTAATGTGAAGTTAGCTTGTCTCCTATGTTAAATTATGATGCGTGGTCTATGCTTGAATGTGCATTGTAGTCCTAAGAGGGTGGTGTAACATTCCAGAAAAACGTATATGCCTAGTAAAGATCCAAATAAGTTTCAAGAATGCGTTTTGGTGTACATAAGCATCCCAATGCCCAATATTGAATAGTATTGGGCATAATATAAAAATATTGGCTAAGGGTGTTAGCCAATTTTGTAATTATGAATAAGCACTGCCTAAAATTGTACCTGCAAGGAAGAACCTAAGCTAAAAATCATGTGGCGTAATAGTAACACATTAGGTACTACGCATCCAAGTGTCAAGCCTAGTACCATAGCACATGACCATTCAAAATGATCATGTAAATTAAGCAGTGCCCAAGGACATGGTGAGGGTCCTTGGGACAATAATTAAACATTTCAAATGAGCCATCAATAATAGTTAGTTAGGAAAGTACAACCAACCAATGTCCAAGCACATGTACCAGACATGTGAAAATCGGCCAAAGGAGGGAACCACCCTAACCGAATTTGGTTAGGGTAGTTAAGGGGCAGCATGTGCGAACGGGTCCCTCAATGTGGGGCCTAACTTCCTAACCAATTCTAGACTCAAACTAACTTCCCTAACTAGCTAATTAACCTAGGACTAACCGAAATGGACCAATTAGTGCACCCGACAACCTAAGACTTAACCGGGTGACACAAATCTAGTAACTAGTTAAAGAGACCACCTAGTACCTAACCTAGGATAGTCCAAAATGGTTAGTTATGGTCCCAAAGACTTAGTGGTACTTTAGTAATTACCAATATCACTTAATTAATAAAATTGGCAAGTTTAATTAATTAAATTAAATGGTCAAACCGAAATCCTTACACTAACCTAGTATAAGTCAAGAAACATCCTAGTACTTAACCTAGGATGGTCCAAAAGGGTTAGTTATGGTGCCAAAGACTTAGGGGTGCATTAGTAATTAGCCTAGGTCCCTTAATTAATAAAAATTTCACATGTTGACCGAAACCATAGTCAACACCAATTTCCAAATTTTTGGTCAAGTCAACATTCTCCTATGTTTAGTCAACATCGGAGGGGCATTTTGGTAATTAACTAATTAATATATTTAATTTACTTATTAAGACTTAGTTGAATGAGTCAAGATCAGTTCCTAAGACTTAGACTCACGTTCAAACACTAAGAGTTTCAGAACGCAAAACAGTAAACAAATAAAAGCAAAACGGGAAAAGTTTATATTGACGTTCTTAGGCGATTCCAAGGTTTCTTCAAGGTGGTCTTCATAGATTAAGTTCTACCTAAGGTATGGGTTTCTCTCCTGGAATTATTTCTCCAAGAGTACTTTCCATCGTATCGAATCCATGAAATCTCAAAACTAGAGTTGTTCCGAAGGTTCTTGTCGAACTTCCCTTTCCATAGTATCCTTGCTACGATTTCAATGTTGTATAGATTAGTCTTGTATCATGTTATTGGTATGTGGAGCTGGCTGATCTTAATGTGTAGGTTTCTTGATTTGTAAATGTCGAATAAACCTATGAATTGAACTCATATGATGTTAAGTGTTCCTTACGTGAAATAAAGAATGATGCTATGTTATGTTGTTCCGAAAACATTAAGTATTGAGAGGTTACGGTCTTTATATGCATACCTACTAGTAATTATCGATTTTATGGAAATGTTATGTTCATTTAAGTGTTCATATGAGGCTTCCCAAAAGGTCTACTAATGTGATGTTTAAGATGTATTATAAGGTTGGCTAAAAAGATCTCCATGAAATCATAGTTTGAGTGATTTTTTGGCTTATGCCAATTAAAATGGCTAACACTACATTGTCAATTAAGTTGAATGAAATTAACTATAATGTTATCTTTCAATAACTAAAAGATTTGTTAATGAATAATGTATTCCAAAGTAAGCATGAATGAATGTCTTTTCCAAATTTTCTAGGCCAATACTAATTCTATGCCAATCATATATAGCCAAAAGACTGAAATGATAGCTCAAGCAATCCTAAATTAATTCAATGAATCCATATCCAAGGGCATGCCATTCATTGGGACAAGTCCCAACATGCCCTAAACGAATGAACTATGAACATATGTAACTCATTGAATGAAGTGGTCATCGGCCATAAACGATGATATGAAGTTGCTAAACGAAAGTAAGCAAGTAAAGTTAGTATTAACATAACTAAATATGTCTAAGTTAAGAAAGTGACCAGAATGAGGTGTTAAAAGAAGTGAGACAACCCTCACTTACACCTAATCTACTATGTTAAAAATACTCACGAATGAAGGTTTTAGAACATGTGAGACCAGTCACATTAACACCAAAGATGTAATGTAAGAACAATTCACATTTCATCAATGAAAAGAATAATATGACAAGTCATCAATAGAGTAAGTGAACCTCAACCTAGAAGAAAGCTTCCATAATGTTTGAGTCAACTCTAAAAGATAAGAAGATAATGAAAGTGAGCAAAGCACTGATAGACTAGCTATGAGTCTGTGCTTGCACGTGTAAGTCTCATGAGGCGAGGCTACCACCAAGGTGGATAAATAGTCTCCTTATGTCTCCTAGTCTTCGAACTATGTCTAGCCAACATAGGAACTAGCATGTGGTTTCCACCTAAGAGAGCTACGTATGTTTTGGTTTCACCTTGGCCAGTGATTCCACCTCTTTTCGGTGTGGGGAAGACACCAGATTTCATGTTTAGCTCACATGATCTATGTCGAGTAATGCTCAAAAGAATTTTCTTGGTTCACTATAGTCGTTAGCTACCCTTTTAGGTGTGGGTAAACACTTAGCATGGATTTGCCTTAGCCGGGAATCAACCCTTTTCGGTGTGGGTCAGACACTGGATTTCATGTTAGCTCACATGATGTAGATTCATTTTGATCGGTGAATCACCTCTTTTCGGTGTGGGGAAGACACTGGATTTTATGTTAGCTCGCATGATCTTACTTCTAAAGATGTCTCTAAGAAAGCAAGAAAGAAAGATGATGGAACGTATGTTCAAAGTGAGCTATGAAATTAAGATCTTAATAATGTCAATTGCCAATATCAATACCAATGAAGTTTCACCAAATAATGGGCAAAGCCAAATAAGATTGGCTTATAATGACTTCTTATATGATGCCAATAAACAGGAGTAGAAATATAATATCAAATCAAAGCTTCATAACTTCTCTAACATTAAAATGATGAAATAAGTGGCATAGCCAATGGGGAGTGACTTATGAAGGGTTAATGAATATATAATATAATGAATGACCTATTGTAAGGATAGTGAAATCATTCCTTAGTCCTTGGATTACTTACTTGATTCATTGTGGGTATGGGAATACAATGAACCATTGCACTTGTAAGTAAAACATGAGACCAAAGGAATTATTGAACTACACAATGAGAAGAAGAAAAAGACTGAAAAATATTCTAAGTGTCAAAAATCTTCGCCTGAGTTGTTCTAAAATTATGTTGATGATTATAATGTCTTGTAATCACATATAAAATGAGTTGTTTTCTTTGAATGCATTTAAATACATCATATTAATACAACAATTCGCAACTAACGTATTACGAAAGTTTAGTGACTTAACTTTCCAGAAATGGCACGTTGTTTAGGTAGAGCTTTCCTTGATCATGTATAGCCTTATGTGTATGTGTGCATACACCAATACTTAGTACAAGTGGTGTACTAACCCTATATAATTTACTTTTTTATAGGTGCAGGTCAGAGAGCAAATTGAAGACTCATCACAGCAGTTTGGACTCAACGTTCTCCAGACCATTTGGTAGGTTCTGTTGATTTCGAGGATGCTACAGTTTTAGTCTAGCATTAGTATTTATACATAGCTGGTGTATGTTGTCCCTAGCGTTTCTTTCATACGTTTATTTGAATCTTTGTAATAAGGTCGTTTTGGCAAACTACTATGATATGTTATTCTTCGATTTGAATTGATTCTGCAATTGTTAGATGGTTGTTCCTTTACTTTGAGCTTAGTATATTATGTAACTAGTTAATAATTATATGAAGTCTATGTATAACGGGTTCACACGGATTGATGCGCGTAGAACCAGACCTATGAACCCTTGATACAGCCAAGCCAACTAACTTGGGGAGTTATTTGAGCTAGGAAAGGTTGGGTCCATCCATGTAGGGCTCTCGAATACGAAGATTTACTCGAATGAGTCTTTACTGGACTTAAAAAGTGAAAATCATAGTTTTGGAGGGTCTAGGGGTAAAATGGTCTTTTTATAGGCTAAGGGTAGTATCGTAATTACCCTAAATATATAATTAATTATTTAATTAATAATGTGGAGGGGTATTTTGGGGAGAGAGGGATGAAAATTGGATCTTAGAGTGAAGTCTTGCTCCACCCGGGTTCGAACCTAGGTGAAAGCAATGAATTAAATTTGTTTTTAATTTAAGTTGGTATATTAATGTAATTAATTAATATTTATTATTTATTAGCTGATTTCAAATAAAAGGGAAATCAGATTTTTATCATTTAATAAAACTTTATTTGACTAAGTCCTAAACTAGACTCCTAAGCCTAATAAAACTCTCAATCTCTCACGTCTATCTCCTCAACATCACGATCATTCTCTCTTCTCTTTCACGTTCTCTCTGCCAAAATAACTTCAAGTACAGAAAGATAAACCAAGTTCTTCCCACTAGAATAACTCACCGCGAAAGATAAAAACAAACAACGAAATCAATCCCGTAGGCAAGGAGAAGGTTGTCTGTCGAGTTTGGTGTTGACCTTTCGGTGTTGGACGTGTGTTTGGAGGAGTTCTTTGGGTAGAAAGTCGAGGTTTGAACGTCAAAAAGGTATTGGTTCTCTTCTCTCTTGGTCCCTTTTCCAAGAGACCCCTTAAGGTTCAGTATATTCAATCCAAAAACTAGGGTTGTTCCCTGTTGCATGTCCCTGTCACTAGCTCCCAATGATTCGTAGGTTGGGTATGTTTGCAGGGTAGATATTAGGCGTATATTGTGTTTTCGTAATAAATATGTTCATGAATGTGTGTTTGAAATCTTATGAAGGATCACCTATGTGATTCGAAACTATGTGTACGTGTGTACAATGTGAACAGTGACTATGTGCCTCGGGTTTAAGGCTCTACAATGCGATGTTGTGGTTGTATTTCATGTACAAATGTTAATGTAAATCATGATGTTCATATGAGTTGAAATGTGTCAGATTTGAATGATAATCTCTTGGCTAAACGCATCTATGAAAAATGCACCTAAGAACGTATTAAATGATCTACGAATTACCCTATGAATTTACGTATAAATGTTGAAGAAAGTGAGATGAAAACGTGACAAAAATTCCAGCAACTTGTATGATTTGTTTCAGCTGAACATGGATGAAACAATCTGAAATTATAGATGAGTGTAAATTAGGTGAGGTCATTAGGGATCGAACCCAAGACCTCACCCGTGAAAAAAACTATAAAATGTAAATGAAGAAATGGGGTTATGGGGATTCAAACTTGGGTGCTCGTGGCTGGAAAATAATGTATGAAAATAAGAAATGAGAGGAGTGGATTCGAACCCACAACCTCTCGGTCAAGCTTAAGAAAAATGAAAAGAAAAGAAATGTGAGGAGTGGTAATAGAACCCACGACCTCTAGGCGGAAAAGGAGAATTAAAAGAAAAATAAAGTGAGGCTGTGGGTGTTCTATCCCACACCCTCATGGTCAACTCGAAAAAGTCAAGGGAAAATGAATTTAAATAAAAAGGGGCTGTGGGGGTTCGATCCCACAAACCCTCGGCCAAGGAAGAGAAATTTAAAAAAAACAAATTAAAAAGAAACGAAGGTGTTGGGGCTCGATCTTGGGTCCCCAAGCTGTGTGGACTAATATAAAATAAATGAAAAATGTAAGTGTTGTCCAAGGGATTCAAAATCGGGTTCCCTTGCCCAAATCCCGTATTGATACATAAGGCATACGTGAATAAATGTTCACAAATAATGTTGCCTACATAGATCGAAATCGAAATCTTGGCATACTTACAAGATGCATATGTCTTGTACCACATAATCTTAGGAAGATATGGAGCACTTACGAACTATGAATGAAGCCTCATGGATTGTATGTATAGACCCATAAGTCTAGCATACGTTTAAAAATAAGTGAACCTAAGATGTATGTAATGAAATGATGTAACCCTAGAAGGGTTAAGTACGAGTGTAAAACACACTAAATGGCCAAGTGCGTTGGCATACGATGAAATGAATATTATGTAATAAAATGAGGAAAACCTAGAAGGGTTAAGTAAAAGTGTGAAACACACAAATGGCCAAGTGCATTGGCATATGATGAAATGAAGGTTCACGTAAAAAGGGGTGAGTAATTATGAAGAGCAAATGTGCTAAGGTTAATGAATGTGGTGACAACATGATAAGAGGCTAATGTGAAAGATGAGAGCAATCTCAAATGAGCCTAAGTAAATGTTACAAAAACGTACTCACCTATGAGAGCATAAAGTTAATAAAGAGACTAGTCTCTATGAACACTATAATGAAAGTATTGAGAATAATGTATACTTAATACTAATGATGAGATGAGAAATCATCTATTGAGCTATGATGTCCTCATACTAGAAGCCAACATCCATGACGTATGAGTTGAATGAAATGGAACTTTATACTGAGCACTGATAGACTAGCTTAGAGCGGTGATGCCTTCTTTCGGGAAGGGTGGAGGTTCACGTAACTCTCATTAGATGAGACTGTCTGGCATGCCGGGTATGGGTCTCCTTATATCTCCTAGTCTTCGAACCTATACTGCCAATATAGGGATCTGGCGGGGTTCAATTCGCATATACGCTAGCATTTTTTAGGTCACTTTGGATGGTCATTCCACCTCTTTTCGGTGTGGGGAAGACACTGGATTTCATGATGCTCACATGATCTATGTCGATTAAAGTTAAAGTTCTCAATGAATGAATGAGGCCAGCCTCAAATGAGGCACATAATGAAATGAATGATACCAAAGGTGTTAGGATATGATGATCAAGAGGTGAGTTAGACTCAAGCAATGACATTAGGTCATTCTTGGTCATTACACAACGAACCCGATGAAAGTCTTAAACTACATCCTATGTATAGCTGGTGTTCAAACTAGCCTATGAACGAAATGAAATAAAGTACGTATGAACGAACAAAGCAAACTCTGTGTTTGCTAATGAAGACTCCCTAGTTGAGGTCCCATATGTTGAGCCCTCATTTTGGGAAGTCCTAAAGTCAAGTCCATGATTCCAAGGTCTCATGGCATATGAATGAATGATATGAAAGATGTTATGTGCTATATGCAATATGATATGTGCTATGTGTAAGATGTTATGTGCTGTGTGCAATATGATAAGTATGATGATGCATGTTACTCTCATGGCATGACTTTCCTAATCCAAATTTGGAAGGCTCACTAACTTTCCTAATCCAAATTTGGAAAGCTCACTAACTTTCCTAATCCCAATTTGGCAAGTCCACTGACTTTACTTTCCATAATCATGTTGTTAGGAAAGAGCTATTCTTACTCATGCATGTCCTTGTTGTGTGCTTGCATATACCCATACTTAATACAAGTTTGTACTAATCCCATACAACTCTATATTTTTAGGTGTAGGCACAGGTGGACGCTAGAGCTTAATGTTGCAGCTATCCAGCCGTGGAGCTTTCATACGGACTTGGTAGGCCCTCATGCTTTCGAGGATGTCTACTATTACTATCTAGCTTAGATGTAGGCTTTAGCTAGTGGAGTATGTTCCACTAGTGTTTCTTTCTGTTTTTATTTCAGACATTGTATTGCTGCCATTTTGGCAATTATACATTTAATGCAGTATTGAACTATTTCTTTCAGTTGATAATCTTATTGTTAGATGGTTGATTGTGAACATTATGAATGTAAGTAGAATGACCTTCATGCATGATAAGAAACAAAAAGTTTCAAATTTTCTGCTAAAATTAACCTAGATGAAGTAAGAATGACGTAAGTAGGCTTGTCTGCGACGTCTGAGAGGTCAATGACACCGGTCTCGTCTGGGGTCTCGATTCCTGCTGTGACAAAGTTTGTATCAGAGAACTAGGTTAAATTTCGAGGATAATAAGTTCACATCAACCACATTGAGTAGCTTCTAAGTTATGGTAGTGAAGTGCACCACTATCCTGAATTAGAGACTGCATGATGCGTAGGAAAATTTCCCTTCTTCTACTCTTTATCGTGCTATCTAGAGCTTTGACACTTTGTGTCATTCTAAGTATCTAACTTCCTTCTTGTGTAAGTGCGTAGAAGAATACACACAAGAATTAGGATGGCCAAGTGGTCTAAGGAGCCAGAGTCAAGATCTGGCCTTCCCAAGAAGGGGCAGTGATAGAAATGCCCAGCGTGAACGAAAGATGGTTGGTAAGAGTGGTTGTTCGCATGGAGGTGAGTGCATGGTAGGTTCTAAAGCCTGCTATGAGTATTGATGAAGAGGAGAAGGCTAAGTTGGCTGCTTACTAGCTCAAGGAGATGGTTTAGGTATGGATTACTTCATAAATGCTAGACTACCACAGACTATCGAAATAGGGTAGTAAGGTTAAGTTTCTGAATAAGTTAGAGTTAAAATGGGAAGGGTGTGGTCCAAGTCTAGTCGGCCAACTTGAAGGCCAATAAGATGATAGCTAAGGGGTATTTGTACCACTTAGTTAGAATCAATTACTTAGATCAAGAAGTTCCTTCCATAGACCCAGTGTCAATAGTGAATGAGTTCCCAGATGTCTTTTCGGAGGATTTACCAGGAATCCCTCCTGAACGTGAGATTATCTTTGGTGATGATTTAGATCCTGATACCAAACCGATTTCAATTCCTCCTTACAGAATGGCTCCAACTGAACTCAAAGAGTTGAAGCTGCAGTTAAATGATCTCACTGATAAGGGTTTCATTCAGCCGAGCATATCCCCTTGGGGTACTCCAGTGTTGTTTGTGAAAAAGAAGGATGGAACACTTAGAATGTGTATCGATTATCGGCATCTCAACAAAGTCAATATAAAGAATAAGTATTCACTTCCCAGAATAGATGATTTGTTCGATCAGCTCCAGGGTTCTAGTTTCTTCTCAAAGATTGATCTTCGTTCAGAGGGTACCATTAACTTACGGTTAGGGATGGAGATATCCTAAATACAGACTTTCGTACCCGTTATGGTCACTATGAGTTCCTAGTTATGTCATTTGGTCTCACGAATGCACCTGCTGCATTTATGGATCTCATGAAAAGAGTTTTTCGTGAATACCTTGACTCTTTTGTCATAGTATTAATTGATGACATTCTCATCTACTCTAAGACCAAGGAAGAGCATGAACAACATTTAAGACTAACCTTGTAGGTACTTAGACAACATCAGATGTATGCCAAATTCAGCAAGTGTGAATTCTGGCTCAGATCAATGACCTTCCTGGGTCATGTTGTGTCCGATAAAGGTATGGAGGTAGACCTCAGAAGAGTGAGGTTGTGAAGAACTGGCCAAAACCTCTTACTCCCACAGATATCCGTATCTTTCTAGGATTGGCTGGTTACTACCGCAGGTTCGTGGAGGGTTTTTCTTCCATTGCTGCCCCACTGACAGCTTGGACTAAGAAGAAGACCAAGTTTGAAAGGACGGAGACTTGTGAGAGGAGTTTCCAGGAGCTCAATAACAGACTCACTTCAGCCTCGGTGCTTACTTTGCCTAAGTATGGTGAGAATTACACTGTTTATTGTGATGCATCTAGGGTTGATTTGGGTTGTGTTCTTATGCAGGTTGGTAAGGTGATAGCTTATGCGTTCAGACAGCTCAAGGTTCATGAGAAGAATTATCCCACTCATGACCTAAAGTTGGCAGCTGTGGTGTTTGAACTGAAGCTGTGGAGGCACTACTTGTATGGAGTGCATGTGGATGTGTTCATAGACCACAAGAGCCTCTAGTACGTGTTCACGCAGAGGGAGTTGAATCTACGTCAGCGGAGATTGTTGGAGCTGTTGAAGGACTATGATATGAATATCCACTACTATCTAGGTAAGGCTAATGTTGTAGCTGATGCTTTGAGCAGGATGAGCATGGGAAGTACAACCCACGTTGAGGATGAGAAGAAGGAGTTTGTTTAAGATGTACACAGACTGGCCAGACTGGGTGTGCGGTTGGTTGACTCTACTAGTGGGGGTGTTTCAGTTCATCCTAGTTCTGAATCATCCTTGGTAGTTGAAGTCAAGCAGGGTCAGCATCTCGATCCTGTGTTGATGGAGCTGAAGGACTCATTATTGATAAAGATGAATGAGTCTTTTGCTTTGGGAGGTGACGGCATACTTAGGTACCAGGACAACCTGTGTGTACCAGATATGGATGATTTGCGGACCAGGATCATTGCAGAGGCCCATGGTTCCGGATATTCCATACATCCAGGTTCCACCAAGATGTATCATGATCTTAAGCAGAATTATTGGTGGGATGGAATGAAGAAGGACATTGCAGAATATGTGGTCAAGTGTCCTAATTGTCAGCAGGTTAAGGCAGAACATCTTAAGCCTGGTGGTCTTACCCAGATTATTGAGATTACAACATGGAAATGGGAGGCCATTAATATGGACTTCGTGGTTGGTCTTCCGAGAACTAGGAGACAGCATGACTCCATATGGGTTATTGTGGACAGGGTGGCTAAGTCTGCCCACTTTATCCCTGTGAAGTCTACATACAGAGCCGAGGATTATGCGAGACTCTACATTGATGAGATTGTGAGATGGTATGGGATTCCTTTGTCTATCATTTCAGATAGAGGATCTTAGTTTACTTCACATTTCTGGAGATCCTTCCAGAAGAGCTTAGACACGCAGGTAAAGCATAGTACCGCCTTTCATCCTCAGACTGATGGTCAGGCATAGAGCACCATTCATACATTGGAGGACATGTTGAGAGCGTGTGTGATTGACTTCAGAGGTAGCTGGGATGACCATCTGCCTTTGATAAAGTTCTCGTATAATAACAGCTATCACTCCAGCATTGGGATGGCACCGTTTGAGGCACTATATGGTAGGAGGTGTAGGTATCCAGTTGGATGGTTTGAGGTTGGAGAGTCATACATTTTGGGTCTAGAGATCATTCATGAGGCCTTAGAGAAGGTCAGGGTGATTAGGGACAGGTTGGCTACTGCTTACAATCGGCATAAGTCTTATGCAGACAACAGAAAATGGCCCTTATAAATTGATGTTGGTGACCAGGTCTATTTGAAGATATTACCTATGAAGGGGGTGATGAGGTTTGGCACGAAGAGGAAGTTGAGTCCGAGGTATGTTGGGCCATATGAGATCCTACAACGTGTGGGTGAGGTGTCCTATGAGTTGGCATTGCCTGTGGAGTTAGCTTCTGTTCATCCAGTCTTTCATGTTTCTATGTTAAAGAAGTGCCTAGGTGATCCATCATCGATTCTACCAGTTGAAGGTTTGCGGGTCGATGAAGACTTGTCCTATGAGGATGTACCAGTTGAGATTTTAGACAGATCGATCAAGCGGCTGAGGAACAGGGAGATTGCCACAGTGAAGGTATTGTGGAGGAATCATCTTATTGAGGGTGCTACTTGGGAGGCTGAGGCCAATATGAGATCCCGCTACCCTCATCTTTTCAGCTCTTAAGGTTAGACTTCCTACTCTTAAGTCTAAGTTTCCTTATCTCTCCATTTTTTTTGTTGCTATTGCTTTATTGTGTATAGTAACTATGTTATGATCTGACTGGCATTACCCTAGATAGTAGTAGGGTCATTTGGGGACGAATGTTTCTAAGGGGGGGATAATGTAACAACCCTAAAAATAGATATGCTAAGTAATGCTTAATATGTCTAGAATGCCTACGATTAGATCGGGTTCACACGGATTGATGCGCGTAGAACCAGATGTCTCAATCCTTCCTACAGCCAAGCCAACTAACTTGGGGAGTTAGTTGAGCTAGGAAAGGTTGGGTCCAACAATGTAGGGCTCTCGAATATGAAGATTTACTTGAATGAGTATTTACCGGACTTAAAAAGGGAAAATCAAAATTTTGAAGGGTATAGGGGTAAAATAGTCATTTTCCAGGCTAAGGGTAGTATCATAATTACCCTAAATATATAATTAATTATTTAACTAATAAGGTGGAGGGGTATTTTGGGGAGAGAGGGCCGAAAATTGGCTCTTACAGTGAAGTCTTGCTCCACCCCGGTTCGAACCTAGGTGGAAGCAATGAATTAAATTTGTTTTTAATTTCAGTTGGTAAATTGACATAATTAATTAATATTTATTATTTATTAGCTTATTTAAAATAAAAGGGAAATCAGATTTTTATCATTTAATAAAACCTTATTTGACTAAGTCCTAAAATAGACTCCTAAGCCTAATAAAACTCTCACTCTCTCACGTGTATCTCCTCAACATTCACGATCATTCTCTCTTATCTTTCACGTTCTCTCTGACAAAATAACTTCAAGAACAGAAAGATAAACCAAGTTCTTCCCACTTGAAGAACTCACCACGAAAGATAAAAACAAACAACGAAATCAATCACGTAGGCAAAGAGAAGGTTGTTCGTCGAGTTTGGTGTTGAACTTTTGGTGTTGGACGTGTGTTTGGAGGAGTTCTTTGGGCAAAAAGTCGAGGTTTGAACGTCAAAAAGGTATGGGTTCTCTTCTGTAAGACCCCGAAAATGAGATAAGGTGTCTAGAGACTAACATGTTCGTCTTATGGTTATAAGGTCCTAAAATGACTTATTATATGGTATGGAGGCAGTGTGCAAAGTTTGAAGTGATTTGGAAGTTGAACGTCAAAGGAAATCCAAGACGTTCGACGATTAGTCGCTTATGTGCCTCATGTGTGTATGTATGCCTAAATTGTATGAACTGAGTCTAATGAGTCTTGAAATGGTTTTAAATGATGTTTAATGTTGTTGTATGAAGTTTCGTGAAGTTTGGAGGTCGAACGCCCAAGAACGTCCAAGGCGTTCGAAAGATAGCCCCTAAGACGTTCATCGTATGTCATGTAAGGGTCAAGGCTGTTTGGACGTCCTGTAGGTGTTTGTTTTGGATGAAACTTATGTTTGAATGATCCATGAGGATCAATGTATGAAGATTTGAGCATGTTTAGCCTAGTTTTCTATAGTTCACTGTAACATTGGTTTTCTTGTGATCTAAAGTGAATTTCGATTAAGTTGTGGTTCTTGTAGCTACTGTTTTAGGTTAACACCATGTTTGAATTGTGGATATAAATCATGTATGACTAAAGTAGAGAAGGCTTGGTTTGAATTAATCTAGGTTCTTATTGTCCATGAAGTAGTAACCTGTGATCTTGACGTTAGGTTAGTCGCTATAAGAATTGATTATGGTTAATGTCTATAGTTGCTGCCTATAATGTAATATGAGGATGAATTATATGTAATTGATACAATATGGGTCAATTCATGATAGGTTGAATATGATTAACCTATGTAAACTTACTTCCCATGAACTCCCTATATGAAGTATGCTTGTATCGACCTTAATGGCAAATTGTAGTAGTGTCTCATCTAGATTATGATTTCATTAGCTACTTCCTTAGGGTGATATGATTCATGAAATATGACCTATAATCCATATGAATGAAATTGATTAACGATCTATGTTCTTCTACTTTCCTAGTATATGATGTATATGTTATGGTATAATCATGTAGTGACTTGTACATGGTTTCTTATATGTTTAAAGTACATTTAACTACTGCCATATATGTGTTTTATTGATTAATAAGGTGTATTGATCAATGATGATCAAAGGGTGAGAATTGGGTAAGAATGCTTATTTCTTTTACTCTTCTACTTCTCTATGTCTTATAGAAGTGTTGATGAAGCCTTGTATGGCATTGTGTGGTATGGTCCACTTATGGTGGCGGTGTTTACTTTATTGTCATTATATATGTGGTGACCATGTCCTTGAAGGCATATTGATGAACTTATGAACATGTACTTAAGATGATACTATGAGAAGATTATGCTTACTTTCCTATTCTAGTTGTGGATTAGGTTGTGTGGCTATTTCATGAGCATGTGTATAACCATGTTAGGGTAAAGTATAGGTGCTGCCATTGACGTGTTAAGGTGGTAATAACCCCTTACCTATGTACCCCTTATATGAAAGTTTGAATAGCTAAAGTTAGGAGTCTTGATTATAAGGTATATATTGTCTTGTCTCCTATGCTATCATGTGTTGTGTGTTATATGCTTGGAAGTGTAATGTGGTCTAATAGGGTGGCTGAATTTAGAAGTTATTGATAGTCATTATGTGATCATGTTGGTCAATGTACACACACTCTCACTTACATGCATATTACAAGTAGTATAAGTCATAGTGTCTAAATGAAAGGTAGTTCTCATATTCACTAGTGTCTACTACTATGCATATTAAGGTGATGTTTATGAATGTATGATTTGTATTCCCTTACTAGGATGACATGATAGGTGTACTAGTATGGGCAAGGGTATGGAACCTTGTCTATGCATTGCACATGTGTATCTTGATAGGATAGTGCCTAGGTTTGGTTCTTATGTATATAAAGGATGATTATATGAACATGTTATGAATATGATGTATATGATATGATGAAGTATGAATGTGTATAGTGTCTATGTAGGGTTATATGAAAGTATTGCTCATATAGTTATGCCTATAGACTTATGCATTGATATATGAACATGTGTGACTTAATGTGTTATGTGAAAGGTTTGTTCACATCTATGTATACACTCACACACATGGATGATCTAGTAATTTAGAGGGGCCTTGCTAGAGGTGCCCAAGAATACTATAAAACTAGATAGATGCTATAATATGCTATAAGCATATGAGGGATGAATATTCTAAAGCTTATGTTTTATAAATAAACGTAATAAAGGCTTTTCAATAAAGGGAACTTAACTTAGCACCGAGCGAACTTGACAATGGGAGGTGATGACTTATCCATAGAAGGAAAGATTCATCCCAAAGTTGCCCATGTGATGTTAACTCCCTTGTTTATGGGATATGTCATCTAAGGAATTCCCTTGAGTAGCGGCCCACTTTGCCTAATGGTATGAATAGGGATATCTACCTCTTAGTTCTTGAACTATGTTGCCACCATAGGATACTAGCTAGAGGATTCTACCTCGATAGCTATGTTTATATTTGGTTCTACTTTGGCCGGTAAACCACCTTCCATAGGTGTAAGGTTTGATGACACCGGATTCCATGTTTAGCATCACATGGTGTATGTCGGTTGAGGTTATGGTTTCCCTAAAGGTAAAATGGACAATGGAAGTAATTGAATAGAATCCTAACTAGGAGGACTTGAGGTAAGTTACTTAGAATAGGTGGAAGTAATGAACCCATCTAGACATTGCAAAAGTGACTCCTTAGGAAGTCTTAGGAAGGTACCTTAATAGATATGATTATGTATGTGTCCTTTATGTATGATATTGTAGTTTTGGTTTGACTATGATTATATTGTACTATACTTCTATGATGGCATGTGTTGTCTTGTGTAGATGATATGTATGGTGTTCTCTTGTGTTCCTAAGGTGATGCATTGCACCAAGTATCCCTAAAGGATTACTTAGTAAGCAAATGAATTTAAAGAAAGATTTAATGTTAAGAGGGATGAGTTCACTGTAAAGTGACCTCTATTTGTACTTAAATTCTATAAGTGCTTTTCTATGATGTTTGGCCTTTGATTGTGTTTCTATGAAGTATGTGGATGATATAAATGTTATTGATAAAGTTTTTATGATGATTTACTCAAAATGGCATGAAGTATGATTTCAAAGGAAATGTCCCTTTTAAATGCATGTTTTTGCATGGTTGCCATACTTAGTACATTCTTGTGCTAATCCATTCTTCTTTACTTTTTACACAAAGTGTAGGTTATGGAATGCTTAATGGAGATCTATGATTGAGGAGCTTGATAGGTGATTTCCCAAGCTCAAGGAAAGGAATCCTTAAAGTTCAAGGATGTCCTACTTATGTCTTTAATGTAAAGTCTTTAAATATTGTATAGTTATGTAAGGTGTCGTATGGGCCGTGTCCCTAGTGAATTTTCTAAAGTTATTGTGTCTAAGATGGTAAAGAGACTTAGAGTCTAAATATGTATTATGACTTATGTTTTATATATATATGATGTGATGTTTCTAGCATATAATGTGCTATGAAAAGTTTTAAATTTTCCTCTAAATTTACTATGCCAATGCAATGAATGATATGAGAGGCTTGTCTTAGACCTCTGAGAGGTCGACGACGCCGGTTACAATCCAAGATTGTATCCTAACTTCTAGTGTATGCTTTTGGGTCGTGACAAACTTGGTATCAGAGCATGAGGTTTATGTAGCGGTTTTAGGTTCTAAGAAGTCTCATATTTCCACGTCTAGTAGAGTCTTGTAGCATTGGTGGTGAGTCGCGACACATCAAATGGTACGAGAGGCTATAGGACGATAGAGTTTCCCTTCTTCATCATTCTCATATCGTGCCATAGAACTTAACTCTATAATATCTCTCTCTTATGTTTTCTTGTCCGGTGGTCTTCTAGATATGGTTGCTTGGATAAGATTGCTCTATGCTTGTGGGAGAAAAGGTGAGTTTAAAATGCTTATCTTTGTTTTATGGTTTGAATGAGTATGTGTGAAGGTGACACTTGTCCTTATTTGATGATGTATATACTAACTAGGGCGACTTGAAGGGTTAACTAGACTTAGGTAGGGGTATGGGACTCTACCTATGTCTTGCACTAGTTTGCCTTGATGGAGACCTTAAGAAGTTAATACTATGTATGTGTATGATGATAAATGTGAATGCCCTTATGTGATGATCTCTATGCTTATAATCATGTAAATAGACTATTGTGCTAAATATATGGAGTTATCCATGCATGAAGGTTATTGATGAGTGGAGTATGGTACTAATTGTCGTTCTTGCTGGGTTACTTGGTTTAGTGAAGTTATGGAGCTTTACTTGATCATTGCACATTTTAACTCTATGGGGATTACTATTGGTTATCTTACCTTACTATGTATGAAATATCTCTTAGTTGATGATGTGATGCCAATTATGGCAATATATGAAATCTCTGTGAAATAGGATGTTATGTCGAATGATGTATGTCATGATATAGTTGAAGCATGCTAGAAGTTATGGTGGTTAAAGTGAATTCTCTTAAATTGTGTATTCCTATATGGTTTTGTATGATGGTAGCCAAACATAGAATTTGAACTTGGATTGTTTAATAACTACCTATGGAAGTATGCTATCCTATGAGTATATGTGATTAACAGTGTGCATTGTTTTTCTTTGTATATAAGTGGTACTTGATGAGTTGCTAGTATAAATTGGAGTCTTTTGTGGAGACTTGAATTGTAAATATAGTATGCATGCTTATGATGAATGAGTTGGTAAAGCTTTGTATCTTATGATTCCATGCTTGTTCCATCAAATGTCTAAATGTTGCACTTTTGGGATATTTGGAAGCATGCTCGTTGTAAAGACTAGGCAACTTATGGTATCATATTTGGAGAACCTACTAAATTGTCATTTGATTGGACGTTGTTGAAATATGTGTAGAATTTATGGATATGAACATGATAAGGAATGTGGAAAAGAATCTTTGCTATTTAGATTGAAGGATGAGAATCTTATGACATGATGAGTCGTAGAGTTATTTCTAAACGTCTTGTTGTGTTATGAACTTCCTTTTTGTTTTCCACTAATGATGTATGACCTTAGTGTCTATTGCAAGTAGGAAGACCTTATGTGAATTGAATGGTATGATCAAAATTGATGGTTGAGGATGATTTGCCTAAAATGATAAGGTTTAGAATGTCTTAGTGTTGCTAAATTGAATTAATGAAGATTCCCTCTAAAGTAGTAATCACTTTAAGTGATGAATGTGAAGGTTGTGTAGTTAAGATCCTCTATATGTTGGTTTAAGTTCCTCTTAATTGGGTTTACCCTAAGTGGGGGATGGTGTTTGAGTAGTGAAATTGTAGAAATTGTCTACATTGTTCTTCTATTCTAATTTGAATTGGAAAATATAAATTCTTGGTATGTTTGTTCATGAAGATAGTCTTGCATAAAGTGTGAATTGCATGATCTTTATATGATTGGTATGAATTGATTGACATCATCTTAGAGACATGGTGAATTTTCCAAAGGGCATGAAAATAAATTTTTGATAAAATCCATGTTTTCTCTTGTTGACTTGCATTTTTATGTGCTAATTGTGAAGTTTACTTCATGAGGTGAGACAAGGAACTTGGTGATAGTCACTTGTAGGTTAAATTGTTTAGCCTTATAATAGGAGTTGAGTCTCTTTTACCATGAAATATGTTGACTCTCTTGAAAATTTAGTGACTTGATGATTTGTAATGCAAAATTGTAGGCTCATTCTTGAAAGGTGAAAGCATGTTTAACTAAGTGTTCATTTGTGTGCCTATAAATTGTGTTATTTTTCTAAAATGAGGCTTACTATAAGGGTGAGTGATAAGTTAAGAAAAGAGATTTGTGGAATGACTTCCTATTTTGTTGAGATGTATTTGGTGTGATTTGCCATTTAGATTTCACTAGGAAGAAAAATGTATGCATGTCTTGGCTTGAAAGTTGAGATTTCTCATTTTTTTTAAAAGAAATTGAACTTGTGCTTTGCTAAAGGGTGTAAAAAGTTTGGTGCATGAACTCCTATGTGATGATGTTATATCATATCTGAACGGCTCTATGATACATAGAAGTCCTTGATGTGATTAAAGAGTCCTAAGTGTTATTCGAGGACGAATGTTCCCAAGTGGGGGATATTGTAAGACCCTAAAAATGAGATAAGGTGTCTAGAGCCTAAAATGTTCGTCTTATGGTTATAAGGTCCTAAAATGACTTATTATATGGTATTGAGGCAGTGTCCAAAGTTTGAAATGATTTGGAAGTTGAACGTCAAGGGACATCCAAGACATTCGACGATTAGTCGCTTATGTGCCTCATGTGTGTATGCATACCTAAATTGTATGAACTTAGTCTTATGAGTATTGAAATGGTTTTAAATGATGTTTAATGTTGTTGTATGAAGTTTCGTGAAGTTTGGAGGTCAAACGCCCAAGAACGTCCAAGGCGTTCGAAAGATAGCCCCTAAGTCGTTCATCGTATGTCATGTAAGGGTCAAGGTTGTTTCGACGTCTTGTAGGTGTTTGTTTTGGATGAAACTTATGTGGTAAGCCTATAACATGCTAAGGTTTGTAATAGTGTTGGAAAAAACTGGGTACGACTTCTAAAGGGTCCCACAAGAGGCCCCAAAAGATGGACCCAAGGCTGCCTAAGACACTGCCTGGGCAGTGTCCCTTGAAGGACCAAATGACGGATCGTTGGGCCACCAACGGCCCGTCAAGCAGGTCTCGTCAAATGAGACTTGCCTTGGGCAGGTATTAAGCCAAGAATTTGGCTAAGTCTCATGCGACGGAGGGCTGCCACGGCCCGTCAAGGCCTTGACGCCCCGTCACTGCCCACGTCACGGGTGCCTGCAAGTTGGCAGCCTGCTTTCTTTTAATTAAAGGGGTGAATGGGAAATTCTCCCCACATCCTAACATGACTATAGTAGGTTTATTTAAGTAATTTTGGGTGTATATAAACCATCCAAAACGTGATCAACCCATTCCCAAATCCTCTCACATGTTTAAAGCCTTTCCCCTCCAAAATATTCTCTCTAGAACCTCCATTGTTTTTGAAGCTCAAGCACAGCTTGCAGATTGGATTCTCATGGGTTCTTCATCAACTTTTATAGGTCTTCATAAATATTAAGGTATGGTGATCCTTCATCTCTAAGTAACCTTTCACTTGGAGAGTTCTTCTCAATGTTTTCAAAGAAAGTTTATGATCAAAGTTCTTCTTCTCCAATCTAGACATGGGTTCTTTCTCAAAACGTTTTTCATGATTAAATCATGATGAATTGAAGTTAATACAGTGATTTGAACATGATTTTACTCCAATTTCATGATGAACCCATGTTCCTTCAAAAATTGGTTTAGCCTTTGCATGGGCTTTGTGATCTTGACTTGTTATCGATTGAATTATGATTCCCTTACGTTGAATTGATTGTATATACTGTTATTTACATGAATTTATGTTGAATTGATGTTGAATGATCCATGAGGATGAATGTATGAAGATTTGAGCATGTTTAGCCTAGTTTTCTATAGTTCACTGTAACATTGGTTTTCTTGTGATCTAAAGTGAATTTCGATTAAGTTGTGGTTCTTGTAGCTACTGTTTTAGGTTAATACCATGGTTGAATTGTGGATATAAATCATTTATGACTAAAGTAGAGAAGTCTTGGTTTGAATTAATCTAGGTTCTTATTGTCCATGAAGTAGTAACTTGTGATCTTGACGTTAGGTTAGTCGCTATAAAAATTGATTATGGTTAATGTCTATAGTTGCTGCCTATAATGTAATATGAGGATGAATAATATGTAATTGATACAATATGGGTCAATTCATGATAGGTTGAATATTATTAACCTATGTAAACTTACTTCCCATGAACTCCCTATATGAAGTATGCTTGTATCGACCATAATGGCAAATTGTAGTAGTGTCTCATCTAGATTATGATTTCATTAGCTACTTCCTTAGGGTGATATGATTCATGAAATATGACCTATAATCCATATGAATGAAATTGATTAACGATCTATGTTCTTCTTCTTTCCTAGTATATGATGTATATGTTATGGTATAATCATGTAGTGACTTGTACATGGTTTCTTATATGTTTAAAGTACATTTAACTACTTCCATATATGTGTTTTATTGATGAATAAGGTGTATTGATCAATTACGATCAAAGGGTGAGAATTGGGTAAGAATGCTTATTTCCTTTACTCTTCTACTTCTCTATTCCTTATAGAAGTATTGATGAAGCCTTGTATGGCATTGTGTGGTATGGTCCACTTATGGTGGCGGTGTTTACTTTATTGTCATTATATATGTGTTGACCATGGCCTTGAAGGCATATTGATGAACTTATGAACATTTGCTTAAGATGATACTATGAGAAGATTATGCTTACTTTCCTATTCTAGTTGTGGATTAGGTTGTGTGGCTATTTCATGAGCATGTGTATAACCATGTTAGGGTAAAGTATAGGTGCTGCCATTGATGTGTTAAGGTGGTAATAACTCCTTACCTATGTACCCCTTATATGAAAGTTTGAATAACTAAAGTTAAGAGTCTTGATTATAAGGTATATATTGTCTTGTCTCCTATGCTATCATGTGTTGTGTGTTATATGCTTGGAAGTGTAATGTGGTCTAATAGGGTGGCTGAATTTAGAAGTTATTGATAGTCATTATGTGATCATGTTGGTCAATGTACACACACTCTCACTTACATGCATATTACAAGTAGTATAAGTCATACTATCTAAATGAAAGGTAGTTCTCATATTCACTAGTGTCTACTACTATGCATATTAAGGTGATGTTTATGAATGTATGATTTGTATTCCCTTACTAGGATGACTTGATAGGTGTACTAGTATGGGCAAGGGTATGGAACCTTGTCTATGCATTTCACATGTGTATCTTGATAGGATAGTGCCTAGGTTTGGTTCTTATGTATATAAATGATGATTATATGAACATGTTATGAATATGATGTATATGATATGATGAAATATGAATGTGTATAGTGTCTATGTAGGGTTATATGAAAGTATTGCTCATATAGTTATGCCTATAGACTTATGCATTGATATATGAATATGTGTGACTTAATGTGTTATGTGTAAGGTTTGTTCACATCTATGTACACACTCACACACATGGATGATCAAGTAATTTAGAGGGGCCTTGCTAGAGGTGCCCAAGAATACTATAAAACTAGATAGATGCTAGAATATTCTATAAGCATATGAGGGATGAATATTCTAAAGCTTATGTTTTATCAATAAATGTAATAAAGGCTTTTCAATAAAGGGAACTTAAGTTAGCATCGAGCGAACTTGACAATGGGAGGTGATGACTTATCCATAGAAGGAAAGATTCATCCTAAAGTTGCCCATGTGATGTTAACTCCCTTGTTTATGAGATATGTCATCTAAGGGATTCCCATGAGGAGCGGCCCACTTTACCTAATGGTATGAATAGGGATATCTACCTCTTAGTTCTTGAACTATGTTGCCACCATAGGATACTAGCTAGAGGATTCTACCTCGATAGCTATGTTTATATTTGGTTCTACTTTGGACGGTAGACCACCTTCCATCGGTGTAAGGTTTGATGACACCGGATTCCATGTTTAGCATCACATAGTCTATGTCGGTTGAGGTTATGGTTTCCCTAGAGGTAAAATGGACAATGGAAGTAATTGAATAGGATCCTAACTAGGAGGACTTAAGGTAAGTTACTTAGAATAGGTGGAAGTAATGAACCCATCTAGACATTGCACAAGTGACTCCTTAGGAAGTCTTAGGAAGGTACCTTAATAGATATGATTATATATGTGTCCTATATGTATGATATTGTAGTTTTGGTTTGACTATGATTATATTGTACTATACTTCTATGATTGCATGTGTTGTCTTGTGTAGATGGTATGTATGGTATTCTCTTGTGTTCCTAAGGTGATGCATTGCACCAAATATCCCTAAAGGGTTACTTAGTAAGCAAATGAATTGAAAGAAAGAGTTAATGTTAAGAGGGATGAGTTCACTGTAAAGTGACCTCTATTTGTACTTAAATTCTATAAGTGCTTTTCTATGATGTTTGGCCTTTGATTGTGTTTCTATGAAGTATGTGGATGATATAAATGTTATTGATAAAGGTTTTATGATGATTTACTCAAAATGGCATGAAGTATGATTTCAAAGGAAATGTCCCTTATAAATGCATGTTTTTGCATGGTTGCCATACTTAGTACATTCTTGTGCTAATCCCATTCTTCTTTACTTTTTACACAAAGTGTAGGTTATGGAATGCTTAAAGGATATCTATGATTGAGGAGCTTGATAGGTCATTTCCCAAGTTCAAGGAAAGGAATCCTTAAAGTTCAAGGATGTCATACTTATGTCTTTAATGTAAAGTCTTTAAATATTGTATAGTTATGTAAGGTGTCGTATGGGCCGTGTCCCTAGTGTATTCTAAAGTTATTGAGTCTAAGATGGCAAAGAGACTTAGAGTCTAAATATGTATTATGACTTATGTTTTTTATATATATGATGTGATGTTTCTAGCACATGATGTGCTATGAAAAGTTTTAAATTTTCCGCTAAATTTACTATGCCAATGCAATGAATGATATGAGAGGCTTGTCTTAGACCTCCGAGAGGTCGACGACGCCGGTTACAATCCAAGATTGTATCCTAACTTCTAGGGTATGCTTTTGGTCGTGACATCTTCTCTCTTGGTCCATTTCCCAAGAGACCCCTTAAGGTTCAGTATATTCAATCTGAAAACCAGGGTTGTTCCCCGTTGCATGTCCCTGTCACTAGCTCCCAATTATTCGTAGGTTGGGTATGTTTGCTGGTAGATATTAGGCGTATATTGTGTTTTGTGATAAATATGATCAGGAATGTGTGTTTGAAATCGTATGAAGGATCACCTATGTGATCCAAAACTATGTGTACGTGTGTGCAATGTGAACAGTGACTATGTGCCTCGTGTTTAAGGTTCTAAAATGTGATGTTGTGGTTGTGTTTCATGTACAAATGTTTATGTAAATCGTGATGTTCATATAAGTTGAAATGTGGCTGATTTGAATGATAATCTCTTGTCTAAACGAATCCATGAAAAATGCACCTAAGAACGTATTAAATGATCCACGAATTACCCTATGAATTTACGTATAAATGTTGAAGAAAGTGAGCTGAAAATGTAAAAAAAATTCCAGCAACTTGTAAGATTGGTTTCGGCTGAACATGGATGAACAAATATGAAATTATAGATGAGTGTAAATTAGGTGAGGTCATTAGGGATCGAATCCGAGACCTCACCCTTGAAAAACACTATAAAATGTAAACGAAGAAATGGGGTTATGGGGATTCGAACTTGGGTGCTCCTGGATGGAAAATAATGTATGAAAATAAGAAATGAGAGGAGTGGGATTCGAACCCACAATCTCTCGGTCAAGCTTTAGGAAAAATGAAAATAAAAGAAATGTGAGGCGTGGCAATAGAACCCACGACCTCTAGGCGGAAAAGGAGAATTAAAAGAAAAATAAAGTGAGGCTGTGGGGGTTCTATCCCACACCTTCATGGTCAACTCGAAAAAGTCAAGGGAAAAGGAATTTAAATAAAAAGGGTCTGTGGGGGTTCGATCCCACAACCCCTCGGCCAAGGAAGAGAAATTTCAAAAAAAAACAAATTAAAAAGAAACGAAGGTGTTGGGGCTCAATCTTGGGTCCCCAAGCCGTGTGGACCAATATAAAATAAATGAAAAATGTAAGTGTTGTCCAAGGGATTCAAAATCGGGTTCCCTTGCCCAAATCCCGTATTGATACATAAGTCATACGTGAATAAATGTTCAAAAATAATATTGCCTACATAGATCGAAATTGAAATCTTGTCATACTTACAAGATGCATAAGTCTTGTACCACATAATCTTAGGAAGATATGGAGCACTTAAACGAACTATGAATGAAGGTTCATGGCTTGTATGTATAGACCCATAAGTCTAGCATACGTTTAAAAATAAGTGAACCTAAGATGTATGTTATGAAATGATGTAACCCTAGAAGGGTTAAGTACGAGTGTAAAACACACTAAATGGCCAAGTGCATTGGCATACGATGAAATGAATATTATGTATTGAAATGAGGAAACCCTAAAAGGGTTAAGTAAGAGTGTGAAACACACAAATGGCCAAGTGCATTGGCATACGATGAAATGAACGTTCACGTAAAAAGGGGTGAGTAATTATGAAGAACAAATGTTCTAAGGTTAATGAATGTGGTGACAACATGATAAGAGGCTAATGTGAAAGATGAGAGCAATCTCAAATTAGCCTAAGTAAATGTTACCAAAACGTACTCACCTATGAGAGTCTATATTTAATAAAGAGACCGATTCTATGAACACTCTAATGAAAGTATTGAGAATAATGTATACTTAATACTAATGATGAGATGAGAAATCATCTATTGAGCTATGATGTCCTCATACTAGAAGCCAACTTCCATGACGTATGAGTTGAATGCAATGGAACTTTATACTGAGCAGTGATAGACTAGCTAAGAGCGGTGATGCCTTCTTTTGGGAAGGGCAGAGGTTCACGTAATTCTCATGAGATGAGACTGTCCGGCATGCCGGGTATGGGTCTCCTTATATCTCCTAGTCTTTGAACCTATACTGCCAATATAGGGATCTGGCAGGGTTCAATTCCCATGTATGCTAGCATGTTTTAGGTCACTTTGGATGGTGATTCCACCTCTTTTCGGTGTGGGGAGACACTGGATTTCATGATGCTCACATGATCTATGTCGGTTAAAGTTAAAGTTCCCAATGAATGAATGAGGCCAGCCTCAATTGATGCACATAATGAAATGAATGATACCAAAGGTGTTAAGATAGGATGATCAAGAGGTGAGTTAGACTCAAGCAATGACATTAGGTCATTCTTTGTCATTGCACAACGAACCCGATGAAAGTCTTAAACTACATCCTAGGTATAGCTGGTGTTCACACTAGCCTATGAACAAAATGAAATGAAGTACGTATGAATGAACGAAGCAGACTTTGTGTTTGCTAATGAAGACTCCCTAGTTGAGGTCCCATATGTTGAGCCCTCATTTTGGGAAGTCTTAATGTCAAGTCCATGATTCCAAGGTCTCATGGCATATGAGTCAATGATATGAATGATGTTATGTGCTATACGCAATATGATATGTGTTATGTGTAAGATGTTATGTGTTGTGTGCAATATGATAAGTATGATGATGCATGTTACTCTCATGGAATGACTTTCCTAATTCAAAATTGGAAGGCTCACTAACTTTCCTAATCCAAATTTGGAAAGCTCACTAACTTTCCTAATTTCAATTTGGCAAGTCCACTGACTTGACTTTCCATAATCATGTTGTTAGGAAAGAGCTATTCTTATTCATGCATGTCCTTGGTGTGTACTTGAATATACCCATACTCAGTACAAGTGTGTACTAATCCCATACAACTCTATATTTTTAGGTGCTGGCATAGGTGGACGCTAGAGCTTTCAGGTTGACGTTGCAGCTATCCGGACGTGGAGCTTTCATCCGGACTTGGTAGGCCCTCATGCTTTCGAGAATGTCTACTGTTACTATCTAGCTTAGATGTTGGCTTTAGCTAGTGGAGTATGTTCTACTAGTGTTTCTTTCCATTTTTATTTTAGATGTTGTATTGGTGCCATTTTGGCAATTATACATTTAATGCAGTATTGAACTATTTCTTTCAGTTGATAATCTTAATGTTAGATGGTTGATTGTGAACATTATGAATGTAAGTAGAATGACCTCTATGCATGATAAGAAACAAAAAGTTTCAAATTTTCCTCTAAAATTAACATATATGAAGTAAGAATGACGTAAGTAGGCTTGTCTGCGACCTCTGAGAGGTCAACGATGCCGGTCTTGTCTGGGGTCTAGATTCTAGCTATGACACTTGTGTCTACTACTATGCATGTAAAGCTTATGTCTATGAAGCATGTTATGTATCCCTTATCTAGGATGACTTGATAGGTGTACTAGTATAGATAAGGGTATAGGATCTTGTCTATGCATTGTACAAGTGTGCCTTTATAGGATAGTCCTAGGTTCGTGATTTAAGTACATGAATAAGAATGCATGAACATGTTATGAATATGACTCATATGCTATGATGTTAAGTATATGATATGATGAAGTATGAATGTGCATAGTGTCTAAATGTGTTTATATGAAAGGATTGCTCATATAGTTACACCTATACCCTTATGCATGATAGAGTAAAGTATGAATATGTGTGGTCTAAAGGTGTTATGTTAAAGGTTTGCTCACATGTATGTACAAATACACATGTTTGATAATCTAGTCAATAGAGGGGCTCTTGGAAGGTGTTCCCAAGAGTATCCTAAACTAGATGGTGCATGAATATGTTATGTCCATGTGAAAGGACTTTTTACATGATTTAGGTTGATGAACTCTGATTTATAACCTAGGAGCTACGAATATGAGGGGTTAACACTCCTAAGCCTATATTTTATAAAGTAAAGATAATAATGGATTTTCAATAATTGAAACTTAGCTAAGAATCGGGTGAACTTAGATGAGGGATGCCCCTTCCCAATATGGGAAGGCTTGTTCACCATTGACCTCACGAGGATGATAACTACAATTCCTCAATAGGCATAAATAGGGTTTCCATGTATACCTTCAAGTTCCATAAACTATACTTTCCCCATAGTATCTAGCAAGTGATATCACCTAATATGCTAACATGTGTTAATGTTCATCCTTGGATAGGTAGAGCACCTTCCATTGGTGTAAGGATCTACAATACCAAATTCCATATTTAGAACCCACAGTCTTAGCGTCGGTTATTGCTATAGTTTCCCTAAAGTAAAATGGACAATGGAAGTAAAGTAAGGACCCTAACTAGGATAACATAAGGGTAGGTTCTTAGTGTAGGTGGGGGTATGGGACTTCACCTATGCATTACACAAGTAGCTCTTGAAGGAAGTTCTAGGAAGGTGTTCTCATGCATGTGACTATTTTTATATTTCTTATGCATGACACTGTAGTATCCTCTACTTGTTGTGATGATATGCATGGTATGAATCCTAATGGGTCTAATGTTGGGTGTAATGTGAAGTATGTGCCTTATAATATAAAATGGTTCTATAAAGGTATGTATTGGCTTATGTTGGTGGTATGTATGAGTACCTTGTGGCCTTGAGGTGATGCATTGCACCAAGGATCAGTAGTGAGTTACTTGGGAAGTTTAGAAAATGAAGTTGAATATGATGTGCTATGAAAAGTTTTAAATTTTTTGCTAAATTTACCAATGACAATGCGATGAATGATAATTAGGGGCTTGTATATGACTTCTAAGAGATCAAGTACGCCATGTTACTTTGTGCTCCCCGATCGTGACAAACGTGGTATCAGAGCATGAGGTTATAAAAGTGGGTTTAGGGTCCAAAAGTCACATATTGCCAAGTCTAGTAGAGTCTCGTTCATCGGTGGTGTGTTGCGACACATCTATGAGCGAGAGGCTATAGGACGATAAAGTTTCCCTTCTTCATCATTCTCATGTCGTTCCATAGAACATAACTCTATAAGATCTCTCTTATGTTTCCTTGTCCGGTGGTCTTATAGATCTGATTACTTGGATGAATTGTTACTCTATGCTTGAGGGAGAAACAGTGAGTTTTGATGTTTATCATAGTTTTATGGTTTGATGTGTATGTGTGAAAGTGAATTTTGGCATGCTTTGATGTTGTGAAGCCATTTATTGCTATATATGTGGTTTAGGTGAGATGACATGTTATGTGACAATTTATGCCATAATATAATTAAAGCTTATTAAAGAAGTTGTTATAGTTGAATTGAGCTTCCTTTTAAAATAATGAGTTGCCTTATGAGTATGCAGGATGGTTGTAAAAAATTGTGGTTTAGGATTGAAATGCTTCGGGAAGTGTGGTAAATGGCTAAAAATGCATGTTGCCCTTATATGTTAAGTGTTCAATGTTGCCCTCTGTATATGTGTAATGGTTCATGTGTTACCTCTTATGTGTGAACCTTCATGGTCGCCTTGATTGGGTTAAAGTCTTTTGTATAGGTTTAATCATAGTAGTGAAGGTAGTGTGCTTACCTTTTAAGGTGATGATGTGGGTTTGATTGACCTACAAGTTACCTTACTCTAATGTTGAAAGAAAAGAAAGAAACCTTATGGCTATGTCTTATCTATTGTTTTCCCCTAATGTTGTATGACCCTTGATATTGGTGGTATAGTTGAGACCTTTTATGGTTGGGTAGTATGACCTATCTTGATTGTTATGGATTTCTTTTAGGTGTTTAACTTAAAGGAATGATGATGTTTGAGGTATTATCCCTTGATGTTTGAGTTAGTAGGCTTCTTGATGTGAGATTAGGAGTAAGAACCATCAATAATGTCTAGCCTTCATGAGTAAAGAGTATGAAAGGTTTGTTTTGAATTGCCTTGACCATGGTATTTAAGCGGATGAGGTGATTAGGCATACCCCAAGTGGGTGATACTATGCCTAGATGGTATGATTTTAAATGCCTTTTGGTGTTCCTAGGTTGAGTTAGTGTAATTCCTTTTAGGTTGGTAATCACTTTTAAGTGAGGATGATGGAGGTTGATAAGCTAAGATCCTCTTGATGTTGGGTTAAGTTACTCTTAAAACTTTACCCTAAGTGGGGGATGGTGATGTGAGTAGTAAGGTGGTAGATAGTTCTATCTTGTCCTTATCTTCTTACTTTAGCTTGAACTAAAGAGTTCTTAGAAGCTTGTTCATGATAAGAGTCTTGCATAAAAGTATGAGTTGCATGTTCTCCATATGTTATGTATGTCTTAGTTGACATTATTTTAGTATGTTTTGAAGATTCTAAATTGCATGAAAAACGATTTTTGATCAAATTCATGTGTACTCATGTTGAGTGTGCATATTGATATGTTAGTTGTGCATTTAACTTCATGAGATATGGTAAGAATCATGTTTGAAGTCACTTTTAATGTTTGGTGTTCTATGCCATTAATGAGAAATTAAGTCTCCTTAAAATGAAAAATGATGAGGCTCTTGAAAATTATGTGACTTTTATGATTTGGGAAGTATAAGGGTAGGCTCACTCTTGAAAAATAAAGGCAAGTCTAGCTAGTGTCTTTGCGTGTGCCTATAAATTATATGATTTTCCCTAAATGATGCATGTTTATGGAAGCTAGTGTTATGCTAGGAACTGAAAATATGTGGAATGACTTCCTATTGTTGTGATGTGTGTGGTCTGAATTACCATTTTTATTTCATTAGGAAGAAATTATGAGCATGCTTCGGGTTAAAAGTTGAGAAATTCCCATTTAAAAATGGTGTGAACTCATTAGACATGTAAGTGTGTTGAGGATAAGGACATTCCTCCCTAAGCATAACTAATCATGTCATGGTTGAGTATGGCCCTCATTGCCTTAGGCCTAACTAATAAAATTTATTGTTGACCTACTTGACTCAAGTTTATGTGAATTGACGTATGAGTGCTTACTTGCTTCTTGAGCAATATAGAATCTGTCGATGTGTGATCATATATGATGAAATCTTAATAAAATGAATTTTAATGACCATGATATGATTAGGAGAAGGATGTTCCTCCTTTGAACATGACAAGAGTTTATGTGTTTGATGCATTAAAAGAGTGAGTGAATAGAGGTTTCGCTTGCTTGTGTTGCATTAAGTGCTTAATGGTTTGAAGTTGGTGTTCCTTGTAAGTTTGGTGCATTTAATTCTATGTGATGATGTTATGAATATTGTGAGCTGTTCTATGATTCATTGAAGTCCTTATTGTGATTAAAGTTTATTAAGTGTCATTCGAGGACGAATGTTCCCAAGTGGGGAATATTGTAAAACCCCCAAAATGAGTTAAGGTGTCTAGAGCCTCACATGTGACTAATAAGGTTTAAAATATGTAAACTAAGTGTTTTACAGTATCCATGATTGTTTTGAAGTCAATTGAAAGTCAAACGTCCAATAATGTCCAAGAATGTCCAAGACGTTTGAAAGTTAGCCCTTGAGACGTGCATATGTATTTGAGTGTGCATAGCCTGTTTGGATAAGTTGCGAGTGTTGTTTGATGCTCAAAATAGTATGGAAGGTCTTTAAATTTTTAAGGTGTGTATTTACGTTGGAAACGTCCGGGTAAGATTTCTCAAGGGCCCCGCAAGAGGCCCTCAAGGAGGACCCAAAGGCTGTCGAGACACTACCTTGGAAGTGTCAATCGACGTGCCCAAATGACGCCTCATCTGTGCACCTACGCCACGTTGAGGGGGGGGGGTGTTGTTCAAGACTTAGCCTTGTGAAGTCTCAAACCTTTTGACAGACCTCAAAGCCAAACAACGGCCAGCAGTACGGTCCGTAGTTGGACCTACTGTGAGTCAATGGGTCCGTCGATGCAGCCTGTGTTAAGCTGTCAGGCGCACTGTTAAGTGAAGGGGTGAATGGGAAATTCACTCCACGCCCTAACCAGACCCTTGGCGGTTTAATTAGTATGATGATTTTTGTATTGAATTGATGATCATTGTAATGAACCGAGAGTACCCCCTAGAAGTTAAGTCATTCCCGAATGAAAACACGACGTACTCGACCTCTCAGAGGTCTTATTCAAGCCCTTTCGTACCATTCATTGCATACATGTATGAAAAGTAGTGCGGAATTAAAACTTTTCATAAGAAATAATAGTAATACTTGAAAATATCTCTTTTATAGAAAAACATAATGAAAAGTTAAGTCTCAAAGTCGTCATCTTAGACATACAAATATATTGGGACACGGCCCATACTTCAACATATAGGAAAATAGCTAAGTCTATCACAATACTTTCAATAAGGAAATTTAAACATCAAGATGTCCTCGAACCTAGTGAGGACATACTAACTCTTTACTTGATTGAAGTCTAATCCAAGCTTCCACTTCGAGACTCCTCTCAAACGCCACCTACACCTTTTGAGATAGACAAAACGTATAGAATTAGTACAAACACTTGTACTTAGTATGGCATAATGCATAAAATCATGATAAATAGACTTTTGTATAAAACATGCTCCTTTTAATTAAAACGTCATAGTATAAGTATAAGAACAACATTTAACACCTTAGAAACATATAAGATATCACATAAGCATTTTATCAAATATTGAAGAATATTACAGTGAACTATGTAACTTTATAGTGAACTAAGTTCATCTTCACAGTGACATCTTTTATCTTGTAACCCTCTCACCAAAGGTTATCCTAAGACTCACTTAAGTGAGACGAAGAGAGACCGCCCATACACCCTCTCTAAGCACACCTAAATGATCCTTAAGACTACCTAAGATAATATTTGTTCCCTTTTCCATTCATTAACTACCCACCTAAGGTTACTCTAAGATTCACCTAAGTAGGACAACAAGAGACCGCCCATACAGACTCTTCAATCTTACCTAAGCAACCCTCAAAGCTACCCTAGATAGAGAACATTGTATTCAACATACATTAGCTATAGTCACGACCGTTCATTAATTCAATTAGAAAATATTTCATTCATTATAGACTTCAGATATTGGTCTTGGAAAGACCTAGGGACTCACATACTAACAGCTTCAATGTCTAGTCGTGCAATGTCAAGACAGCATCCCATTCCACTACCTAAACTTCGTAGTACTTATGCAACACTAGCATGTATCCCACATGATTAGAATAGGCAATTAGCGCCATAGACCATACTAGTTAGGCAAGTAATCCAGAGTCATAAACCTACTCCGATGTAGGGTGTTCTAGTTGCCAAGGGTAGAACTAAGACACATCCCATGTAGGCACATGGTTAAGTAATATCAAGGTCTTTTTATGCACTCTTGTCTCATTCTCAAATAGAGATACACTGTACTCTAGTCTCCTTCTTAAGTAGAGCTACAAACCATAACATATTCACTAGGTGCTAGCCTTTGCTCTCATAGAGTAAGTTCAATAAAAAGGATCATATGAAAAGAGACCATCTCTTAGTCATTACCTAGTCATAATTCACCTACCAAAGATGGGTCCACTAGGACTGCCACTCAATGGTCTATAAGGATAGCTCATTCTTAACCTTTTTTCTATATAGCAGATTCCACATATTAGTCATGCTTAGAAGGGCACCATCTTTGGTCTACAGATCCTAGACTTTCATTCAACATTCATTCATACACATAAAACACAAAGTTGCCTAATTCTACTAAGTCAAGATGTTCATATTCATAATTTACATATATCAAGTAAGGGACACAAGTCTACCAAATCAAGACACAACATACTTTACATTATTACGTATAACATACCATTCTTTGAAGCACTTAGGAATGACCCTTATCATATTTATGCCATCATATACATTACTATAACATCATCAATATAACCATCATAGACTCATATAGCCAAGTAGGAACCATCATGCATCAACTCTAAGACAACACAAATAAACACATAGTCATAGTTTTACATGATCACCTAACAATATAAAACTTTCACATTACTAGCATGTAGATAGATAAGATTATACTTCACATAATTAATTACACAAATCATCATAATATTTCAAGTAGTGCCCACAAGGCCATGATAATTATAATGCATAAAGTAACGACAACAAGGATACATCAATTCACAAGTAATGAACATAACACTATCAGCATAGGTGGACCATACAAATTACAACATAATTCAAGACCTACATTACAAAAAATAAAGAGAATTAGAGCAGCGTACCACCAATCCATTCTCACCACTTCAATCCATTGCTAGATCATCCAATACAATACTCAAAGGCCCTTACCCATGGCCATGAACATCAATTCAATATACAATTCATAATACTGAATGAATCTAAATCAATTCAATATAGATTTATCGATTTAAGACTAATTAGACATCAATTGAATACAATTCTTACATCATTCAATAGCCCTAAGAAAACTACACTATAATTCATAAGTATAGAGACATGATCACTTAACCCATAAATAGTCAAGATAAGGATTGAATGGTATAAGGATTGCATAGTTTGCATGGGTTCATAGGAATTATAGCTTTAGAACATTGCATTAACATCAATTCAATCCTAAAACATTAATTCAAAACCATTTATGCAAGAACCCATGACTAGATTATGAAATTGGACAATTCATATTTTTTATAATCTTTTAAAATCATTGGAATTGATTCCTTGAAGAAAGATATTTCAAGGATAAATAACCATAACTTAATTGTGATGAAAATCCCACAAGATTGATGGAGAAAAACTTGAGAAACCTATCTTATTCCTTGGAGCTTCAAGCTTCAAAAATGGAGGTTTGGAGAGAGTGAATGGAGAGGTTTTTGTTTTGAGATGACGGTTTTGCTTTAATTGGGGAGGTTAGGGGTTTAAATAGGTCCTATAACAGTCCATAATATACCCCAAATTACCCAAAATACCCCTACATTTATTGGACAAATTAACCAACTCAAATTTGACTTACAAATGACACAAAGAATCTTGGACTTTACTGAACGCCGCGGAGGATCTTCCAAATATTATTTTTCAAAAATTCATGGATATAATGGTTCGTGACAGCCCCGCGATGCAAGACAAAGTATTTTGCCTACAGCGTGACATATGCGCGTCCCGCAGCAGCATGTCACTTCTTGGCTGCTTGGCAGCTGTAACAACCCTAAAACTGAATAAGATAAGAAATGCTTAAGGTGTCAAGAATGCTTGCGATTAGACCAAGGTTCACACGGATTGATGCGCGTAGAACCAGACCTCAGAACCCTTACTATGGCCAAGCAAACTAACTAGGGGAGTTAGTTGAGCTTGGAAAAGTTGGAACCAACCATGTAGGGCTCTCAAAAACAAAGATTTAATCGAAGGAGTCTTTACAGGACTTAAAAAGAAGAAATCTTATGTTTTGAGGGTCCAGGGGTAAAATGGTCTTTTCCAGGCCAAGGGTAATATCGTAATTACCCTACGGAAATTAATTAATTTAATTAAAGAACCGGTTAGGGTCGGGTCGACCCGAAATGATCCGTTTCGCGGTGGTCACTCCACCCGGGTTCGAGCCCTAACGGAAGCATCGAATTGGTGATTTAATTATTGTTTAAAATCTGATTTCAAAGGGGCAAAATGGTCCTTTCATGTATTAGTTCAAATAAATCAGATTTTATTAATTTAATTAAACCCTATTTTACTAAGTCTTGAATTAGACTCCTAAACCTATGGTAACACTCTCCTGTCACGTTTATCTCTCACTCACACGTTCAAACTTCACGATTTCTCTCTGCCAAAAACAACTTCAAGAACAGAACAAATATTGAAGTTCTTCACACTTGAACAAACACGAAAAGTCTAAGAAAACAAAATAACCAAAAACGTTAAGGCAAAGGGGAGATTTCCGTCGAGTGGTGGTGAAACTTTCGATGAGTTGGACGTGGTTTTGGAGAAAGGTTTGGGAAGAAACATCAACGTTTGAACAATCAAATAAGGTAAGGGTTTCTTCTCTCTTGGTCCCTTTCCCAAGAGACCCCTTAAGATTCAGTTATTCAGTCCGAAAACTAGGGTTGTTTCCCCGTTGCATGTCCCTGTCAATAGCTCCCAATGATTCGTAGGTTGGGTATGATTGCTGGTACATTTAGGTATATGTGATGTTTTTGTGCTGAATGTGAATATATTTGTGTACGTGAAATCATGAAAATGACAACCCATGTGTGTTCGAAGTTATGTGCAATTGTGTGCAAATTTGTGACTGTGACTAGGGCCTCGGCTTAGGCTTCATTTTGTGAAGTTTTTGGTTGTTGTTTACATGCATAAACATATGTAAATCGTGATGTTCATTGTAATTAAATGTGGATGATTTTAGTGACAATCTTTTAGCCAAACGAACCTATGAAAGATGCACCTAAAGATGTATTGAATGGTCTACGAATTACCTTAGGAGTTCGAGTTAAAACGTTGATAAAAATGAACAGAAAAATGACCAAAATTTCCAGCAACAATGCAGTGTTAATTTCGACTAAATTTTAATGAAGAAATATGGAAATTTAATGAATTTTAAAGGGGTGAGGCCACTAGGATTCGAACCCGTGACCTCACCCGAGTGACAGTTGTAATTCGCGAAAAAGAAAACAAAAGTGGGATGGGGGAATTGAAATCGGGTTCACTGGTTGGGAAAGGAGAGAACAATAATGAAATAAATAAATGGGAGGTGTGGGAATCGAACCACGACCTCCAGCCTGCGAATGAGAGAAGAAAAAAATTAAAGAAAAGAAAATGTGAGGCGTGGGAATCGAACCCACAACCTCAGGGCTAGAAAGGAGAATGGCGGAATTGATTAAGAAAATAAAGTGAGGTTGTGGGGGATCGATCCCACAACCTCACTGCCAAAACGCCTAGCTTAGTGTATTTTAATTAAAAATAAAAATAGGAGGTTGTGGGGGTTCGAACCCACAACCTGACAGCCCCTAGCGAATTTAAAATTAAAATAAGGAGGCTGTGGGGGTTCGAACCCACAACCTCCCAATTCCCAGCAAAAATAAAGAGTGAAATATAATAGGCTGTGGGGGTTTGATCCCACAACCTTTTGGTCTAGGCGAAATGGGACAATAAGATTTTAAGGAAAAATAAAAAGGGGTTGTGGGGGTTCAAACCCACAACCCTTCGGCCAAATTAAGAGAAAACCCAAAGAGAAAAATAAAGATAGAATGTTGATGTTGGGGTTTGATCTAGGGTCCCAATGTTATGAAGACTAATAATAAAGTCAAGGAAAAATGTAAGTATTGTACAAGTGGTTCGAACTTGGGTTCCCTTGCCCAAATTTACGTATTGATACATAAGTCATACGTGAATTAAATGTTCAAGAATAATGCCACCTACTTAGATCAAAATCAAGATCTTGGCATATATACAAGATACATAAGTCTTGTACTACATAATCTTAGGAATGTATGAGTCACTTAACGAACTATGAATGAAGCCTCATGGATTGTATGTATAGACCAATAAGTCTAACATACGTTTAAAAGTAAGTGAACCTAAGATGTATGTAATGAAATGATGAAACCCTAGAAGGTTTAAGTACGAGTGTAAGATACACTAAATGGCCAAGTATATTGGCATATCATGAAATGAACAATGAAATAATGAAATGATGAAATGAACAATGAAATGATGAAACCCTTGAAGGGTTAAGTAAGGGTGTGAAACACACTAAATGGCCAAGTGCATTGGCATATGATGAAAGGAACATTCACATAATAAGGGGTGAGTAACTATGAAGAGCAAATGTGCTAATGATAATTAATGTGGTTACAACATGATATGAGGCTAATGCAAATGATGAGAGCAATCTCAAATGAGCCTAAGTAAATGTTACCAAAACGTACTCTCCTATGAGAGTGTAAATAATGAAGAGACCAGTCTCTATAAACACTCTAATGAAAGTATTGAGATTAACACACTTAATACTAATGATGAGATGAGAAATCATCTAATGAGCTATTATGTCCTCATACTAGAATCCAGCTTCCATGACGTATGAGATGAATGTAATGGAACTTTATATTGAGCACCGATAGGCTAGCTATGAGCAGTGATGCCTTCTTTCTGGAAGGGCAGAGGTTCACGTAACTCTCATGAGATAACACTGTCCGGCTTGCCGGGTATGGGTCTCCTTATATCTCCTGGTCTTCGAACCTATACTACCAATATAGGGATCTGGCGGGGTTAAATTCCCATGTACGCTAGCATGTTTTGGGTCACTTTGGCCGGTGATTCCACCTCTTTTAGGTGTTGGGGAGACACTGGATTTCATGATGCTCACATGATCTATGTCGGTTAAAGTTAAAGTTCCCAATGAATGAATGAGGCCAGCATCAAATGATGCACATAATGAAATGAATGATACCAAAGGTGTTAGGATAGGATAATCAAGAGGTGAGCTAGACTCAAGTAATGACACTAGGTTATTCTTGATCATTGCACAGCAAACCCGATGAAAGTCTGAAACTACATCCTAGGTAAAGCTGGTGTTCACACTGGCCTATGAACGAAAATAAAATGAAGTACGTATGAATGAATGAAGCAGACTCTGTGTTTGCTAATGAATATTCCCTAGTTGAGGTCCCATATGTTGAGCCCTTATTTTGGAAAGTCTTAATGCCAAGTCCATGATTCCAAGGTCTCATGACATATGAATGAATGTTATAAAAGATGTTATGTGTTGTATGCTATATGATATGTGCTATGTGTAAGATGTTATGTGCTGTGTGAAATATGATAAGTATGATTATGCATGTTACTCTCATGGCATGAATTTCCTAATCCAAATTTGGAAAGCTCACTGACTTTCCTAATACAAATTTGGAAAGTTCATTGACTTTCCTAATCCAAATTTGGAAAGTTCACTAACTTTCCTAATCCCAATTTGGTAAGTCCACTGACTTTACATTCCATAATCATGTTGTTAGGAAAGAGTTATCCTTTCTCATGCATGTCCTTAGTGTGTGCTTGTATATACCCATACTTAGTACAAGTGTACTAATCCCATACAACTCTATATTTTTAGGTGCAGGTACAGGTGGACGCTAGAGCGTACAGGTTGACTTTGCAGCTATCCGGACGTAGAGCTTTCATCCGGACTTGGTAGGCCCTCATGCTTTCGAGGATGTCTACCGTTACTATCTAGGTTAGATATAGGCTTTAGCTAGTGGAGCATGTTCCACTAGTGTTTCTTTCCGTTTTTATTTCAGACACTGTATTGGTGCCATTTTGGTAATTATACACTTATTACAGTATTGCACTGTTTCTTTCATTTGATTATCTCTATATTAGATGATTAATTTGTGAACGCCCATGATGTTAAGTCTAAAATGTTTAGCATGAATTAAGAAAACAAAAAGCTCAAAGTTTCCTCTAAAATTAACCTAGATGAAGTAAGAATGACATAAGTAGGATTGTCTGCGACCTCTGAGTGTTCGACGATGCCGGTCTCGTCTGGGGTCTAGATTTTGGTCGTGATAAAGTTGGTATAAGAGCACTAGGTTAAATTCCGATAATAATGAGTTCACATCAACCACATTGAGTAGTTTCTAAGTCATGGTAGTGAAGTGCACCACAATCCTGAATTAGAGACTGCATAATGCGTAGGAAAATTTCCCTTCTTCTGATCTTATCGTGCTTTTCCTGATGTCTGATTTCTTGGTGTTATGAGCGTGTCTAACATAAATTCTTATTGTTTTCAAAGAATGAATACTAGGAGGAACGTTGGTCAGAGAAGAGGAGGAGATGCTGCTGGGAACAATCAGGTTCCACCCCAGGCTCCAGCTGAAGGAGTGGCCATGCCGGTTAACCCGACTGGGTTGAGTGATGCGGAGGTGTGGGCATCTCTGGCCCAGATGGCACAGGCCATCACTATGTAGGCCCAGTCTATGACAGCCCAGGTCAACCGACAGAATGTTCAGAGGGAGAACCCACCGGTTCGTAGCATGGCTGACAGGCTGAGAGATTTCACGAGGTTGAATACTCCTATTTTCACAGGGTCCAAGACTTCATAGGATCCCCAGGAGTTTGTGAACGAGGTGCATAAGATTCTGGTGGCTATGGGGGCCACAGATACTGAGAAGGCTGAGCTCGCTTCCTATTAGCTCAAGGATATTGCACAGACTTGGTGTAAGATGTGGCAGGATAGCCGAGCTTTGGGCGGAGTTCCAGTAACTTGGGAGTTGTTTTAGACAGCCTTTCTGGAGATATTCTTTCCTAGGGAGATGAGGGAGGCGAAGGTTGAGGAGTTTATCAACCTTAAGCAGTGACCTATGACAGTTAGGTAGTATTCCCTGATGTTTGTTAAACTATCTAGGTATGCTACTTTCCTTAGTATCTAAAAACAAGGATGATATGAGTACTGAAGTTTGTTAAATTATCTAGGTATGCTACTTCCTTTGTATCTAACAGCAGGGATGACATGAGCAGGTTCCTCACAGGAATCAATGGAGATCTGGAGGAGGAGTATCGGTCTGCGATGCTCCATGATAATATGGACCTCTCCAGGTTGATGGTGCATGTCCAGCAGGTAGAAGACAGCCGCAAAAAGAGGTGTATTAGTGATGCTAGGAGGCCTAAGCCTCAAAATCAGGCACGTCCCAGCCATGGAGGCCACAGAAACAATTTTGGCGTTCGTGAACAGCCCAGGTTCAAGAAGGGGCAATAGAGTTCTGGGAACTCTAATTCTCACGGAAGTACAGCACCTAGAGGAAGCAGAGCTGAGCCCAAGAAGGGCAATGGAGGTGAGATGCAGCATCCCAAAAAGAACTGTGCTAAGTATGGCCGTGCTCACAGTGGAGAGTGCAGACAGGGCACTAATGCCTGCTTCGATTGCGGTAAGAGTGGGCACATGGTTAGAGACTACCCACGGAACAGAAGTTAGGCTGGAGGTAATGCTCAGCCTAGGCCTGATCTACAGGGTACAGCTGCAGCCGAGCCTCCTAAGAGGAATAGGTTCTATGCCCTGAAGGGCAGGGAGGAGCAGGAGAGGTCCGCTGATGTGGTCACAGGTATGCTGCAAGTATTCTCAACTTCTATTTATGCTTTAATTGATCCAGGGTCTACATTTTCCTTTGTAACTCCTTTGCTTGCTCTCACTTTTGAGATATTGCCTGAAGTTCTGCATGATCCTATAGTGGTTAGTACACCTTGAGGAGAAAATGTAAGAACTGATAGAGTATACAAGGATTGCCCAATAGTTGTAAGTGGTAAGACTATGTGTGCAGACTTGGTTGAGTTACCCATGCATGATTTTGATGTTATTCTTGGCATGGAGTGGCTTCACAGTTGTTATGATTGCTTAGACTGTCGTAGTAGAGTGGTGAGTTTCGTTTCCTTGATGAAGAGGAGCTAGTCTAGGAGGGGTACAACTCGAGTCGTTCTAACCTCTTGATTTCGAACCTTAAGGCCAATAAAATGATGTCCAAGGGGTTATTGTGTCATCTTGTGAGTGTTAATGATTTAGATCATGACATTCCTTCCATAGACTCAGTGCCTGTAGTGAATAAGTTCCTAGATGTATTTCCTGATGATTTCCCTGGAGTCCCTCCCCCTCGAGAGATTTATTTTTGTATCGACTTAGAACCCGATACTAAACCAATTTCAATTCCTCCTTACAGAATGGCTCCAGCTGAACTCAAAGAATTGAATCTGTAGTTAAAAGATCTCACTGACAAGGGTTTCATTCAGCCGAGCATATCCCCTTGGGGCGTTCCAGTGTTGTTTGTGAAAAAGAAAGATGGAACCCTTAGAATGTGTATCGATTATCGACAGCTCAACAAAGTCACTATAAAGAATAAGTATCCACTTCCCAGAATAGATGATTTGTTCGATCATCTCCAAGGGTCTATATTCTTCTATAATATTGATCTTCGTTCAGGGTATCATCAGCTTAGGGTTAGCGATGGAGATATCCCAAAGACAGCCTTTCGTACCCATTGTGGTCACTATGAGTTCTTAGTCATGTCATTTGGTCTTACAATGCACCTCCTGCATTTATGGACCTCATGAACCGAGTTTCCATGAATACCTTGACTCTTTCGTCATAGTATTCATTGATGATATTCTCATCTACTCTAGTTGTATGCCAAATTCAGCAAGTGTGAATTTTGGCTTAGATCAGTGACCTTCCTGGGTTATGTTGTCTCCGATAAGGGCGTGGAGGTGGATCCCAAGAAGACTGAGGCTGTGAAGAACTGGCCAAAGCCTTTTACTCCCACTGATATCTGTAGTTTTCTGGGATTGGCTGGTTACTACCGAAGGTTCGTGGAGGGATTTTCTTCCATTGCTGCCCCACTGACATCTTTGACTAAGAAGAAAGCCAAGTTTGAATGGACGGAGACTTGTGAGAAGAGTTTCCAGGAGCTCAAGGACAGACTCACTTCAGCCCCGGTGCTTACTTTGCCTAAGTGTGGTGAGAATTACACTATTTATTATGATGCATCTAGGGTTGGTTTGGGTTGTGTTCTTATGCAGGTTTGTAAGGTGATAGCCTATGCGTCCAGACAGCTCAAGGTTCATGAGAAGAATTATCCCACTCATGACCTGGAGTTGGCAGCTGTGGTGTTTGCATTGAAGTTGTGGAGGCACTACTTGTATGGGGTGCATGTGGATGTATTCATAAACCACAAGAGTCTCCAGTACGTGTTCACACAGAGGGAGTTGAATCTATGTCAGCGGAGATGGTTGGAGCTGTTGAAGGATTATGACATGAATGTTCACTACCATCAAGGAAAGGCTAATGTTGTGGCTGATGTTTTGAGCAGGATGAGCATGGGAAGTACAACCCATGTTGACGATGAGAAGAAGGAGTTGGTAAAAGATGTACACAGACTGGACAGAATAGGTGTGCGATTGGTTGACTCTACTAGTTGGGGGTATTTCAGTTCATCCTGGTTTTGAATCATCCTTGGTAGTTGAAGTCAAGCAGGGTCAGCATCTCGATCCTGTGTTGATAGAGCTGAAGGACTCAGTGTTGATAAAAATAAATGAGTCTTTCGCTTTGGGAGGTGATGGCATACTTAGGTATCAGGACAGGCTGTGTGTACCAGATGTGGATGATTTGTGGACCAGGATTATTGCAGAGGCCCATGGTTCTAGATATTCCATACATCCAGGTTCCACCAAGATGTATCATGATCTTAAGCAGATTTATTGGTGGGATGGCATGAAGAAGGACATTACAGAATATGTGGCCAAGTGTCCTAATTGCCAGTAGGTTAAGGGAGAACATCTTAAGCCTGGCAGTCTGACTCAGATTATTGAGTTTCCGACTTGGAAGTGGGAGGCCATTAATATGGACTTCGTGGTCGGTCTTCCGAGGACTAGGAGGCAGCATGACTCTATATGGGTTATTGTGGACAGATTGACTAAGTCTGCCCACTTTATCCCTGTGAAGTCTACTTACAGAGCCGAGGATTATGCAAGACTCTATATTGATGAGATTGTAAGATGGCACGGGATTCTTTTGTTTATCATTTCAGATAGAGAAGCTCAGTTTACTTCACATTTTTGGAGATCTTTTTAGAAGAGCTTGGGCACGCAGGTAAAGCTTAGTACCGCCTTTCATCCTCAAACTAATGGGCAGGCAGAGCGCACTATTCAGACATTAGAGTACATGTTGAGAGCGTGTGTGATTGACTTCAGAGGTAGTTGGGATGACCATCTACCATTTATAGAGTTCTCGTATAATAATAGCTATCACTCTAGCATTGGGATGGCACCATTTTAGGTACTGTATGGTAGGAGCTGTAGATCTCCAGTTGGGTGGTTCGAGGTTGGAGAGTCATCCATTTTGGGTCCAGAGATCATTCATGAGGCCTTAGAGAATATCAGAGAGATTAGGGACAGATTGGCTACTGCTTAAAGTCGGCAGAAGTCATATGCAGATAACAGAAAACGGCCCTTACAGTTTGATGTTGGTGACCAGGTCTATCTGAAGATATCACCTATGAAGGGGGTGATGAGGTTTGGCATGAAGGGGAAGTTGAGTCCGAGGTATGTTGGGCCATAGGATATCCTACAGCGTGTGGGTGAGGTGGCCTATGAGTTGGCATTGCTTGCGGAGCTAGCTTCTGTCCATCCAGTCTTTCATGTATCCATGTTAAAGAAGTTCCTAGGTGATCCAGTATCGATTCTACCTGTGGAAGGTTTGGGGGTCGAGGAAGACTTGTCCTATGAGGAGGTACCTGTTGAGATCTTAGACAGATCAAGCGGCTGAGGAACAAGGAGATTGCTACAGTGAAGGTATTATGGAGAAATCATCTTGTTGAGGGTGCTATATGGGATGCTGAGGCCGACATGAGATCCCGCTACCCTCATCTTTTCAACTCTTGAGGTTAGAATTCCTACTCTTAAGTCTATGTATCCTTATCTCTCTATATTTTGTTGCTATTGCTTGACTGTGCATAGTGATTATGTTATGATTTGGGTAGAATTACGATATATAGTGGTAGTGTCGTTCGGGGACGAATGTTCCTAAGGGGGGATAATGTACCAACCATAAAAATTAATAAGATAAGAAATGCTTAAGGTGTCAAGAATGCTTGCGATTAGACCAAGGTTCACATGGATTGATGCGCGTAGAACCAGAGCTCAGAACCCTTACTACAGACAATCCAACTAACTTGGGGAGTTAGTTGAGCTTGGAAAGGTTGGAACCAACCATGTAGGGCTCTCAAAAACGAAGATTTAATCGAAGGAGTCTTTACCGGACTTAAAAAGAAGAAATATTAAGTTTTGAGGGTCTAGGGGTAAAATGGTCTTTTCCAGGCCAAGGGTAATATCGTAATTATCCTAAGGAATTAATTAATTGATCAATTAATTTAATTAAACAACCAGTTAGGGTCGGGTCGACCCGAAATGATCCATTTCGCGGTGGTCACTCCACCCGGGTTCGAGCCCCAACGGAAGCATCGAATTGGTGATTTAATTATTGTTTAAAATCTGATTTCGAAAGAGCAAAATGGTCCTTTCACGTATTAGTTAAAATAAATCAGATTTTATTAATTTAATTAAAACCTATTTGACTAAGTCTTGAATTAGACTCCTAAACCTATGGTAACACTCTCCTATCACGTTTATCTCTCACTCACACGTTCAAACTTCACGATTTCTCTCTGTCAAAAACAACTTCAAGAACAGAACAAATATTGAAGTTCTTTACACTTGAAGAACAAACACAAAAAGTCTAAGAAAATAAAATAACCAGAAACGTTAAGGCAAAGGGGAGATTTCCGTCGAGTGGTGGTGAAACTTTCGATGAGTAGGACGTGGTTTTGGAGAAAGGTTTGGGCAGCAACTTCAACGTTTGAACAATCAAATAAGGTATGGGTTTATTCTCTTTTGGTCCCTTTCCCAAGAGACCCCTTAAGGTTCAGTTATTCAATCCGAAAAATAGGGTTGTTTCCCCGTTGCATGTCCGTGTCACTAGCTCCCAATGATTCGTAGGTTGGGTATGATTGCTGGTAGATTTAGGTATATGTGATGTTTTGTACTGAATATGAATATATTTGTGTAAGTGAAATCATGAAAATGACAACCCATGTGTGTTCGAAGTTATGTGCAATTGTGTGCAAGTTTGTGACTGTGACTAGGGCCTCGGCTTAGGCTTCATTTCGTGAAGTTTTTGGTTGTTGTTTACGTGCATAAACATATGTAAATCATGATATTCATTGTAATGAAATGTGTCTGATTTGTGTGACAATCTTTTAGCCAAACGAACCTATGAAAGATGCACCTAAAGATGTGTTGAATGGTCTACAAATTACCTTAGGAGTTCAAGTGAAAACGTTGATAAAAATGAACTGAAAAATAAACAAAATTTCCAGCAACAATGCATTGTTAATTTAGACTAAATTTTAATGAAGAAATATGGAAATTTAACGAATTTTAAAGGGGTGAGGCCACCAGGAGTCGAACCCATGACCTCACCCGAGTGACAGTTGTAATTCGCGAAAAATAAAAGAAAAGGGGGCTGGGGGGAATCGAAATCGGGTTCACTAGTTGGGAAAGGTGAGAACAATAATTAAATAAATAAATGGAAGTTGTGGGAATCGAACCCACGACCTCCAGGCTACAAATGAAAGAAGAAAAAAATTAAACAAAAGAAAATGTGAGGCATGGGAATCGAACCCACGACCTCAGGGCTAGAAAGGAGAATGGCGTAATTAATTAAGAAAATAAAGTGAGGTTGTGGGGGATCGATCCCACAACCTCACTGCCAAAACGCCTAGCTTAGTGGATTTTAATTAAAAATAAAATTAGAAGGCTATGGGGGTTCAAACCCACAACCTCACAGCCCCTAGAATATTTAAAATTAAAATAAGGAGGCTGTTGGGGTTCGAACCCACAACCTCCCAATTCCCAGCGAAAATAAAGAGTGAAATATAAAAGGCTGTGGGGATTTGATCCCACAACCTCTTTGTAAGACCTTGAAAATAGCTTAGGTGCTCTAGGGGCTAACATGTTGGTCTTAGTGTTCTAATGTCCTAATTATGTTTAATATGTTGTAAATAGGCAGTAGCTAAAGTATTAGAGGTGTTGGAAGTCGAACGTCAAGGGATGACTAAGATGTTTGACGAATAAGTCACCTAAATGTGAAAAATGTGGCTCTATGTGTTTATGTGTGTTTCATGGTGTTTTAAGGTTCTTAATAGAGTTATTATATCATGTATAGGCAGTGGTTAAAGTTTCGTGAAGTTTGGAGTTCAAACGACCAAGAACGTCCAAGGCATTCGAAAGATATGCCTTGAGTCGACCTTGTACGTCTAGGTGAGTTTCGTCGAGTTTTACGTGTTCGTTTTGGATGAAATTCATGTGAGAGGTGTTAAACTTATATATGATCGTATTTGGGTTGTAAACGTCCGGGAAAGTATCCCCAAGGACCATCAAAGGGTCCTTGAGGAAAGGACCCAAAACCTTATGGCAGGCTGTCCCAGGCAGCCTTGGCGACGGAGCTGTCAACGGCCAGTCATGGCTGTGACGCCCCGTCACAAGGGTTTCGTCGTGGGGGACTTGTCTAAGGGTGTAGGGGGTACCCTTGGCAAGCCACATGATCTTGCAACGGATGGCCATGTCTAAATAAGAGTTTAGGCGGTTTTTTAGGGGTCTTATGGGTATTTTAATTAACTATTTAAGTGGTTAAGACCCTAGAGACTTCATTATTCTTCAAAAAAATCAAAACACAAAGTCTCTTAGAAATCCCAAAACCTCCATTGAAGAGGCAGCTTGGTGAGGGGTTCTTGAGTGGAAATTATTAATCAAAGTGAAGAATTATCATCCTTGAGGTATGACTTTTGATCCTTGAAACTTATTTCATCAAGGAGCCCAATCCTCAAAGTGTTTTACAAAGTTTTCTGAAGTGAATTGTCCAATTTTGGGATTCTACCATGGGTTCTTGCATAAATGATTTCTAAACATTGAATTATTATCTAATTGATATTGTATTGATGATTTCAACATAAATTACCTATGAACCCATGTGAATTGATGAACCCTAGTTTTGACTACTTTTTGGGTTACTTGATACTAAGCTTATATTGATGAATTGTTGTGTAGTTTCTTATGGGCTTTCTGATGATATAAGAATGGTGTTCAATTGATATATAATTGATATTATATTGTTAAACCTAGATTGAATTGATGTAGATTCATTGAGTTTTAGGGTTATTGCATTGAATTGTTGTTCATGGCCATGGGTAAGGGCCTTGTGATGTTGAATTGGTTGATTTGGCATTGATTTGAATTATGGATATGGGGATGAAGGTATGCTGCCCCGTTTTACTTAATTTGATATTAATTATACTTTGATTCTATTGTGATTGGTATGGTCCACTTATGGTGGCGGTGTTATGTGTTTTACTTGCAATTGATGTGGCCTTGTCGGCGTTACTTTATGCAATATTATGAGCATGGCCTTATTGGCAATTAATTGAAGTTATGTGGCTATTTGTGTAGTTGATGATGTGAAGTATGTCAATACCTATCTACATGTGAAGTTATATAGTCATGTATGTATTCTTCTAGTTATGTTGCCTTAAGTGATCATGTTAGACTATGACTTTGACGTTATGAGTGTAGTGTTAGGGTTAAGTCTTGGTTATTACTACTTGACTTTATGAGTCTATGTGGAGTATATTAATGATGTTATGATGATTTATAGATGACTTGAAGATTTTAGGTTATTTTAGAAGTGTTTCTAGAATGACTTTTATTATGGGTTAAAATTGAAGTATGTGATGTCTTGTCTTGGTTGACTTGTATCTCTTACTTGATGTATATATGATTATGGATATGTGATGTCTTGATATAGGGTGTTATAAATCTTAGTCTTGGATAATGAATATAGGTGAGACCTTAATGATAAGAAGGTCAAATTATGTGGAACCTTGAACTTAGTGGCGAGGTTATGAATTGTGAAGTAGTTAGCCGTAATGTTATCCTTCATGTTATGAGTGATGGACTTAGGGATGGTTGGATGGAACGGCATCATATCATACCTTAGGAAAATCGCTATGAGCTTCTTGTCGCTAAAGTGAGATATGCCCTAGTGGAACTTGCTTTGGTAGGGTGAATGTAAAGGGGGTCATGAGCTAGATAAGGGAGCTATTTATATGAATCTTAATGTGAATTAATCTATGAGAACAAAGGCTAGCACCGAGTGAGTATGGCAAGGGAAGTAGTTCTAGTTAAGTGTGAGACTAGAATACAAAGAAGCCCTTCATATTCCTTAAACATGTGCCTACATGGGATGTGTCCAAGTTCTACCATTGGCAAGTAGAACAACCTCATCGAAGTAGGATAGAACTTCGGATTCCATGTCTTGCTACCATGGTCTATGTCGGTTATTGCCTATTCTCATCATGTGGAATACCTATTAGCATTAGATAAGTTTATGAGGTTTAGGTGGTGGTATGGGACGCTATCTAGACATTGCACAATAGACTTTGAAGGTGTTATGTGGAGTTACTAGGTCTTGTCCAAAGACCATTATGTGATCTATTATGTGAGTGTCTTATGTAATGCTTTATGTGAATGTCTTATGTGATGTATGAGTCTTAATGCACTAATGAACTAATGACCTATGTAGTAACTATGTAAATAGTTGAGTACCTAATATAAAGTGACTTAAGCATTCCTTAGCTAAAATGTGAGGAGGACATGAAAGGATGGTCTCTTCATGTCTTATCTTTGGAAGTCTTGAGAATGACTCTAGTTAGGGAAGTTGGTTAATCTTGTTGACATGATCTAAACCTTAGGAAGTCTTAAGGACTAGTTAGGTAATCTTGGAGAGGTTATTGTACTATGGACTTTATCTTCTTCATTTACTTAAGTAGGTCTTTGGATAGGCTTTGGAAGGAGAATGTCTTCTAATCTAAGTGTTGCTGTGTTTAGTGAGAATGATTCTATTATATGTAGTCTATAGGATCTCTTGTGTGTGTGTGATAGAGATTGTATGGGCGGTCGCTCCACACTCACTCAAGTGAACCTTGGAATTGACCTTTGGTAGAAGAATCTAACATAGATGTAACAACCCTAAAAATGAATAGGATTAAGACTTAGGTTTTTCAAGAATGCTTGCGATTGGACCAAGGTCCACACGTATTGATACGCGTAGAACCCGACCTCAGAACCGTTACTACGACCAAGCCAACTAACTTGGGGAGTTAATTGAGCTTGGAAAGGTTAGAACCAACCATGTGAGGCTCGCAAAAACGAAGATTTAATTGAAAGAGTTTTTACCGGACTCAAAAGAAGAAATCTTAAGTTTTGAGGGTCCAAGGGTAAAATGGTCTTTTCCAAGCCAAGGGTAATATTGTAATTTCCCTGAGGAACAAATTAATTATTAAATTAGTTAATTTATTTAAAGCATTTAGGTTTGGGCAACCCGAATTGACCCATTTTTCGCAAATGGGGTCACTCGGGTTCGAGCCCCACTAGAAGCAAGATTTAACTTGCTTTTATTTTAATTTGTTCACTTAATTTTTAATAAATAATTAATATTAGCTGATTTAGGAAAAAGAAATCAGATTTTTATTTATTTTAATTAATTATTAATTTGACTAAGTCCTACCCACAAGTCCTATTTCTACTAGACCACCATCTCCTATCTCCCATTCTCTTTTCACGTCAATCTCTCTCTCTTTCACTCTCTTTTCTTGGATGCCAAACGTGATAAACCAATCAGAAAAAGAAAAAAAACCAAGTAAAGGTAAAAGTTCATCAAGAACTTGAAAGCTAGAAACACAAAAGAGAAAGCAATCCGGTAACGTTAAGCAAAACGTACTACACTAGTCGGGTAAGGTGTGACTTTGGGTGTGTGGACTGATTTGTGGAGAAGTTCTTGGGCAGCATTCTGGACATTTAACAAGAAAACAAATTTATGGGTCTTCTTACTCTTGGTCCCTTTCCCAAGAGGCCCCTAGGACTCAGTATATTCGGTTCAAAAACTAAGGTTGTTTCCCCCGTTGCATATTCCTGTCATTAGCTCCCAACGAATGTAGGTTGGTATGAATGCTGGTAGACTTAGGATTATGTGATGTTTGTGCTGAATGTTAATGTGTTGGATGTACGTTAATTTATGAAAAGACAAACCATGTGTGTGTTCGAATTAAGAAAAATATATGGCATGTGTTGAGTTTCGGCCTAGAGGCTTGAAATTGTAAATGTTATGTTTGTTGTTTTATGTACGCCAATTGAAAGAAATTGTGATGTTCATGTGACATGAAGTGTGGCTGAATTGAGGAGTAAACATCTTGGTTAAGAATTCGTGAAAAAAAAAAGTATTAAAGAATGTACCAATTGTACTATGTATTGCTCTATAAATTCACGAACAAATGGAGATAAAAATGAATAAAGAAGTTACCTTAAATTTCCAGCATTATGTTGATATATCTATGCCAATTTAAGTTGTTTAGAATGTTAAGAAAAATAAAGAAAAATAGGTGAGGTCATTGAGGGTCTAACCCGAGACCTCACCCCTTTAAAATCCCCCCAAAAAAAAATTAAAAAATAAAAATTTATATGGTGAGGGGGATTCGAACCGTGTCATGGCTGGGAAATAAGTGTGAAAAAAAGAAAATAAGAAATGAGAAGGGTGGGGTTCGAACCCACACCCTTTTGATTAGAAACCAAAGAAAAGGAAAAATAAAAATATGAGAGGCGTGGGAATCGAACCCATGACCTCTATGCGGATGAGGGAGATAAAAATAAAAATGAAATGAGGTTGTGGGGATTGGATCCCCACAACCTCACAGTCAACTCAATCAGTCAACTCTTAAAAGGGAGAATAAAATAAAGAGGTTGTGGGGGTTCGAACCCACAACCTCTCGGCCTTAAGCGAATGGAAGGGAAAGGAAAATAAAGGAGAATTTTAGTGTGGCTGAGGGGACTCGACCTCGGGTCCCAAAGTCTCTCATGGACAAAAATAAATAAAAGAAAAACGAAAATGGGGTTGTGGGGGCTTGAACCTACGACCCATCGGCCAATGCAAGAAAAAATTTAAATAGACAAGTAACCCTTCAATGTAAATATTGTGATTTGACTAAGAGTTAAAATGTTATGAATATTAGAATGAAATCAATTAATAATGTAAAGGACATTCAATTGATTCAAGACTTGGGATTCCTTGCCCAAACTTCCGTTTGATACATAAGTCATACGTGAACAAATCATCCAAGAATAATGCCATCTACTTAGATCGAAATCAAGATCTTGGCATATATATATACAAGATACATAAATCTTGTACTATAAAATCTTAGAAATGTATGAGTCACTTAATGAACTACGAATGAAGCCTCATGGCTGTATGTATGGACACATAAGTCTAATATACGTTTAAAAATAAGTGAACCAAAGATGTATGAAATGAAATGATGAACCCTAGAAGGGTTAAGTATGAGTGTAAATACACTAAATGGCCAAGTGCATTGGCATATGATGAGATGAACAATGAAATGATAAAATGAACATTAACATAATAAGAGGTCAGTAACTATGAAAAAGCAAAGGTGCTAATGATAATTAATGTGGTGACAACATGATATGAGACTAATGTAAATGATGAGAGCAATCTCAAATGAGCCTAAGTAAATGTTACCAACACGTACTCACCTATGAGGGTGTAAGATAATGAAGAGACAAGTCTCTATGAGCACTCTAATGAGAGTATTGAGCTTAACACACTCAATACGAATGATGAGATGAGAAATCATCTAATGAGCTATGATGTCCGCATACTAGAAGCCAGTTTCCATGACATATGAGATGAATGTAATGGAACTTTATACTGAGCACCGATAGAATAGCTATGAGAGGTGATGCCTTCTTTTGGTAAGGGCGGAGGTTCACATAACTCTCATGAGATGAGACTGTCCGGCTTGCCGGGTATGGGTCTCCTTATATCTCCTAGTCTTCGAACCTATACTGCCAATATAGGGATTTGGCGGGGTTAAATTCCCATGTACGCTAGCATGTTATTGGATCACTTTGGCTGGTGATTCCACCTCTTTTCGGTGTGGGGGAGACACTGGATTTCATGATGCTCACATGATCTATGTCGGTTAAAGTTAAAGTTCCCAATGAATGAATGAGGCCAGCCTCAAATGATACATATAATGAAATGAATGAACACCAAAGGTGTTAGGATAGGATAATCAAAAGGTGATTTAGATTCAAGTAATCACATTAGGTCATTCTTGGTCATTGCACAACGAACCTAATAAAAGTCTTAGACTACATCCTAGGTATAACCGGTGGTTACACTGGACTATGAATGAAATGAAATGAAGTACGTATGAATGAATGTAGCAGACTCTGTGTTTTCTAATGAAGACTCCCTAGTTGAGGTCCCATATGTTGAGCCCTCATTTTGGAAAGTCTTAATGTTAAGTCCATGATTCCAAGGTCTCATGGCATACAATTATGTTTAATGAACTATTCCTTTCATTTGATTATCTCTTAATGTTTAGATGGTTGATGTTGAACAAATTATGAATGTATTAGAAATGTTTAGTAAGCAATGATTAGGAACAAAAAGTTTAAAATTTTCCGCTAAAATTAACCTATGTAAAGTAAGAATGACGTAAGTAGGCTTGTCTGTGACCTCTGAGAGGTCAACGGCGCCGGTCTCGTCTGGGGTCTAGATTCCAGTCGTGACAAAGTTGGTATCAGAGCACTAGGTTAAATTACAAAAATAATAAGTTCACATCAACCACATTGAGTAATTTCTAAGTCATGGTAGTGAAGTGCACCACTATCTTGAATTAGAGACTGCATGATGCGTAGGAAAATTTCCCTTCTTCCGATCTTATCGTGCTTTTCTGAATGTCTAAATTCTTGGTGTTACGAGCGTGTCTAACATCAATCCTTTTTGTTTTTTCCAGAGAATGAACACTAGGAGAGTATTTGGTCAGAGGAGAGGAGGAGCAGGTGCTAGGGGTAATCAGGATCTACCCTAGGCTCTAGCTGAAGGAGTGGCCATACCAGTTAACCCAGCTGGGTTGATTGATGCTGAGGTGCGGGCATCTTTGGCCCAAATGGCACAGGCCATTACCATGCAGGCCCAGGCTATGACTTCCCAGGTCAACAGACAGGATGTTCAGAGGGAGAACCCACCGGTCCGTAGCATGGATGACAGTCTGAGGGATTTCACGAGGATGAATCCTCCCATTTTCACAGGGGCTAAGACATCGGAGGATCCTCAAGAGTTTATAGATGAGGTGCATAAGATCCTGGTAGCTATGGGGGCCACTGATATTGAGAAGGCTGAGCTGGCTTCCTATCAGCTCAAGGATGTTGCACAGACTTGGTGCAAGATATGGCAAGATAGACGTGTCTTAGTTGGAGTACCAGTCACATGGGAGCTGTTCAAGACAGCATTTCTGGAGAGATTCTTTCCCAGGGAGATGAGTGAGGCCAAGGTTAAGGAATTCATCAACCTCAAACAAGGCTCCATGACAGTCAGGGAGTATTCCCTGAAGTTTGTTAAGCTGTCAAGGTATGTTGTTTTTCCCTAAGTATTTAATAGCAAGAATAAGAATAATACTGAACCTTGTTGAAATCTCCCAGGTATGCTACTTCCCTGGTTTCTAACAGCAGGGATTAGATGAGCAGGTTCCTCACAGGAATCAATGGAGACCTGGAGGAGGAGTGTCGATCTGCTATGCTCCATGATAATATGGATCTTTCCAGGTTGATGGTGCATGTCCAGCAGGTAGAGGACAGCCGCAGAAAAAGAGGTGTTCGTGATGCTAGGAGGCCCAGGCCTCAAGATCAGGCAGGACTGAGTCATGGAGGCCACAGGAACAACTTTGGTGTCCGTGAGCAGCCAAGGTTCAAAAAGGGGCAACAGAGTTCTGGGAATTCTAATCATCAGAGGAGTACTACACCTAAAGGAGGCAGACCTGAGCCCAAGAAGGGAAATGGAGGTGAGATGCAGCGTACTAAGAAGAATTGTGCTAAGTGTGGCCGAGCTCACAGTGGAGAGTGCAGACAGGGCACTAATGCCTGCTTCGGTTGTGGTAAGAGTGGACACATGGTCAAAGACTGTCCACAGAACAGAGGTCAGGCTGGAGGTAATACTCAGCCTAGGCCTAATCCACAGGGTGCAGCAGCAGCCGAGCCTCCTAAGAGGAACAGGTTCTATGCCCTGAAGGGCAGAGAAGAGCAAGAAAAGTCCGCTGATGTGGTCACAGGTATGCTGCAAGTGTTCTCAACTTCTGTTTATGGTTTACTTGATCCAGGGTCTACACTTTCCTTTGTAACCCCTCTGCTTGCTCTTACTTTTGAGGTATTGCCTGAAGTTCTACATGATCCTATAGTGGTTAGTACACCTTTAGGAGAGAATGTAAGAACTGATAGAGTATACAAAGATTGCCCAATAGTTGTGAGTGGTAAAACTATGTGTGCAAACCTGGTTGAGTTACCCATGCATGATTTTGATGTTATTCTTTGCATGGATTGGCTTCACAATTGTTATGCTTGCTTGGACTGTCGTAGTAGAGTGGTGAGATTTCGCTTTCCTAATGAAGAAGAGTTAGTCTGGGAGGGGTACAATTCGAGTCGTCCTAACCCCTTGGTTTCTAACCTTAAGGCCAATAAAATGATGTCCAAGGGGTTATTGTGTCATCTTGTGAGTGTTAATGATTTAGATCATGACATTCCTCCCATAGACTCAGTACCTGTAGTGAATGAGTTCTTAGATGTGTTCTCTGATGATTTACCTGGAGTCCCTCCCCTTCGAGAGATTGACTTTGGTATCGATTTAGAACCCGATACTAAACCAATCTCAATTCCTCCTTACAGAATGGCTCCAGCGGAACTCAAAGATTTGAAGCTGCAGTTAAAAGATCTCACTGACAAGGGTTTCATTCAACCGAGCATATCTTCTTGGGGCGCTCCAGTGTTGTTTGTGAAGAAGAAGGATGGGACCCTTAGAATGTGTATTGATTATCGGCAGCTCAACAAAGTCACTATAAAGAATAAGTATTCACTCCCCAGAATAAATGATCTGTTTGATCAACTCCAAGGGTCTAGTTTCTTCTCTAAGATTGATCTTCATTCAGGGTATCATCAGCTTAAGTTTAGGGATGGAGATATCCCAAAGACAGCCTTTCGTACCCGCTATGGTCACTATGAGTTTTTAGTCATGTTATTTGGTCTCATGAATTCACCTGCTGCATTTATGGACCTCATGAACAGGATCTTCCGTGAATACCTTGACTCTTTCGTCATAGTATTCATTGATGACATTCTTATCTACTCTAAGACCAAGGAAAGCATGAACAGCATTTGAGACTAACCTTGCAGGTACTTAGACAGCATCAGTTGTATGCTAAATTCAGCAAATGTGAATTCTGGCTGAGATCAGTGACCTTCCTGGGTCATGTTGTGTCCGATAAGGGCGTGGAGGTGGATCCCAGGAAGACTGAGGCTGTGAAGAACTGGCCAAAACCTCTTTACTCCTACTGACATCCATAGCTTTTTGGGATTGGCTGGTTACTATCGCAGGTTTGTGGAGGGCTTTTCTTCCATTGCTGCCCCATTGACAGCTTTGACTAAGAAGAAAGCCAAGTTCATATGGACGGAGACTTATGAGAAGAGTTTCCAGGAGCTCAAGGACTGACTCACTTCAGCCCCAGTGCTTACTTTGCCTAAGTGTGGTGAGAACTACACTGTTTATTGTGATGCATCTAGGGTTGGTTTGGGTTGTGTTCTTATGCAGGTTGGAAAGGTGATAGCCTATGCATGTAGAGAACTCAAGGTTCATGAGAAGAATTACCCCACTCATGACCATGAGTTGGCAGCTGTGGTATTTGCACTGAAGCTGTGGAGGCATTATCTGTATGGAGTGCATGTAGATGTGTTCGCAGACTATAAAAGTCTCCAGTACGTGTTCACACAGAGGGAGTTGAATCTACGTCAGCGAAGATGGTTGGAGCTGTTGAAGGATTATGACATGAATGTGCACTATCATCCAGGTAAGGCTAATGTTGTAGCTGATGCTTTGAGCAGGATGAGCATGGGAAGTACAGCTCACATTGAGGATGAGAAGAGGGAGCTGGTAAAAGATGTACACAGACTGGCAAGACTGGGTGTGCGTTTGGTTGACTCCACTAGTGGGGATGTTTCAGTTCATCCTAGTTCTAAATGTATGAGTCACTTAATGAACTACGAATGGAGCCTCATGGCTTGTATGTATGGACACATAAGTCTAATATACGTTCAAAAATAAGTGAACCTAAGATGTATGAAATGAAATGATGAACCCTAGAAGGGTTAAGTATGAGTGTAAATACACTAAATGGCCAAGTGCATTGGCATATGATGAGATGAACAATGAAATGATGAAATGAACATTCACATAATAAGAGGTCAGTAACTATGAAAAAGCAAAGGTGCTAATGATAATTAATGTGGTGACAACATGATATGAGACTAATGTAAATGATGAGAGCAATCTCAAATGAGCCTAAGTAAATGTTACCAACACGTACTCACCTATGAGGGTGTAAGATAATGAAGAGACAAGTCTCTATGAACACTCTAATGAGAGTATTGAGCTTAACACACTCAATACGAATGATGAGATGAGAAATCATCTAATGAGCTATGATGTCCCCATACTAGAAGCCAGCTTCCATGACGTATGAGATGAATGTAATGGAACTTTATACTGAGCACCGATAGACTAGCTATGAGCGGTGATTCCTTTTTTCGGGAAGGGCGGAGGTTCACGTAACTCTCATGAGATGAGACTGTCCGGCTTTCCGGGTATGGGTCTCCTTATATCTCCTAGTCTTCAAACCTATTCTGCCAATATAGGGATCTGGCGGGGTTAAATTCCCATGTACGCTAGCATGTTATTGGATCACTTTGACCGGTGATTCCACCTCTTTTTGGTGTGGGGGAGACACTAGATTTCATGATGCTCACATGATCTATGTCGGTTAAAGTTAAAGTTCCCAATGAATGAATGAGGCCAGCCTCAAATGATGCACATAATGAAATGAATGAATACCAAAGGTGTTAGGATAGGATAATCAAAAGGTGAGTTAGATTCAAGTAATGACATTAGGTCATTCTTGGTCATTGCACAACGAACCTAATGAAAGTCTTAGACTACATCCTAGGTATAACCGGTGGTTACACTGGACTATGAACGAAATGAAATGAAGTACGTATGAATGAATGAAGCTGACTCTGTGTTTGCTAATGAAGACTCCCTAGTTGAGGTCCCATATGTTGAGCCCTCATTTTGGAAAGTCTTAATGTTAAGTCCATGATTCCAAGGTCTCATGGCATATGAATGAATGATATGAAAGATGTTATGTGCTATATGCAATATGATATGTGATATGTATATTATGTTATGTGATGTGTGCAATATGATAAGTATGATGATGCATGTTACTCTCATGGCATGACTTTCCTAATCCATATTTGGAAAGCTCACTGACTTTCCAAATCCAAATTTGGAAAGCTCACTGACTTTCCTAATCCAATTTGGAAAGTTCACTAACTTTCCTAATCTCAATTTGGCAAGTCCACTGACTTGACTTCCAAAATTCATGTTGTTAGGGAAGAGCGATTCTTTCTCATGCATGTCCTTGGTGTGTGCTTGCATATACCCATACTTAGTACAAGTGTGTACTAACCCTATACAAACTCTACTATTTTAGGTGCAGGCATAGGTGGACAGTAGAGAAACAGGATTATCGCTGCAGTTATTCGGACGTCCAGCATTCATCCGGCTTTGGTAGGTCCTCATGCTTTCGAGGATGCTACTATTTTATGTTCTAGCATAGTTTAGGAGTTGAGCTAGTGGAGTATGTTCCACTAGCGTTTCTTTCTTATTTTATTCAAACTATGTATTGGGCCATTTTGGCAATTATACAATTATGTTTAATGAACTATTCCTTTCATTTGATTATCTCTTAATGTTTAGATGGTTGATGTTGAACAAATTATGAATGTATTAGAAATTTTTAGTAAGCAATGATTAGAAACAAAAAGTTTCAAATTTTCTGCTAAAAATTAACCTATGTAAAGTAAGAATGACGTAAGTAGGCTTGTCTGCGACCTCTCAGAGGTCAACGACACCGGTCTCGTCTGGGGTCTAGATTCCAGTCGTGACAATAGATGTTTATGATTATTTTCTAAGTATGTATGTGACTCATCGTAGGTAATCTTAAGGGTGTATGGGCGTTTTCTCTTTGTGTGACTTAAGTGAATCTTAGGATAACTTTAAGTGAGGGAATTACATGCTAGAAGATGTTAAAAGGGAAGGTTTGGACTTCACTGTAACAGTGAAGGGACTTCACTGTTACAGTGAAGGGACTTCACTGTAACAGTGAAGGGACTTCACTGTAACAGTGAAGGGACTTCACTGTAACAGTGAAGGGACTTCACTGTAACAGTGAAGTGAACTCACTGTAAAGTGAGCCTTTTAAATGCTATCTTTGATTAATTGTTATCTTATGTGTTTCTTAATTGATAAATGATGTTCTTATGTTTCAACTATGATTTCTAAATGAAAATATGCATATTTCCAACAAAGTCCATTTTCATGATTTTATGCATATAGCCATACTTAGTACATGTTGTTGTACTAATTCCATGCTTTATTTTCTATCTGTAGTCCTTGGTAGGTAAGGAGCTTTTGGAGAAGAAGACTTGGGCTTAGAAGGATCGTCCGAGTAGAAGAATTGAAGTATGTCCTCATTTGTATCGATGGCATATATGTCATCTTATGTTTCTTTTATGAAGTATTGTAATAAGACTATGTTATTTCTATTTTCGTATTAAAGTACTCTTGTGTCTTAAGATGATGAGATTGAGACTTAGCATTTCTATTACTTTTATATGAAAGAGTTTTAAAGACTATATTATGTTTTTGTGAAAAGTTTTAATTCCGCACTACTTTTCACTATGTATATGCGATGAATGATATGAATGAGGCTTGTCTTAGAACTCGTACAGTTCGACAACGCCGGTCGCAATCCGATATTGCACCCTATCTTCTAGGGTATGGTTTCGGGTTGTGACAAAGTTGGTATCAGAGCATAGGATTGGTGAAAGTAGTATTAGGTATCAAAAAGTCTCATCAAGTCACGTCTAGTAGAGTCTTGACCATCGGTGTGAGTCGCGACACATCTATGGCCGAGAGGCTATAGGACGATAGAGTTTACCTTCTTGTCTACTCCTATATCGTGCGGTAGAGTAATGTTATGATTATCCTTCTTATGAGTTTTCTTGTGTTTGCTAGGAGATGAATACTAGAAGGATGGCTGCTAGAAGATTGGAAGAGGAGAGGGTGAATGATGAGGTTCCTCAAGTTGAGCAAGTTGAGCAAGTTGCTCAAGATGAGCAAGGTGTCCAAGATGGGCAAGGTGATGAAGTGCCTCCCCAAGGTGATCAATGTCCTAATGTGGATGGAGGTGATGAGGTACCGGAGTTGTCTAATAGGGTGATTGGAGAGTCTTTGATGGCTTTAGCTCAAGCCGTAACTACTAAAATCAATTTGAGTATGGTGCCTAGGGTTATGGAGAGCACTATGACTTCTAGGTTGAGAGACTTTGTGAGGATGAATCCTCCTATCTTTCTTGGCTCTAAGGTGAATGAGGATCCCAAGAATTTCTTGATGGTGTGTACAAAGTTTTGAGTGCTATGGGGGTTACATCTAGGGAGAAGGCAGAGTTGGCTGCTTATCAATTGAGAGATGTGTCTCAAATTTGGTATACTCAATGGAAGGACAATAGGCCGGAAGATTCGGGTCCTATTGAGTGGGAAGAGTTTAAGGGAGCTTTTCTTGGCAAGTACTTTCCCCGAGAGAGAAGAGAAGTCAAGGTGGAGGAGTTTATTAATCTCAAGCAAGGCAATATGAGTGTTGAGGAGTACTCTTTGAAATTCTCGACATTGTCTAGGTATGCTCCTTCTCTTGTGTCCAATCCAAGAGATGAAATGAGTCGCTTTTGTACCGGAGTAGCCGACTTGGTGAAGGAAGAATGTCGTACCGCTATGCTTCATGATAATATGACCCTATCTAGACTCATGGTGTATGCACAATCTAAGGTCTTAATTATGTTTAATATGTTGTATATAGGCAGTAGCAAAAGTATTAGAGGTGTTGGAAGTCGAACGTCAAGGGATGACTAAGACGTTTGACGACTAAGTCACCTAAATGTCAAAAATGAGTTTTTATGTCTTTATATATATTTAATGGTGTTTTAAGGTTCTTAATAGAGTTATTATATCATGTATAGGCAGTGGTTAAAGTTTCGTGAAGTTTGGAGTTCAAACGACCAAGAACGTCCAAGGCATTCGAAAGATATGCCTTGAGTCGACCTTATACGTCTAGGTGAGTTTCATCGAGTTTTACGTGCTCGTTTTGGATGAAATTCATGTGAGAGGTGTTAAACTTATAGATGATCGTATTTGGGTTGGAAACATCCGGGAAATTATCCTCAAGGACCATCAAATGGTCCTTGAGGAAAGGACCCAAAACCTGATGGCAGGCTATCCCAGGCAGCCTTGGCGACGGAGCTGTCCACGGCCAGTCATGGCTGTGATGCCCCGTCACAAGGGGTTCGTCGTGGGGAACTTGTCTAAGGGTGTAAGGGGAACCCTTGGCAATCCACAGTAGCTTGAAACGGATGGCCATGACGGGCCGTTGCACCCGTGATGCCCCGTCACAAGCCAGGCGTCACAGCCAAGTCCCTGTGCGCAGACTTACTGCAAAGTTAGGGGTGAATTGGTAAATTCACCCCATGTCTAAATAAGAGTTTAGGCGGTTGTTTAGGGGACTTATGGGTATTCTAATTAACTATTTAAGTGGTTAAGACCCTAGAGACTTCATTATTCTTAAAAAAAATCAAAACCCAAAGTCTCTTAGAAATCCCAAAACCTTCATTGAAGACTCCATTGAAGAGGCAGCTTGGTGAGGGGTTGTTGAGTGGAAATTCTTCATCAAAGTGAAGAATTATCATCCTTGAGGTATGGATTTTGATCCTTGAAACTTATTTCATCAAGGAGCCCAATCCTCAAAGTGTTTTACAAAGTTTTCTAAAGTGAATTGTCTAATTGCGAGATTCTACCATGGGTTCTTGCATAAATGATTTCTAAACATTGAATTATGATCTAATTGATATTGTATTGATGATTTCAACATAAATTACCTATGAACCCATGTGAATTGATGAACCCTAGTTTTGACTACTTTTTGGGTTACTTGATATTAAGCTTATATTGATGAATTGTTGTGTAGTTTCTTATGGGCTTTCTAATGATATAAGAATGGTGTTCAATTGATATATAATTGATATTATATTGTTAAACCTAGATAGAATTGATGTAGATTCATTGAGTTTTATGGTTATTGCTTTGAATTGTTGTTCATGGCCATGGGTAAGGGCCTTGTGATGTTGAATTGGTTGATTTGGCATTGATTTGAAGTATGGATATGGGGATGAAGGTATGCTGACCCGTTTTCCTTAATTTGATATTAATTATACTTTGATTCTATTGTGATTGGTATGGTCCACTTATGGTGGCGGTGTTATGTGTTTTACTTGCGATTGATGTGGCCTTGTCGGCGTTACTTTATGCAATAATATGAGCATGGACTTATTGGCAATTACTTGAAGTTATGTGGCTATTTGTGTAGTTGATGATGTGAAGTATGTCATTACCTATCTACATGTGAAGTTATATAGTCATGTATGTATTCTTCTAGTTATGTTGCCTTAAGTGATCATGTTAGACTATGACTTTGACGTTATGAGGGTAGTGTTAGGGTTAAGTCTTGGTTATTAATACTTGAATTTGTGAGTCTATGTTGAGTATATTAATGATGTTATGATGATATATAGGATGACTTGAAGATTTTAGGTTATTTTAGAAGTGTTTCTAGTATGGCTTGTATTATGGGTTAAAAGTGAAGTATGTGATGTCTTGTCTTGGTTGACTTGTATCTCTTACTTGATGTATACATGATTATGGATATGTGATGTCTTGATATAGGGTGTTATAACTCTTAGTCTTGGATAATAAATATAGGTGAGACCTTAATTATAAGAAGGTCAAACTATGTGGAACCTTGAACTTAGTGGCGAGGTTATGAATTGCGAAGTAGTTAGCCGTAATGGTATCCTTCATGTTATGAGTGATGGACTTAGGGATGGTTGGCTGGAACGGCATCATATCATACCGTAGGAAAATCGCTATGAGCTTGTTGTCGCTAAAGTGAGATATGGCCTAGTGGAACTTGCTTTGGTAGGGTGAATGTAAAGGGGGTCATGAGCTAGATAACGAACCTATTTATATGAACCTTAATGTGAATTAATCTATGAGAACAAAGGTTAGCACCGAGTGAGTATGGCAAGGGAAGTAGTTCTAGTTAAGTGTGAGACTAGAATACAAAGAAGCTGTTCAGATTCCTTAACCATGTGCCTACATGGGATGTGTCCAAGTTCTACCATTGGCAAGTAGAACAACCTCATCGGATTCCATGTCTTGCTACCATGGTCTATGTCGATTATTGCCTATTCTTATCATGTGGAATACCTATTAGCATTAGATAAGTTTATGAGGTTTAGGTGGTGGTATGGGACGCTATCTAGACATTGCACAATAGACTTTCAAGGTGCTATGTGGAGTTCCTAGCTCTTGTCCAAAGACCATTATGTGATCCATTATGTGAGTGTCTTATGTGATGCTTTATGTGGATGTCTTATGTGATGTATGAGTCTTAATGAACTAATGACCTATGTAGTAACTATGTAAATAGTTGAGTACCTAATATAAAGTGACTTAAGCATTCCTTAGCTAAAATGTGAGGAGGACATGAAAGAATGGTCTCTTCATGTCTTATCTTTGGAAGTCTTGAGAATGACTCTAGTTAGGGAAGTTGGTTAATCTTGTTGACATGATCTAAACCTTAGGAAGTCTTAAGGACTAGTTAGGTAATCTTGGAGAGGTTATTGCACTATGGACTTTATCTTATTGATTTACTTAAGTAGGTCTTTTGATAGGCTTTGGAAGGAGAATGTCTTCTAATCTAAGTGTTGGTGTGTTTAGTGAGAATGATTCTATTATAAGTAGTCTATAGGCTCTCTTGTGTGTGTGTGAAAGAGATTGCATGTGCGGTCTCTCCACACTCACTCAAGTGAACCTTGGAATTGACCTTTGGTAGAAGAATCTTACATAGATGTTTATGATTTTTTTCTAAGTATGTATGTGACTCATCGTAGGTAATCTTAAGGGTCGTTTAGGCACATCTAGAGAGGGTGTATGGGAGGTTTCTCTTTGTGTGACTTAAGTGAATCTTAGGATGACTTTAAGTGAGGGAATTACATGCTAGAAGATGCTAAAAGGGAAGGTTTGGACTTCACTGTACAGTGAAGTGAACTCACTGTAAAGTGAGCCTTTTAAATGCTATCTTTGATTAATTGTTATCTTATGTGTTTCTTAATTGTTAAATGATGTTCTTATGTTTCAACTATGATTTCTAAATGAAAAGATGCATATTTCCAATAAAGTCCGTTTTCATGATTTTATGCATATAGCCATACTTAGTACATGTGGTTGTACTAATTCCATGCTTTATTTTCTATCTGTAGTCCTTGGTAGGTAAGGAGCTTTTGTAGAAGAAGACTTCGGCTTAGAAGGATCGTCCGAGTAGAAGAATTGAAGTATGTCCTCATTTGTATCGAGGGCATATATGTCATCTTATGTTTTTTTTATGAAGTATTGTAATAAGACTATTTTATTTCTATTTTCGTATTAAAGTACTCTTGTGTCTTAAGATGATGAGATTGAGACTTAGCATTTCTATAACTTTTATATGAAAGAGTTTTAAAGACTATATTATGTTTTTGTGAAAAGTTTTAATTCCGCACTACTTTTCACTATGTATATGCGATGAATGATATGAATGAGGCTTGTCTTAGAACTCTGAGAGTTCGACGACCCCCGGGCGCAATCCGAGATTGCACCCTATCTTCTAGGGTATGGTTTCGGGTTGTGACAAAGTTGGTATCAGAGCATAGGATTGGTGAAAGTAGTATTAGGTATCAAAAAGTCTCATCAAGTCACGTCTAGTAGAGTCTTGACCATCGGTGTGAGTCGCGACACATCTATGGGCGAGAGGCTATAGGACGATAGAGTTTCCCTTCTTGTCTACTCCTATATCGTGCGGTAGAGTAATGTTATGATTATCCTTCTTATGAGTTTCCTTGTGTTTGCTAGGAGATGAATATAGAAGGATGGCCGCTAGAAGATTGGAAGAGGAGAGGGTGAATGATGAGGTTCCTCAAGTTGAGCAAGTTGAGCAAGTTGCTCAAGATGAAGAAGGTGTCCAAGATGGGCAAGGTAATGAAGTGCCTCCCCAAGGTGATCAAGTTCCTAATGTGGATGGAGGTGATGAGGTACCGGAGTTGTCTAATAGGGTGATTGGAGAGGCTTTGATGGCTTTAGCTCAAGCCGTAACTACTCAAATCAATTTGAGTATGGTGCCTAGGGTTATGGAGAGCACTATGACTTCTAGGTTGAGAGACTTTGTGAGGATGAATCCTCCTATCTTTCTTGGCGCTAAGGTGAATGAGGATCCCCAAGAATTTCTTGATGGTGTGTACAAAGTTTTGAGTGCTATGGGGGTTACATCTAGGGAGAAGGCGGAGTTGTCTTCTTATCAATTGAGAGATGTGTCTCAAATTTGGAATACTCAATGGAAGGACAATAGGCCGGAAGATTCGGGTCCTATTGAGTGGGAAGAGTTTAAGGGAGCTTTTCTTGGCAAGTACTTTCCCCGAGAGAGAAGAGAAGTCAAGGTGGAGGAGTTTATTAATCTCAAGCAAGGCAATATGAGTGTTGAGGAGTACTCTTTGAAATTCTCGACATTGTCTAGGTATGCTCCTTCTCTTGTGTCCAATCCAAGAGATGAAATGAGTCGCTTTTGTACCGGAGTAGCCGACTTGGTGAAGGAAGAATGTCGTACCGCTATGCTTCGTGATAATATGACCCTATGTAGACTCATGGTGTATGCACAATCTATTGAGGAGTCTAAACTTAGAAGGATGTCTACAAGTTTGAAAAGGTGTGTTGCTAGTGACCAAGTGCAACCTAGGTTCAAGAAGAGAGTTCAATCTCAAGATGGACCTAGTGTTCCTAAGAAGAAGTTGGAGAAAGGAGGTGGCTCTAAGGATGGCAAGCCTACTTGTGCCAATTGTGGCAAGAAACACTATGGTGAGTGTTTATTGGGTAAAGATAGTTGCTTTGGATGTGCAAAGGATGGGCACAAAGTGAGAGATTGTCCAAACATTTCTTCTAGGAAGGAGGGTAAGAGAGTTGAGCCTAGTGTTCCAAAGGATGATGCTCCAACTAAGAGGCGTTTCTATGCACTTCGTACTAGAATTGAGAAGTCGGGTGATGGTGATGATGATGTTGGTAAGTTCTTGTTTCTCTTTAGATAGTATGAGTTCCTTCTAAGTGGGGGAGTATGATTTGTAGATGGGATAGAAGTTCTTGAATTGTTGCATGTGCATGATGTTTAGGAGTTTGATTGAAATTGAATTTCATTTACTTCTTGCGTTGTGTGTTTTATGAAGCTTAGAGCATGTTGTATGATGTGTTTAAATGATGTTATCTTGCATATTAGCATGTTTATATAGAGAATTGCCTAAAGATTGCATTTTTGGAAAAGTTGCTAAAATCACTGTTTCTTTAAGAACTACTCACTATTAAATTTTTGTAAAAATGACTAATTGAATCTTTGGTCTAAAATTCTTGTTATGTGGTTAGAACTTATGTATATGAGTATGATGTTGAATATAAAATGAGTTTTTGCTATTTGGATTGAAGCATGTGAGTTTTGTAGCATAACGAGTTATAGAATTGTTTTGTAGTTTCTTGTTGTGTTATGAATCTCTTGATTATATGAAATTGATGGTTTCTTTTTAGATATGTGTTGTATGTCTTGGTTATGTGCTTCTAGTTGAATCTATAATCTTGGAAGTGTTCGGAGAGTGGAAAGTGTCATTCGAGGACGAATGTTGTCCAAGTGCGGGAGATTGTAAGACCTTGAAAATAGCTTAGGTTCTCTAGAGCCTAACATGTTGTTCTTAGTGTTCTAAGGTCCTAACTATGTTTAATATGTTGTATATAGGCAGTAGCTAAAGTATTAGAGGTGTTGGAAGTCGAACGTCAAGGGATGACTAAGACGTTTGACGACTAAGTCACCTAAATGTCAAAAATGTGGTTCTATGTGTTTATGTATGTTTCATGGTATTTTAAGGTTCTTAATATAGTTATTATATCATGTATAGGCAGTGGTTAAAGTTTCGTGAAGTTTGGAGTTAAAACGACCAAGAACGTCCAAGGCATTCGAAAGATATGCCTTGAGTCGACCTTGTACGTCTAGGTGAGTTTTGTCGAGTTTTACGTGTTCCTTTTGGATGAAATTCATATGAGAGGTGTTAAACTTATAGATGATCGTATTTGTGTTAGAAACGTCTGGTAAATTATCCCCAAGGACCATCAAAGGGTCCTTGAGGAAAGGACCCAAAACCTGATGGCAGGCTGTCCCAGGCAGCCTTGGCGACGGAGCTGTCCACGGCCAGTAATGGCTGTGATGTCCCGTCACAAGGGGTTCGTCGTGGGTGACTTGTCTAAGTGTGTAGGGGGAACCCTTGGCAAGCCATAGGAGCTTGCAACGGATGGCCATGACAGGCCGTTGCACCCGTGACGCCCCGTCACAAGCCAGGCGTCGCAGCCAAGTCCCTGTGCGCAGACTTACTGCAAAGTTAGGGGTGAATTGGTAAATTCACCCCATGTATAAATAAGAGTTTAGGCGGTTGTTTAGGGGACTTATGGGTATTTTAATTAACTATTTAAGTGGTTAAGACCTTAGAGACTTCATTATTCTTCAAAAAAATCAAAACCCAAAGTCTCTTAGAAATCCCAAAACCTCCATTGAAGAGTCCATTGAAGAGGCAGCTTGGTGAGGGGTTCTTGAGTGGAAATTCTTCATCAAAGTGAAGAATTATCATACTTGAGGTATGGCTTTTTATCCTTGAAAATTATTTCATCAAGGAGCCCAATGCTCAAAGTGTTTTACAAAGTTTTCTAAAGTGAATTGTCTAATTTCGGGATTCTACCATGGGTTCTTGCATAAATGATTTCTAAACATTGAATTATGATCTAATTGATATTGTATTGATTATTTCAACAAAAATTACCTATGAACCCATGTGAATTGATGAACCCTAGTTTTGACTACTTTTTGGGTTACTTGATATTAAGCTTATATTGATGAATTATTGTGTAGTTTCTTATGGTCTTTCTAATGATATAAGAATGGTGTTCAATTGATATATAATTGATATTATATTGTTAAACCTATATTGAATTGATGTATATTCATTGAGTTTTATGGTTATTGCTTTGAATTCTTGTTCATGGCCATGGGTAAGGGCCTTGCGATGTTGAATTGGTTGATTTGGTATTGATTTGAAGTATGGATATGGGCATGAAGGTATGCTGCCACGTTTTCCTTAATTTGATATAAATTATACTTTGATTCTATTGTGATTGGTATGGTCCACTTATGGTGGCGGTGTTATGTGTTTTACTTGCAATTGATGTGGCCTTGTCGGCGTTACTTTATGCAATAATATGAGCATGACCTTATTGGCAATTACTTGAAGTTATGTGGCTATTTGTGTAGTTGATGATGTGAAGTATGTCATTACCTATCTACATGTGAAGTTATATAGTCATGTATGTATTCTTCTAGGTATGTTGCCTTAAGTGATCATGTTAGACTATGACTTTGACGTTATGAGTGTAGTGTTAGGGTTAAGTCTTGGTTATTACTACTTGACTTTATTAGTCTATGTGGAGTATATTAATGATGTTATGATGATATATAGGATGACTTGAAGATGTTAGGTTATTTTAGAAGTGTTTCTAGAATGGCTTGTATTATGGGTTAAAAGTGAAGTATGTGATGTCTTGTCTTGGTTGACTTGTATCTCTTACTTGATGTATATATGATTATGGATATGTGGTGTCTTGATATAGGGTGTTATAACTCTTAGTCTTGGATAATAAATATAGGTGAGACCTTAATGATAAGAAGGTCAAACTATGTGGAACCTTGAACTTAGTGGCGAGGTTATGAATTGTGAAGTAGTTAGCTGTAATGGTATCCTTCATGTTATGAGTGATGGACTTAAGGATGGTTGGCTGGAACGGCATCATATCATACCTTAGGAAAATCGCTATGAGCTTGTTGTCGCTTAAGTGAGATATGCCCTAGTGGAACTTGCTTTGGTAGGGTGAATGTAAAGGGGGTCATGAGCTAGATAAGGGACCTATTTATATGAACCTTAATGTGGATTAATCTATGAGAACAAAGGCTAGCACCGAGTTAGTATGGCAAGGGAAGTAGTTCTAGTTAAGTGTGAGACTAAAATACAAAGAAGCCCTTCAGATTCTTTAACCATGTGCCTACATGGGATGTGTCCAAGTTCTACCATTGGCAAGTAGAACAACCTCATCGAAGTAGGATAGAACTTTGGATTCCATGTCTTGCTACCATGGTCTATGTCGGTTATTGCCTATTCTTATCATGTGGAATACCTATTAGCATTAGATAAGTTTATGAGGTTTAGGTGGTGGTATGGGACACTATCAAGACATTGCACAATAGACTTTAAAGGTGTTATGTGGAGTTCCTAGGTCTTGTCCAAAGACCATTATGTGATCCATTATGTGAGTGTCTTATGTGATGCTTTATGTGAATGTCTTATGTGATGTATGAGTATTAATGAACTAATGAACTAATGACCTATGTAGTAACTATGTAAATAGTTGAGTACCTAATATAAAATGACTTAAGCATTCCTTAGCTAAAATGTGAGGAGGACATGAAAGGATGGTCTCTTCATGTCTTATCTTTGGAAGTCTTGAGAATGACTCTAGTTAGGGAAGTTGTTTAATCTTGTTGACATGAACTAAACCTTAGGAAGTCTTAAGGACTAGTTAGGTAATCTTGGAGAGGTTATTGCACTATGGACTTTATCATCTTGATTTACATAAGTAGGTCTTTTGATAGGCTTTGGAAGGATAATGTCTTCTAATCTAAGTGATGGTGTGTTTAGTGAGAGTGATTCTATTATAGGTAGTCTATAGGATCTGTTATGTGTGTGTGATATAGATTGTATGGGCCGTCGCTCCATACTCAATCAAGTGAACCTTGGAATTGACCTTTGGTAGAAGAATCTTACATAGATGTTTATGATTGTTTTCTAAGTATGTATGTGACTCATCGTAGGTAATCTTAAGGGTCGTTTAGGCACATCTAGAGAGGGTGTATGGGATGTTTCTCTTTGTGTGACTTAAGTGAATCTTAGGATGACTGTATGTGAGGGAATTACATGCTAGAAGATGTTAAAAGGGAAGGTTTGGACTTCACTGTAACAGTGAAGTCCCTTCACTGTACAGTGAAGGGAACTCACTGTAAAGTGATCCTTTTAAATGCTATCTTTAATTAATTGTTATCTTATGTGTTTCTTAATTGATAAATGATGTTCTTATGTTTCAACTATGATTTCTAAATGAAAAGATGCATATTTCCAATAAAGTCCGTTTTCATGATTTTATGCATATAGCCATACTTAATACATGTGGTTGTACTAATTCCATGCTTTATTTTCTATATGTAGTCCTTGGTAGGTAAGGAGCTTTTGGAGAAGAAGACTTGGGCTTAGAAGGATCGTCCGAGTAGAAGAATTGAAGTATGTCCTCATTTGTATCGAGGGCATATATGTCATCTTATGTTTCTTTTATGAAGTATTGTAATAAGACTGTTATTTCTATTTTTGTATTAAATTACTCTTGTGTTTTAAGATGATGAGATTGAGACTTAGCATTTCTATTACTTTTATATGAAAGAGTTTTAAAGACTATATTATGTTTTTGTGAAAAGTTTTAATTCCGCACTACTTTTTACTATGTATATGCGATGAATGATATGAATGAGGCTTGTCTTAGAACTCTGAGAGTTCGACGACGCCGGTTGCAATCCGTGATTGCACCCTATCTTCTAGGGTATGGTTTCGGGTTGTGACAAAGTTGGTATCAGAGCATAGGATTGGTGAAAGTAGTATTAGGTATCAAAAAGTCTCATCAAGTCACATCTAGTAGAGTCTTGACCATCGGTGTGAGTCGCGACACATCTATGGGCGAGAGGCTATAGGACGATAGAGTTTCCCTTCTTGTCTACTCCTATATCGTGCGGTAGAGTAATGTTATGATTATCCTTCTTATGAGTTTCCTTGTGTTTGCAAGGAGACTAATACTAGAAGGATGGCCGCTAGAAGATTGGAAGAGGAGAGGGTGAATGATGAGGTTCCTCAAGTTGAGCAAGTTGAGCAAGTTACTCAAGATGAGCAAGGTGTCCAAGATGGGCAAGGTGATGAAGTGCATCCCCAAGGTGATCAAGTTCCTAATGTGGATGGAGGTGATGACGTACCGGAGTTGTCTAATAGGGTGATTGGAGAGGCTTTGATGGCTTTAGCTCAAGCCGTAACTACAAAAATCAATTTGAGTAGGGTGCCTAGGGTTATGGAGAGCACTATGACTTCTAGGTTGAGAGACTTTGTGAGGATGAATCCTTCTATCTTTCTTGGCTCTAAGGTGAATGAGGATCCCTAAGAATTTCTTAATGGTGTATAACTTTGAGTGCTATGGGGGTTACATCTACGGAGAAGGCGGAGTTGGCTACTTATCAATTGAGAGATGTGTCTCAAATTTGGTATACTCAATGGAAGGACAATAGGCCGGAAGATTCGGGTCCTATTGAGTGGGAAGAGTTTAAGGGATCTTTTCTTGGCAAGTACTTTCCCCGAGAGAGAAGAGAAGTCAAGGTGGAGGAGTTTATTAATCTCAAGCAAGGTAATATGAGTGTTGAGGAGTACTCTTTGAAATTCTCGACATTGTCTAGGTATGCTCCTTCTCTTGTGTCCAATCCAAGAGATGAAATGAGTCGCTTTTGTACCGGAGTAGCCGACTTGGTGAAGGAAGAATGTCGTACCGCTATGCTTCATGATAATATGACCCTATCTAGACTCATGGTGTATGGACAATCTATTGAGGAGTCTAAACTTAGAAGGATGGCTAGAAGTTTGAAAAGGGGTGTTGCTAGTGACCAAGTGCAACCTAGGTTCAAGAAGAGAGTTCAATCTCAAGATGGACCTTGTGTTCCTAAGAAGAAGTTGGAGAAAGGAGGTGGCTCTAAGGATGGCAAGCCTACTTGTGCCAATTATGGCAAGAAACACTATGGTGAGTGTTTATTGGGTAACGATAGTTGCTTTGGATGTGCAAAGGATGGGCACAAAGTGAGAGATTGTCCAAACATTTCTTCTAGGAAGGAGGGTAAGAGAGTTGAGCCTAGTGTTCCAAAGGATGATGCTCCAACTAAGAGGCGTTTCTATGCACTTCGTACTAGAATTGAGAAGTCGGGTGATGGTGATGATGATGTTGGTAAGTTCTTGTTTCTCTTTAGATAGTATGAGTTCCTTCTAAGTGGGGGAGTATGATTTGTAGATGGGATAGAAGTTCTTGAATTATTGCATGTGCATGATGTTTAGGAGTTTGATTGAAATTGAATTTCATTTACTTCTTGTATTGTGTGTTTTATGAAGCTTAGAGCATGTTGTATGATGTCTTTAAATGATGTTATCTTGCATATTAGCATGTTTATATAGAGAATTGCCTAAAGATTGCATTTTGAAAAGTTGCTAAAATCACTGTTTCTTTAAGAACTACTCAGTATTAAATTTTTGTAAAAATGACTAATTGAATCTTTTGTCTAAAATTCTTGTTATGTGGTTAGAACTTATGTATATGAGTATGATGTTGAATATAAAATGAGTTTTTGCTATTTGGATTGAAGCATGTGAGTTTTGTAGCATAACGAGTTATAGAATTGTTTTGTAGTTTCTTGTTGTGTTATGAATCTCTTGATTATATGAAATTGATGGTTTCTTTTTAGATATGTGTTGTATGGCTTGGTTATGTGCTGCTAGTTGAATCTCTAATCTTGGAAGTGTTCGGAGAGTGGAAAGTGTCATTCGAGGATGAATGTTGTCCAAGTGCGGGAGATTGTAAGACCTTGAAAATAGCTTAGGTGATCTAGAGCCTAACATGTTGTTCTTAGTGTTCTAAGGTCCTAACTATGTTTAATATGTTGTATATAGGCAGTAGCTAAAGTATTAGAGGTGTTGGAAGTCGAACGTCAAGGGATGACTAAGACGTTTGACGACTAAGTCACCTAATTGTCAAAAATGTGGTTCTATATGTTTATGTATGTTTCATGGTGTTTTAAGGTTCTTAATAGAGTTATTATAGCATGTATAGGCAGTGGTTAAAGTTTCGTGAAGTTTGGAGTTCAAACGACCAAGAACGTCCAAGGCATTCAAAAGATATGCCTTGAGTCGACCTTGTACGTCTAGGTGAGTTTCGTCAAGTTTTACGTGTTTGTTTTGGATGAAATTCATGTGAGAGGTGTTAAACTTATAGATGATAGTATTTGGGTTTGAAACATCAGGGAAATTATCCCCAAGGACCATCAAAGGGTCCTTGAGGAAAGGACCCAAAAACTGATGGCAGGCTGTCCCAGGCAGCCTTGGCGACGGAGCTGTCCACGGCCAGTCATGGCTGTGATGCATCAAAAGGGGTTCGTCATGGGGGACTTGTCTAAGGGTGTAGGGGGAACCCTTGGCAAGCCACAGGAGCTTGCAACGGATGGCCATTACGGGCCGTTGCACCCATGACGCCCCGTCACAAGCCAGGCGTCGCAGCCAAGTCCCTGTGCGCAGACTTAGTGCAAAGTTAGGGGTGAATTGGTAAATTCACCCCATGTATAAATAAGAGTTTAGGCGGTTGTTTAGGGACTTATGGATATTTTAATTAACTATTTAAGTGGTTAATACCCTAGAGACTTCATTATTATTCAAAAAAATCAAAACCCAAGGTCTCTTAGAAATCCCAAAACCTCCATTGAAGACTCCATTGAAGAGGAAGCTTGGTGAGGAGTTCTTGAGTGGAAATTCTTCATCAAAGTGAAGAATTATTATCCTTGAGGTATGGCTTTGGATCCTTGAAACTTATTTCATCAAGGAGCCCAATCCTCAAAGTGTTTTACAATGTTTTCTAAAGTGAATTGTCTAATTTCGGGATTCTACCATGGGTTCTTGCATAAATGCTTTCTAAACATTGAATTATGATCTAATTGATATTGTATTGATGATTTCAACATAAATTACCTATGAACCCATGTGAATTGATGAACCCTAGTTTTGACTACTTTTTGGGTTACTTGATATTAAGCTTATATTGATGAATTGTTGTGTAGTTTCTTATGGTCTTTCTAATGATATAAGAATGGTGTTCAATTGATATATAATTGATATTATATTGTTAAACCTATATTGAATTGATGTAGATTCATTGAGTTTTATGGTTATTGCTTTGAATTGTTCTTCATGGCCATGGGTAAGGGCCTTGTGATGTTGAATTGGTTGATTTGGCATTGATTTGAAGTATGGATATGGGGATGAAGGTATGCTGCCCCGTTTTACTATGTATTGCTCTATAAATTCACGAACAAATGGAGATAAAAATGAGTAAAGAAGTTACCTTAAATTTCCAGCATTATGTTGATATATCTCTGCCAATTTAAGTTGTTTAGAATGTTAAGAAAAATAAAGAAAAATAGGTGAGGTCATTGAGGGTCGAACCTGAGACCTCACCCCTTTGAAATCCCCCAAAAAAAAAATTAAAGAAGAAAAATTTATATGGTGAGGGGTATTCGAACCGTGTCATGGCTGGGAAATAAGTGTGAAAAAAAGAAAATAAGAAATGAGAAGGGTGGGGTTCGAACCCACACCCTTTCGGTTAGAAACCAAAGAAAAGGAAAAATAAAAATATGAGAGGCGTGGGAATCGAACCCACGACCTCTATGCGGATGAGGGAGATAAAAATAAAAATGAAATGAGGCTGTGGTGATTCGACCCCACAACCTCACAGTCAACTCAATCAGTCAACTCTTAAAAGGGAGAATAAAATAAAGAGGTTGTGGGGGTTCGAACCCACAACCTCTCGGCCTTAAGCGAATGGAAGGGAAAGGAAAATAAAGCAGAATTTTAGTGTGGCTGAGGGGACTCGACCTCGGGTCCCAAAGTCTCCCATGGACCAAAATAAATAAAAGAAAAACGAAAATGGGGTTGTGGGGGCTTGAACTCACAACCCATCGGCCAATGCAAGAAAAATTTTAAATAGACAAGTAACCCTTCAATGTAAATATTGTGATTTGACTTAGAGTTAAAATGTTATGAATATTAGAATGAAATCAATTAATAATGTAAAGGACATTCAATTGATTCAAGACTTGGGATTCCTTGCCCAAACTTCCGTTTGATACATAAGTCATACGTGAACAAATCATCCAAGAATAATGCCATCTACTTAGATCGAAATCAAGATCTTGGCATATATATATACAAGATACATAAATCTTGTACTATAAAATCTTAGGAATGTATGAGTCACTTAATGAACTACGAATGAAGCCTCATGGCTTGTATGTATGGACACATAAGTCTAATATACGTTCAAAAATAAGTGAACCTAAGATGTATGAAATGAAATGATGAACCCTAGAAGGGTTAAGTATGAGTGTAAATACACTAAATGGCAAAGTGCATTGGCATATGATGAGATGAACAATGAAATGATGAAATGAACATTCACATAATAAGAGGTCAGTAACTATGAAAAAGCAAAGGTGCTAATGATAATTAATGTGGTGACAACATGATATGAGACTAATGTAAATGATGAGAGCAATCTCAAATGAGCCTAAGTAAATGTTACCAACACGTACTCACCTATGAGGGTCTAAGATAATGAAGAGAAAAGTCTCTATGAACACTCTAATGAGAGTATTGAGCTTAACACACTCAATACGAATGATGAGATGAGAAATCATCTAATGAGCTATGATGTCCTCATACTAGAAGCCAGCTTCCATGACGTATGAGATGAATGTAATGGAACTTTATACTGAGCACCGATAGACTAGCTATGAGCGGTGATTCCTTCTTTCGGGAAGGGCGGAGGTTCACGTAACTCTCATGAGATGAGACTGTCCGGCTTGCCGGGTATGGGTCTCCTTATATCTCCTAGTCTTCGAACCTATACTGCCAATATAGGGATCTGGCGGGGTTAAATTCCCATGTACGCTAGCATGTTATTGGATCACTTTGGCCGGTGATTCCACCTCTTTTCGGTGTGGGGGAGACACTGGATTTCATGATGCTCACATGATCTATGTCGGTTAAAGTTAAAGTTCCCAATGAATGAATGAGGCCAGCCTCAAATGATGCACATAATGAAATGAATGAATACCAAAGGTGTTAGGATAGGATAATCAAAAGGTGAGTTAGATTCAAGTAATGACATTAGGTCATTCTTGGTCATTGCACAACAAACCTAATCAAAGTCTTAGACTACATCCTAGGTATAACCGGTGGTTACACTGGACTATGAACGAAATGAAATGAAGTACGTATGAATGAATGAAGCAGACTCTGTGTTTGCTAATGAAGACTCCCTAGTTGAGCCCTCATTTTGGAAAGTCTTAATGTTAAGTTCATGATTCCAAGGTCTCATGGCATATGAATGAATGATATGAAAGATGTTATTTGCTATATGCAATATGATATGTGATATGTGTAATATGTTATGTGATGTGTGCAATATGATAAGTATGATGATGCATGTTACTCTCATGGCATGACTTTCCTAATCCATATTTGGAAAGCTCACTGACTTTCCAAATCCAAATTTGGAAAGCTCACTGACTTTCCTAATCCAAATTGGAAAGTTCACTAACTTTCCTAATCTCAATTTGGCAAGTCCACTGACTTGACTTCCAAAATTCATGTTGTGAGGAAAGAGCGATTCTTTCTCATGCATGTCCTTGGTGTGTGCTTGCATATACCCATACTTAGTACAAGTGTGTACTAACCCTATACAAACTCTACTATTTTAGGTGCAGGCATAGGTGGACGGTAGAGCAACAGGATTATCGCTGCAGTTATTCGGACGTCCAGCATTCATCCGGCTTTGGTAGGTCCTCATGCTTTCGAGGATGCTACTATTTTATGTTCTAGCTTAGTTTAGGAGTTGAGCTAGTGGAGTATGTTCCACTAGCGTTTCTTTCTTATTTTATTCAAACTATGTATTGGGCCATTTTGGCAATTATACAATTATGTTTAATGAACTATTCCTTTCATTTGATTATCTCTTAATGTTTAGATGGTTGATGTTGAACAAATTATGAATGTATTAGAAATGTTTAGTAAGCAATGATTAGAAACAAAAAGTTTCAAATTTTCCGCTAAAAATTAACCTATGTAAAGTAAGAATGACGTAAGTAGGCTTGTCTGCGACCTCTGAGAGGTCAACGACGCCGGTCTCGTCTGGGGTCTAGATTCCAGTCGTGACAATAGATGTTTATGATTATTTTCTAAGTATGTATGTGACTCATCGTAGGTAATCTTAAGGGTCGTTTAGGCACATCTACAGAGGGTGTATGGGCGGTTTCTCTTTGTGTGACTTAAGTGAATCTTAGGATGACTTTAAGTGAGGGAATTACATGCTAGAAGATGTTAAAAGGGAAGGTTTGGACTTCACTGTAACAGTGAAGGGACTTCACTGTACAGTGAAGGGACTTCACTGTACAGTGAAGTGAACTCACTGTAAAGTGAGCCTTTTAAATGCTATCTTTGATTAATTGTTATCTTATGTGTTTCTTAATTGATATATGATGTTCTTATGTTTCAACTATGATTTCTAAATGAAAAGATGCATATTTCCAATAAAGTCCGTTTTCATGATTTTATGCATATAGCCATACTTAGTACATGTTGTTGTACTAATTCCATACTTTATTTTCTATCTGTAGTCCTTCGTAGGTAAGGAGCTTTTGGAGAAGAAGACTTGGGCTTAGAAGGATCGTCCGAGTAGAAGAATTGAAGTATGTCCTCATTTGTATCGAGGGCATATATGTCATCTTATGTTTCTTTTATGAAGTATTGTAATAAGACTATGTTATTTCTATTTTCGTATTAAAGTACTCTTGTGTCTTAAGATGATGAGATTGAGACTTAGCATTTCTATTACTTTTATATGAAAGAGTTTTAAAGACTATATTATGTTTTTGTGAAAATTTTTAATTCCGCACTACTTTTCACTGTATATGCGATGAATGATATGAATGAGGCTTGTCTTAGAACTCTGACAGTTCGACGACGCCGGTCGCAATCCGAGATTGCACACTATCTTCTAGGGTATGGTTTCGGGTTGTGACAAAGTTGGTATCAGAGCATAGGATTGGTGAAAGTAGTATTAGGTATTAAAAAGTCTCATCAAGTCACGTCTAGTAGAGTCTTGACCATCGGTGTGAGTCGCGACACATCTATGGGCGAGAGGCTATAGGACGATAGAGTTTCCCTTCTTGTCTACTCCTATATCGTGCGGTAGAGTAATGTTATGATTATCCTTCTTATGAGTTTCCTTGTGTTTGCTAGGAGATGAATACTAGAAGGATGGCTGCTAGAAGATTGGAAGAGGAGAGGGTGAATGATGAGGTTCCTCAAGTTGAGCAAGTTGAGCAAGGTGAGCAAGGTGTCCAAGATGGGCAAGGTGATGAAGTGCCTCCCCAAGGTGATCATGTTCCTAATGTGGATGGAGGTGATGAGGTACCGGAGTTGTCTAATAGGGTGATTGGAGAGTCTTTGATGGCTTTAGCTCAATAACTACTCAAATCAATTTGAGTATGGTGCCTAGGGTTATGGAGAGCACTATGACTTCTAGGTTGAGAGACTTTGTGAGGATGAATCCTCCTATCTTTCTTGGCTCTAAGGTGAATGAGGATCCCAAGAATTTCTTGATGGTGTGTACAAAGTTTTGAGTGCAATGGGGGTTACATCTAGGGAGAAGGCGGAGTTGGCTTCTTATCAATTGAGAGATGTGTCTCAAATTTGGTATACTCAATGGAAGGACAATAGGCCGGAAGATTCGGGTCCTATTGAGTGGGAAGAGTTTAAGGGAGCTTTTCTTGTCAAGTACTTTCCCCGAGAGAGAAGAGAAGTCAAGGTGGAGGAGTTTATTAATCTCAAGCAAGGCAATATGAATGTTGAGGAGTACTCTTTGAAATTCTCGACATTGTCTAGGTATGCTCCTTCTCTTGTGTCCAATCCAAGAGATGAAATGAGTCGCTTTTGTACCGGAGTAGCCGACTTAGTGAAGGAAGAATGTCGTACCACTATGCTTCGTGATAATATGACCCTATCTAGACTCATGGTGTATGCACAATCTATTGAGGAGTCTAAACTTATAAGGATGGCTAGAAGTTTGAAAAGGGGTGTTGCTAGTGACCAAGGGCAACCTAGGTTCAAGAAGAGAGTTCAATCTCAAGATGGACCTAGTGTTCCTAAGAAGAAGTTGGAGAAAGGAGGTGGCTCTAAGGATGGCAAGCCTACTTGTGCCAATTGTGGCAAGAAACACTATGGTGAGTGTTTATTGGGTACCGATAGTTGCTTTGGATGTGGAAAGGATGGGCACAAAGTGAGAAATTGTCCAAACATTTCTTCTAGGAAGGAGGGTAAGAGAGTTGAGCCTAGTGTTCCAAAGGATGATGCTCCAACTAAGAGGCATTTCTATGCACTCCGTACTAGAATTGACTAGTCGGGTGATGGTGATCATGATGTTGGTAAGTTCTTGTTTCTCTTTTGATAGTATGAGTTCCTACTAAGTGAGGGAGTATGGTTTGTAGATGTGATAGAAGTTCTTGAATTGTTTCATGTACATGATGTTTAGGAGTTTGATTGAAATTGAATTTCATTTACTTCTTGCATTGTTTGTTTTATGAAGCTTAGAGCATGTTGTATGATGTGTTTAAATGATGTTATATTGCATATTAGCATGTTTATATAGAGAATTGCCTAAATATTGCATTTTTGGAAAAGATGCTAAAATCACTGTTTCTTTAAGAACTGCTCACTGTTAAATTTTTGTAAAAATGACTAATTGATTCTTTGGTCTAACATTATTGTTATGTGGTTAGAACGGATGTATATGAGTATGATGTTGAATATAAAATGAGTTTTTTGCTATTTGGATTGAAGCATGTGAGTTTTGTAGCATAACGAGTTATAGAATTGTCTTCTAGTTTCTTGTTGTGTTATGAATCTCTTGATTATGTGAAATTGATGGTTTCTTCTTAGATATGTGTTTTATGTCTTGGTTATGTGCTGCTAGTTGAATCTCTAATCTTGGAAGTGTTCGGAGAGTGGAAAGTGTCATTCGAGGACGAATGTTGTCCAAGTGCGGGAGATTGTAAGACCTTGAAAATAGCTTAGGTGCTCTAGAGCCTAACATATTGTTCTTAGTGTTCTAAGGTCCTAACTTTGTTTAATATGTTGTATATAGGCAGTAGCTAAAGTATTAGAGGTGTTGGAAGTCGAACGTCAAGGGATGACTAAGACGTTTGACGACTAAGTCACCTAAATGTCAAAAATGTGTTTCTATGTGTTTATGTATGTTTCATGGTGTTTTAAGCTTCTTAATAGAGTTATTATATCATGTATAGGCAGTGGTTAAAGTTTCGTGAAGTTTGGAGTTTAAACGACCAAGAACGTCCAAGGCATTCGAAAGATATGCCTTTAGTCGACCTTGTACGTCTAGGTGAGTTTCGTCGAGTTTTACGTGTTTGTTTTGGATAGAATTCATGTGAGAGGTGTTAAACTTATAGATTATCGTATTTTGGTTGGAAACGGCTTGTAAATTATCCCCAAGGACCATCAAAGGGTCCTTGAGGAAAGGACCCAAAACCTGATGGCAGGCTGTCCAAGGCAGCCTTGGCGACGGAGCTGTCCACGGCCAGTAATGGCTGTGATGTCCCGTCACAAGGGGTTCGTCGTGGGTGACTTGTCTACGGGTGTAGGGGGAACCCTTGCCAAGCCACAGGAGCTTGCAACGGATGGCCATGACAGGCCGTTGCACCCGTGACGCCCCGTCACAAGCCAGGCGTCGCAGCCAAGTCCCTCTACGCAGACTTACTGCAAAGTTAGGGGTGAATTGGTAAATTCACCTCATGTATAAATAAGAGTTTAGGCGGTTGTTTAGGGGACTTATGGGTATTTTAATTAACTATTTAAGTGGTTAAGACCTTAGAGACTTCATTATTCTTCAAAAAAATCAAAACCCAAACTCTCTTAGAAATCCCAAAACCTCCATTGAAGACTCCATTGAAGAGGCAGCTTGGTGAGGGGTTCTTGAGTGGAAATTCTTCATCAAAGTGAAGAATTATCATCCTTGAGGTATGGCTTTTTATCCTTGAAAATTATTTCATCAAGGAGCCCAATCCTCAAAGTGTTTTACAAAGTTTTCTAAAGTGAATTGTCTAATTTCGAGATTCTACCATGGGTTCTTGCATAAATGATTTCTAAACATTGAATTATGATCTAATTGATATTGTATTGATGATTTCAACAAAAATTACCTATGAACCCATGTGAATTGATGAACCCCAGTTTTGACTACTTTTTGGGTTACTTGATATTAAGCTTATATTGATGAATTATTGTGTAGTTTCTTATGGTCTTTCTAATGATATAAGAATGGTGTTCAATTGATATATAATTGATATTATATTGTTAAACCTATATTGAATTGAGTAGATTCATTGAGTTTTATGGTTATTGCTTTGAATTGTTGTTCATGGCCATGGGTAAGGGCCTTGCGATGTTGAATTGGTTGATTTGGCATTGATTTGAAGTATGGATATGGGGATGAAGGTATGCTGCCCCGTTTTCCTTAATTTGATATTAATTATACTTTGATTCTATTGTGATTGGTATGGTCCACTTATGGTGGCGGTGTTATGTGTTTTATTTGCAATTGATGTGGCCTTGTCGGCATTACTTTATGCAATAATATGAGCATGACCTTATTGGCAATTACTTGAAGTTATGTGGCTATTTGTGTAGTTGATGATGTGAAGTATGTCATTACCTATCTACATGTGAAGTTATATAGTCATGTATGTATTCTTCTAGTTTTGTTGCCTTAAGTGATCATGTTTGACTATGACTTTGACGTTATGAGTGTAGTGTTAGGGTTAAGTCTTGGTTATTACTACTTGACTTTATGAGTCTATGTGGAGTATATTAATGATGTTATGATGATATATAGGATGACTTGAAGATGTTAGGTTATTTTAGAAGTGTTTCTAGAATGGCTTGTATTATGGGTTAAAAGTGAAGTATGTGATGTCTTGTCTTGGTTGACTTGTATCTCTTACTTGATGTATATATGATTATGGATATGTTGTGTCTTGATATAGGGTGTTATAACTATTAGTCTTGGATAATAAATATAGGTGAGACCTTAATGATAAGAAGGTCAAACTATGTGGAACCTTGAACTTAGTGGCGAGGTTATGAATTGTGAAGTAGTTAGCCATAATGGTATCCTTCATGTTATGAGTGATGGACTTAAGGATGGTTGGCTGGAACGGCATCATATCATACCTTAGGAAAATCGCTATGAGCTTGTTGTCGCTTAAGTGAGATATGCCCTAGTGGAACTTGCTTTGGTAGGCTGAATGTAAAAGGGGTCATGAGCTAGATAAGGGACCTATTTATATGAACCTTAATGTGGATTAATCTATGAGAACAAAGGCTAGCACCGAGTGAGTATGGCAAGGGAAGTAGTTCTAGTTAAGTGTGAGACTAAAATACAAAGAAGCCCTTCAGATTCCTTAACCATGTGCCTACATGGGATGTGTCCAAGTTCTACCATTGGCAAGTAGAACAACCTCATCGAAGTAGGATAGAACTTCGGATTCCATGTCTTGCTACCATGGTCTATGTCGGTTATTGCCTATTCTTATCATGTGGAATACCTATTAGCATTAGATAAGTTTATGAGGTTTAGGTGGTTGTATGGGACGCTATCTAGACATTGCACAATAGACTTTCAAGGTGTTATGTGGAGTTCCTAGGTCTTGTCCAAAGACCATTATGTGATCCATTATGTGAGTGTCTTATGTGATGTTTTATGTGAATGTCTTATGTGATGTATGAGTCTTAATGAACTAATGAACTAATGACCTATGTAGTAACTATGTAAATAGTTGAGTACCTAAAATAAAGTGACTTAAGCATTCCTTAGCTAAAATTTGAGGAGGACATGAAAGGATGGTCTCTTCATGTCTTATCTTTGGAAGTCTTGAGAATGACTCTAGTTAGGGAAGTTGGTTAATCTTGTTGACATGATCTAAACCTTAGGAAGTCTTAAGGACTAGTTAGGTAATCTTGGAGAGGTTATTGCACTATGGACTTTATCTTCTTGATTTACTTAAGTAGGTCTTTTGATAGGCTTTGGAAGGATAATGTCTTCTAATCTAAGTGATGGTGTGTTTAGTGAGAGTGATTCTATTATAGGTAGTCTATAGGATCTCTTGTGTGTGTGTGATAGAGATTGTATGGGCGGTCGCTCCACACTCACTCAAGTGAACCTTGGAATTGACCTTTGGTAGAAGAATCTTACATAGATGTTTATGATTGTTTTCTAAGTATGTATATGACTCATCGTAGGTAATCTTAAGGGTCGTTTAGGCACATCTAGAGAGGGTGTATGGGCGGTTTCTCTTTGTGTGACTTAAGTGAATCTTAGGATGACTGTAAGTGAGGGAATTACATGCTAGAAGATGTTAAAAGGGAAGGTTTGGACTTCACTGTAACAGTGAAGTCCCTTCACTGTAACAGTGAAGTCCCTTCACTGTACAGTGAAGGGAACTCACTGTAAATTGAGCCTTTTAAATGCTATCTTTAATTAATTGTTATCTTATGTGTTTCTTAATTGATAAATGATGTTCTTATGTTTCAACTATGATTTCTAAATGAAAAGATGCATATTTCCAATAAAGTCCGTTTTCATGATTTTATGCATATAGCCATACTTAGTACATGTGGTTGTACTAATTCCTTGCTTTATTTTCTATATGTAGTCCTTGGTAGGTAAGGAGCTTTTGGAGAAGAAGACTTGGGCTTAGAAGGATCGTTTGAGTAGAAGAATTGAAGTATGTCCTCATTTGTATCGAGGGCATATATGTCATCTTATGTTTCTTTTATGAAGTATTGTAATAAGACTATGTTATTTCTATTTTTGTATTAAAGTACTCTTGTGTCTTAAGATGATGAGATTGAGACTTAGCATTTCTATTACTTTTATATGAAAGAGTTTTAAAGACTATATTATGTTTTTGTGAAAAGTTTTAATTCCGCACTACTTTTCACTATGTATATGCGATGAATGATATGAATGAGGCTTGTCTTAGAACTCTGAGAGTTCGACGACGCCGGTCGCAATCCGAGATTGCACCCTATCTTCTAGGGTATGGTTTCGGGTTGTGACAAAGTTGGTATCAGAGCATAGGATTGGTGAAAGTAGTATTAGGTATCAAAAAGTCTCATCAAGTCACATCTAGTAGAGTCTTGACCATCGGTGTGAGTCGCGACACATCTATGGGCGAGAGTCTATAGGACGATAGAGTTTCCCTTCTTGTCTACTCCTATATCGTGCGGTAGACTAATGTTATAATTATCCTTCTTATGAGTTTCCTTGTGTTTGCAAGGAGACTAATACTAGAAGGATGGCCGCAAGAAGATTGGAAGAGGAGAGGGGTGAATGATGAGGTTCCTCAAGTTGAGCAAGTTGAGCAAGTTGCTCAAGATGAGCAAGGTGTCCAAGATGGGCAAGGTGATGAAGTACATCCCCAAGGTGATCAAGTTCCTAATGTAGATGGAGGTGATGAGGTACTGGAGTTGTCTAATAGGGTGATTGGAGAGGCTTTGATGGCTTTAGCTCAAGCCGTAACTACTCAAATCAATTTGAGTAGGGTGCCTAGGGTTATGGAGAGCACTATGACTTCTAGGTTGAGTGACTTTGTGACGATGAATACTCCTATCTTTCTTGGCTCTAAGGTGAATGAGTATCCCTAAGAATTTCTTGATGGTGTGTAACTTTGAGTGCTATGGGGGTTACATCTAGGGAGAAGGCGGAGTTGTCTTCTTATCAATTGAGAGATGTGTCTCAAATTTGGTATACTCAATGGAAGGACAATAGGCCAGAAGATTCGGGTCCTATTGAGTGGGAAGAGTTTAAGGGAGCTTTTCTTGGCAAGCACTTTCCCCGAGAGAGAAGAGAAGTCAAGGTAGAGGAGTTTATTAATCTCAAGCAAGGCAATATGAGTGTTGAGGAGTACTCTTTGAAATTCTCGACATTGTCTAGGTATGCTCCTTCTCTTGTGTCCAATACAAGAGATGAAATGAGTCGCTTTTGTACCGGAGTAGCCGAGTTGGTGAAGGAAGAATGTCGTACCGCTATGCTTCATGATAATATGACCCTATCTAGACTCATGGTGTATGTACAATCTATTGAGGAGTCTAAACTTAGAAGGATGGCTAGAAGTTTGAAAAGGGGTGTTGCTAGTGACCAAGTGCAACCTAGGTTCAAGAAGAGAGTTCAATCTGAAGATGGACCTTGTGTTCCTAAGAAGAACTTGGAGAAAGGAGGTGGCTCTAAGGATGGCAAGCCTACTTGTGCCAATTGTGGCAAGAAACACTATGGTGAGTGTTTATTGGGTAGCGATAGTTGCTTTGGATGTTGAAAGGATGGGCACAAAGTGAGAGATTGTCCAAACATTTCTTCTAGGAAGGAGGGTAAGAGAGTTGAGCCTAGTGTTCCAAAGGATGATGCTCCAACTAAGAGGCGTTTCTATGCACTCCGTACTAGAATTGAGAAGTTGGGTGATGGTGATGATGATGTTGGTAAGTTCTTGTTTCTCTTTAGATAGTATGAGTTCCTTCTAAGTAGGGGAGTATGATTTGTAGATGGGATAGAAGTTCTTGAATTGTTGCATGTGCATGATGTTTAGGAGTTTGATTGAAATTGAATTTCATTTACTTCTTGCATTGTGTGTTTTATGAAGCTTAGAGCATGTTGTATGATGTGTTTAAATGATGTTATCTTGCATATTAGCATGTTTATATAGAGAATTGCCTAAATATTGCATTTTTGGAAAAGTTGCTAAAATCACTGTTTCTTTAAGAACTGCTCACTATTAAATTTTTGTAAAAATGACTAATTGAATCTTTTGTCTAAAATTCTTGTTATGTGGTTAGAACTTATGTATATGAGTATGATGTTGAATATAAAATGAGTTTTTGCTATTTGGATTGAAGCATGTGAGTTTTGTAGCATAACGAGTTATATAATTGTTTTGTAGTTTCTTGTTGTGTTATGAATCTCTTGATTATGTGAAATTGATGGTTTCTTTTTAGATATGTGTTGTATGGCTTGGTTATGTGCTTCTAGTTGAATCTCTAATCTTGGAAGTGTTCGGAGAGTGGAAAGTGTCATTCGAGGACGAATGTTGTCCAAGTGCGGGAGATTGTAAGACCTTGAAAATAGCTTAGGTGCTCTAGAGCCTAACATGTTGTTCTTAGTGTTCTAAGGTCCTAGCTATGTTTAATATGTTGTATATAGGCAGTAGCTAAAGTATTAGAGGTGTTGGAAGTCGAACGTCAAGGGATGACTAAGACGTTTGACGACTAAGTCACCTAATTGTCAAAAATGTGGTTCTATGTGTTTATGTATGTTTCATGGTGTATTAAGGTTCTTAATAGAGTTATTATATCATGTATAGGCAGTGGTTAAAGTTTCGTGAAGTTTGGAGTTCAAACAACCAAGAACGTCCAAGGCATTCGAAAGATATGCCTTGAGTCGACCTTGTACGTCTAGGTGAGTTTCGTCGAGTTTTACGTGTTCGTTTTGGATGAAATTCATGTGAGAGGTGTTAAACTTATAGATTATCGTATTTGGGTTTGAAACGTCCGGGAAATTATCCCCAAGGACCATCAAAGGGTCCTTGAGGAATGGACCCAAAAACTGATGGCAGGCTGTCCCAGGCAGCCTTGGCGACGGAGCTGTCCACGGCCAGTCATGGCTGTGATGCATCAAAAGGGGTTCGTCATGGGGGACTTGTCTAAGGGTGTAGGGGGAACCCTTGGCAAGCCACAGGAGCTTGCAACGGATGGCCATGACGGGCCGTTGCACCCGTGACGTCCGGTCACAAGCCAGGCGTCGCAGCCAAGTCCCTGTGCGCAGACTTACTGCAAAGTTAGGGGTGAATTGGTAAATTCACCCCATGTATAAATAAGAGTTTAGGCGGTTGTTTAGGGGACTTATGGATATTTTAATTAACTATTTAAGTGGTTATACCCTAGAGACTTCATTATTATTCAAAAAAATCAAAACCCAAAGTCTCTTAGAAATCCCAAAACCTCCATTGAAGACTCCATTGAAGAGGAAGCTTGGTGAGGGGTTCTTGAGTGGAAATTCTTCATCAAAGTGAAGAATTATTATCCTTGAGGTATGGCTTTGGATCCTTGAAACTTATTTCATCAAGGAGCCCAATCCTCAAAGTGTTTTACAATGTTTTCTAAAGTGAATTGTCTAATTTCGGGATTCTACCATGGGTTGTTGCATAAATGATTTCTAAACATTGAATTATGATCTAATTGATATTGTATTCATGATTTCAACATAAATTACCTATGAACCCATGTGAATTGATGAACCCTAGTTTTGACTACTTTTTGGGTTACTTGATATTAAGCTTATATTGATGAATTGTTCTGTAGTTTCTTATGGTCTTTCTAATGATATAAGAATGGTGTTCAATTGATATATAATTGATATTATATTGTTAAACCTATATTGAATTGATGTACATTCATTGAGTTTTATGGTTATTGCTTTGAATTGTTGTTCATGGCCATGGGTAAGGGCCTCGTGATGTTGAATTGGTTGATTTGGCATTGATTTGAAGTATGGATATGGGGATGAAGGTATGCTACCCCGTTTTCCATAATTTGATATTAATTATACTTTGATTCTATTGTGATTGGTATGGTCCAGTTATGGTGGAGGTGTTATGTGTTTTACTTGCAATTGATGTGGCCTTGTCGGCGTTACTTTATGCAATAATATGAGCATGGACTTATTGGCAATTACTTGAAGTTATGTGGATATTTGTGTAGTTGATGATGTGAAGTATGTCATTACCTATCTACATGTGAAGTTATATAGTCATGTATGTATTCTTCTAATTATGTTGCCTTAAGTGATCATGTTAGACTATGACCTTGAGGTTATGATTGTAGTGTTAGGGTTAAGTCTTGGTTATTACTACTTGACTTTATGTGTCTATGTGGAGTATATTAATGATGTTATGATGATATATAGGATGACTTGAAGATGTTAGGTTATTTTAGAAGTGTTTCCAGAATGGCTTGTATTATGGGTTAAAAGTGAAGTATGTGATGTCTTGTCTTGGTTGACTTGTATCTCTTACTTGATGTATATATGATTATGGATATGTGATGTCTTGATATAGGGTGTTATAATTCTTAGTCTTGGATAATAAATATAGGTGAGACCTTAATGATAAGAAGGTCAAACTATGTGGAACCTTGAACTTAGTGGCGAGGTTATGAATTGTGAAGTAGTTAGCCGTAATGGTATCCTTCATGTTATGAGTGATGGACTTAGGGATGGTTGGATAGAACGGCATCATATCATACCTTAGGAAAATTGCTATGAGCTTGTTGTCACTAAAGTGATATATGCCCTAGTGGAACTTGCTTTGGTAGGGTGAATGTAAAGGGGGTCATGAGCTAGATAAGGGACCTATATATATGAACCTTAATGTGAATTAATCTATGAGAACAAAGGCTAGCACCGAGTGAGTATGGCAAGGGAAGTAGTTCTAGTTAAGTGTCAGACTAGAATACAAAGAAGCCCTTCAGATTCCTTAACCATGTGCCTACATGGGATGTGTCCAAGTTCTACCATTGGCAAGTAGAACAACCTCATCGAAGTAGGATAGAACTTCGGATTCCATGTCTTGCTACCATGGTCTATGTCAGTTATTGCCTATTCTTATCATGTGGAATACCTATTAGCATTAGATAAGTTTATGAGGTTTAGGTGGTGGTATGGGACGCTATCTAAACATTGCACAATAGACTTTCAAGGTGTTATGTGGAGTTCCTAGGTCTTGTCCAAAGACCATTATGTGATCCATTATGTGAGTGTCTTATGTGATGCTTTATTTGAATGTCTTATGTGATGTATGAGTCTTAATGAACTAAAAAACTAATGACCTATGTAGTAACTATGTAAATAGTTGAGTACCAAATATAAAGTGACTTAAGAGAAAACCCAAGGAGAGAAATAAAGATAGAATGTTGATGTTGGGGTTCGAGCTAGGGTCCCAATGTTAGGAAGACTAATAATAAAGTCAAGAAAAAATGTAAGTATTGTCCAAGTGGTTCGAACTTGGGTTCCCTTGCCCAAATTTCCATATTGATACATAAGTCATACGTGAATAAAATGTTCAAGAATAATGTCACCTACTTAGATCGAAATCAAGATCTTGGCATATATACAAGATACATAAGTCTTGTACTACATAATCTTAGGAATGTATGAGTCACTTAACGAACTATGAATGAAGCCTCATGGCTTGTATGTATAGACCCATAAGTCTAACATACGTTTAAAAGTAAGTGAACCTAAGATGTATGTAATGAAATAATGAAACCCTAGAAGGGTTAAGTACGAGTGTAAGATACACTAAATGGACAAGTATATTGGCATATGATGAAATTAACAATGAAATGATGAAATGAACAATGAAATGATGAAATGAATAATGAAATGATGAAACCCTAGAAGGGTTAAGTAAGGGTGTGAAACATACTAAATGGCCAAGTGCATTGGCATATGATGAAATAAACATTCACAAAATAAGGGGTGAGTAACTATGAAGATCAAATGTGCTAATGATAATGAATGTGGTTACAACATGATATGAGGCTTATGCAAATGATGAGAGCAATCTCAAATTAGCCGAAGTAAATGTTACCAAAACGTACTCACCTATGAGAGTGTAAGATAATGAAGAGACCAGTCTCTATGAACACTCTAATGAAAGGATTGAGATTAACACACTTAATACTAATGATGATATGAGAAATCATCTAATGAGCTATGATGTCCTCATACTAGAAGCCAGCTGTTATGACGTATGAGATGAATGTAATGGAACTTTATACTGAGCACCAATAGGCTAGCTATGAGAGGTGATGCCTTCTTTCGGGAAGGGCGGAGGTTCACGTAACTCTCATGAGATGAGACTATCCGGCTTGCCGGGTATGGGTCTCCTTATATCTCCTGGTCTTCGAACCTATACTGCCAATATAGGGATCTGGCGGGGTTAAATTCCCATGTACGCTAGCATGTTTTGGGTCACTTTGGCCGGTGATTCCACCTCTTTTCGGTGGGGGGGAGACAATGGATTTTATGATGCTCACATGATCTATGTCGGTTAAAGTTAAAGTTCCCAATGAATGAATGAGGCCAGCCTCAAATGATGCACATAATGAAATGAATGATACCAAAGGTGTTAGGATAGGATAATCAAGAGGTGAGATAGACTCAAGTAATGACACTAGGTTATTCTTGATCATTGCACAGCAAACCCGATGAAAGTCTTAAACTACATCCTAGGTATAACTGGTGTTCACACTGGCCTATGAACGAAAATGAAATGAAGTACGTATGAATGAATGAAGCAGACTCTGTGTTTGCTAATGAAGATCCCTAGTTGAGGTCCCATATGTTGAGCCCTCAATTTGGAAAGTCTTAATGCCAAGTCCATGATTCCAAGGTCTCATGGCTTATGAATGAATGTTATAAAAGATGTTATGTGTTGTATGCTATATGATATGTGCTATGTGTAAGATGTTATGTGTTGTGTGCAATATGATAAGTATGATGATCCATGTTACTCTCATAGCATGACTTTCGTAATCCAAATTTGGAAAGCTCACTGACTTTCGTAATCCAAATTTGGAAAGCTCACTGACTTTCCTAATCCAAATTTGGAAAGTTCACTAACTTACCTAATCTCAATTTGGCAAGTCCACTGACTTGACTTTCCATAATCAAGTTGTTAGGATAGAGTTATCCTTTCTCATGCATGTCCTTGGTGTGTGCTTGCATATACCCATACTTAGTACAAGTGTGTACTAATCCCATACAACTCTATATTTTTAGGTGCAGGCACAGGTGGACGCTAGAGCGTACAGGTTGACATTGCAGCTATCCGGACGTGGAGCTTTCATCCGGACTTGGTAGGCCCTCATGCTTTCGAGGATGTCTACCGTTACTATCTAGCTTAGATATAGGCTTTAGCTAGTGGAGCATGTTCCACTAGTGTTTCTTTCCGTTTTTATTTCAGACACTGTATTGGTGCCATTTTGTCAATTATATACTTATTACAGTATTGCACTGTTTCTTTCATTTGATTATCTCTATATTAGATGGTTGATTTGTGAACGCCCATGATGTTAAGTCTAAAATGTTTAGCATGAAATAAGAAAACAAAAAGTTCAAATTTTACGCTAAAATCAACCTAGATGAAGTAAGAATGACGTAAGTAGGCTTCTCTGCGACCTCTGAGAGGTCAACGACGCCGGTATCTTCTGGGGTCTAGATTCCGGTAGTGACAGCAGCTTTGGTGGGCCATGTTTGGGTCCTCCTCGAGGACCCTTTTGATGGTCCACGGGGCATCGTTATAGGACGTTTCAACCCTTTGTATATCAGGATACACGTAGGAACTCTTGTTACTGCATTTTACCTTAAAAACATCGCCCAAAACATCACTACAAAACAGTACGACACACTAGTTCAACTTCGACTAGTTTCCGAACGTCTTGGACATTTAACCTCCAAACACTTCTAAACTATATATACTGCCTAAGAACACTATTATTTGCAATTTTATGAATTTAAAACATCATGAAACAAGTCCTAGACTCTAGTTAAGCCTAGCTCATTTTGAGGGACGTTACAATCTCCCCCACTTCGACAACATTCATCCTCGAATGACACTTGCCACACTTTGAACATTTTTAAGAGTTAAGACTCGAAGAATAGAAGCTCATAAACATACCACACAGTATACCATACACATAAATAGGAGGAACATCAACTCCACATTAAAAAAAGACTCAAAACACACAAGAAGGTAGGAACTACATCTACAACTCATCATGCAATAAGACTAGCATTTTCATTTCATAGAGGAAGAAACTTCCTTCTCCATATAAGATCATGCTCATATACATCAGTTCTATACACATCATAACCATTTTTCATCAAAGAACAATTTAGTCAAAATTTCAAAATCTTTACAGTGAGCATCAATTTCTTTAAAGTGAAACATGCTCAATTTTCCAAAAATGCAACTCTTAAGCAATTTATGATGGAAGCATAAAAATATGAGAGATAAAACCACATAAACTCTATTTCAAACATAATCTTAAATTCATGAAATTCGCAATGCAAGGAATCAATGAAATTCAATTTCAGCTAGACTCTTAAAAATAATGCAACATGCAACATACTACAATGACATTCTATTTCTCAAGCTTGAATTGAATAGAAGAGATGAGACAACAAATAATAATTCTACACTCACCATACTTCCCCACTTTGAAGGAACTCAAATAACTCAAGAGAGACAACTATAACTTACCAGCATCATCATCATCCGGTTTTGTTCCTTTGGCTCGCAGAGCATAGAAGCGAGCCTTTCCCTTTGTAGCACCACCATCCGGAACATTAGGAGGAAATTTCTTGGAATCTCTTTATCTAGCCGCAATAGTAGGACAATCTCTCACCTTGTGATCATCGTTCCCACAACCAAAGCACCCACTAGTACCGGGTAAACACTTCCCAAAGTGCTTGTTCGCACGAGTAGCAAAATAGGCTTAACCACTTGGGAACCACCACCTCTCTCATAGTTAGCCTAAGGAGCGCTAGAACCATTTTGATTCGGGGCCCTCTTCTTAAACTTATGTGGAACTTGCTCATCGATTCTTCCCCTCTTAGCATCTCTACTTCTCCTCCCAAGTTTAGACTGTTCAATGAATTGTGCATACACCATAAGCCTAGATAGATTCATATCACCATGGAGCATGGTTGTACGACACTCTTCCTTCACAATATCCAAAATACCGGTCAAGAACCTACTCATCTCATCACTAGGGTTAGACACCAAGGATGGAGCATACTTAGACAATAGGATAAACTTTAGGGAATACTCCTCAACATTCATGCTACCTTGCCTAAGGTTTATACATTCCTCAATCTTAACCTCCCTCTTCTAACGGGGAAAGTACCTTTATAAGAATGCTTCCTTAAAATCGTCCTACTCTAAAGGACCCGATTCAATCGGTCTGCTATCCTTCCATTGAGTAAACAATATTTGAGCAACATCCTTCAATTGATATGAATCTAACTGTGCTTTCCCCCTAGACATAAGAATATATTTGGACACAACCCATAATTCAACATATAGGAAAATAGCTAAGTCTATTACAATACTTTCAATAAGGAAATTTAAACATCAACATGTCCTCGAATCTAGTGAGGACATACAAACTCTTTACTTGAATGAACACTAATCCAAGCTTCCACTTCGAGACTCCTCTCAAATGCCACCTACACCTTTTGTGATAGACAAAATGTATGGAATCAGTACAAACACTTGTACTAAGTATGACATAATTCATAAAATCATGATAAATAGAATTTTCTATAAAACATGCTCCTTTTGATTAAAACATCATAGTATAACTATAAGAACAACATTTAACACCTTAGAAACATATAAGATATCACATAAGCATTTTATCAAATATTGAAGAATATTACAGTGAACTATGTTCATCTTCATAGTGACATCTTTTAGCTTGCAAGCCTCTCACCAAAGGTTATCCTAAGACTCACTTAAATTAGACAAAGAGAGACCACCCATACACCCTCTCTAAGGACACCTAAGTGATGCTTAAGACTACCTAAGATAAGATTTGTTCCCTTTTCCTTTCATTAACTCCCCACCTAAGGTTACTCTAAGATTTACCTAAGTAGGAATAGAATAGACCACCCATACACCCTCTTAAAGCTTACCTAAGCAACCCTCAATGCTACCCTAGATAGAGCACATTCTATTCAACATACATTTGCTATAGTCACGATCGTTCATTAAGTCAATCAGAAGATATTTCATTCATTATAGACTTCACATAATGGTCTTGGAAAAACCTAGGGACTCATATACTAACATCTTCAAAGTCTAGTCTTACAATGTCTAGATAGTGTCCCATTCCACTAGCTAAGTTTCCTAGTACTTATCAAACAAAAGTATGTATCCCACATGATGAGAATAGGCAATAAGTGACATAGACCATACTAGCTAGGCATGGAATCCGGAGTTATAAACCTACTCCGATAGAGAGTGGTCAACTTGGCAAGGGTAGAACTAGGACACATCCTGTCACGACCCGAAAGCACCCCCTAGAATTTAGGGAAAACTTTTGAATCTTGACCGGGCGTACTTGACCCCTTTGGGGTCTCGTACAAGCCCTCTAACTAGCATTCATAACATAAAGCATGAAAAGTAGTGCGGAATTTAAAACTTTTCACGATAATTATAATAAAAGGAGTCTTTTCATAAATACTAAGAAATCTTATCGTCACAAGCCAACTTAAAGACACGACTTAGAATCTTAGGAACACGGCCCTTTACAATAAAGTAAATACATTTTTAAGTCTTAATAAGGAAACTAAGAAACATAAAAACTATGTCCTCGAATATATGAGGACATACCCAAGACTTGAGAGGTAGAATTCCCAAGCTCCAACTTCGATCCTCCAAAGGCTTCCAACCTATACTCATAAGGTATAAAAAGTATGGGGTTAGTACAACAATGTACTAAGTATGGCATATGCAAAAACATGCAAAAAGGGACATTTTAGTAAAGATAGCTTTTTATGCAATTCAATTATAACCTTTATGAATCTAGAAGCAAACCCACATAAGAATCAACAATTAACACTTTATGACTATCTTACCAAACTTAAAGTAAACAAAAGAGACATTTCAATTAACTTTGCTAAACTTGCAATAAAATTGAATAAAGCATCATAGTGAGCATTTTGAATTCTTACAATGAAGACCTTACAGTGAATGGCACGGTCCAAGTTATATGAACCCTTTTTCCTTTGAAGTTGCCCTAACCCAAGGTTATTCTAAGACTCCCTAAGGTGAACCAAGAAGGGACTCTCATTACACCTCCCTTCAAAGCACACCAAAGCGACCCTTAAAACTACCTAATCTTAGGCTTACTTCATTAGAAATCAAATCCACGCCCTTGGCTAACATATGCAAAACACTCATGGAAATATAGGTCATACCAAGTGCAATGTGAGAGTAGCATCCCATACTCCACTCCCACTTAGTACTCCTAATGGATTCCATTTACTCACACCACAATAATCCTCCATAACACTACACTATGGTACTCATTCACACGGATTTCATGAAGGTACTCTTCTCCCATAGTAGGTATAGGTCACACCAAGTGCAATGTGAGAATAGCATCCCATACTACTACTCCCACTCAATGCTCCTACATTGGTAACTAATGTGGATTGAGCACTTCACGACATACATACACAATTTCAACAATACACAAGATAATTAGTTTCAAATCAATTCTTTTGTGGGAGTTAGCTTAACCGACAAAGACCATGAGAGCTAGACATGGAATCCCGATATTAACCCCTATCGGATGAGGGATCCTTACTTGCCTAGTGTAAGGTCATGCTTCTTAGCGTTTACATGGCTTTTCCAATAGCTACACCTATGCGGGCACATAGTTAAGGGATAAGGAGATTGTTACTAAGTAACTCACTCTCTACTAACGAGGAGTACTCATCTCAAGAGGTACTTTGGATTACAACATCTCAACTAACGAAGTGCAATCCATCTCCCCTTCATATCCTCTCGGTGCTAGGCATAACTCCACACGGATTTCTCAACATAATAGTCTATCTTAGAAAGCTCACTACGAAATGGAGAGGTTGTTACTAGACACTACATCTCAACTCACGAAGTGTGTCCACCTCAAGATTTCCCCTTTTTGCTCAACTTGACATAATACAAATCTTAAAAGAGTGTGTGTGTACATGTGCACACCTTGCAAATAAGCATCATTCATTATCATCAAGTTCAACTCATACTTTAACCTTGATTCATCAAGCTACACACTCTACACACTTCTTATAATCATATACTTTATTTAGACATAAACTAGGTCAAACATGCAATTCAAGCTACATCAAACACGACACAAGGCCCATTTCCAATATATATCTTCATTTCACGTATTAGACCTTCAAGATCACATACTCAAACCATACTAAGTAACATCAAGTTCATCAATTAGCACCGCCACCCATAAGGTGTACCATACCACTCAAATAGCAATTCATAATAAGAATTATACAATGAGAGTAACTCATCAACAAATCAAACCATCATTACCCATAAGCAATTTATCAATATTTCACCATATTAAGGCCCTTAGGGCAGTAGCTACACCAACACGACAAATACAAGAAGACCCAAGTTCATACCCTACTCAAATCATGCTCACATGACCCATTTTCAAGTCAAAAATTGAAGTATGTATAAACAAGAGTTTCATGGAGTTTTAACATCAAAATCATCTATTCAAACCAAGATAAATACATTTAAACCATTAGAACTTAGTTACAAGAAGACCAATAATAGAAATCAAAGTTTAGAAGAAGTTGAGTTTAAAATCCCTTTTTGAAAACCATTTTGGAAGCTGGCTTCTTGAATGGAAAGGTATTCAAGAATGGATACCATACCTTTAGGAGAAAGAAACCCACGAATTTGATGAAGAAACAAGTCCCAATCCGTCCTCCTATCCTTCCTTGACTTCTAGCTTCCAAGAGAGTTGAGAGAGTTTTCTTGAGAGAAAGAGAGTGTTGGATCTTGAAGTGAGGGGGTCTTGTCTAGGTCTAGGGTTTAAAACTAATTTAATATAACCTGAAAACACCAAAATTATACACCTAGGGTCTTATAAGACTTGGGGTGTATTTACATAAAACACCCCAAGTTGGCAGCCTTAAGTCGTGTACTGGCAGGCCTCGTCGACGAGACCTCCTCGATGGACCGTCACGTTCACCACGGGCCGTCATGGGGTCCCATCGAGGAACACTTGGCTCCAACTAGAGCCTATCCAAGTTCCCCTCTCTGTCACTCGCGACGCCCTAGATCGACGGACCGTCCTGAGTGCGACGGACTGTCGCCATGGTCGTAGCCACTGATGGGCAGACTTTGCCCAAGTCTTGGGCCCTTCATCTAGGGCCCCTTGTGGATCCTAGGTGGGGTCGTGCCCGGACGTCAAACCCCTAAACTAAGTCATCTAGGTCTAAGGAACATCCGACGCATGTTTCAAGTAAAACTAACACATAAAACTCATCCAAACTCGCCAAGACATACAAGTACATTCTAAGGCATACCATCCGAACGTCATGGACGTTTTTGGTCGATTGAACTCCAAACTTAACCAAACTTTGCATACTGCCTAAGGACACCAAAATAACTCCGTTTAACTTAAAATTAACTCAAGAAACAATCATGAGGCTCTAGTTCACCTTAGTTCATTTTGGGGCGTTATACATCCCATGTAGGCACATTGTTAAAGAATATCAAGGACTTTTTATGCACTCTATTCTCATTCTAAAGTAGAGGTACATTGTACTCTACTCTCGTTCTTAAGTAGATCTACAAACCATAACATATTCACTAGGTGCTAGCCTTTGTTGTCATAGAGTAAGTTCAATAAAAAAGAGCATATGAAAAGGTACCATCTCTTAGACATTACCGAGTCATAATCCACCTACCAAAGATAGGTCCACTAGGGCTGCCACTCAATGGTCTATAAGGATAGCTCATTCTTAACCTTCTTTCTATATAGAAGATTCACATATTAGTCATGCTTAGAATGGCACCATCTTAGGTCTACCGATCCTAGAATTTCATTCAACATTCATCCATACACATACAAGACAAAGGTTCCTAAGCCTACTAAGTCAAGATGTTCATATTGATAATTTACATGTATCAAGTAAGGGACACAAGTCTACCAAAGCAAGACACAACATACTTTACTTTATTAGGTATAACATATCATTCTTTGAAACACTTAGGAATGACCCTTATCATCTTTATGTCATCCTATACCTTAATATAACATCATCAATAGAATCATATAGCCAAGTAGTAACAATCATACAACTCTAAGACTACACACATAAACACACTGTCATAGTTTAACATGATCACCTAACAATATCAAACTTTCACATTACTAGCATGTACATAGATATGATCATACTTCACATAATATATTACACAAATCATCATAATACTTCAAGTGGTGCTGACAAGGCCATGATCATTATAATGCATAAAGTAACGCCGACAAGGCCACATCAATTAACAAGTAATGCACATAACACCACCACCATTGGTGGACCGTATAAATCACAACATAATTAATGACATACATTACATATAATAAAGAGAATTAGGGTATCTTAACACAAATCCATTCTCACCACTTCAATCTATTGCTAGATCATCCAATACAATACTCAAAGGCCCTTACCCATTACCATGAACATCAATTCAATATAAAATTCATAATATTCATTGAATCTAAATCAATTAAATATAGATTAATCAATTTAATACCAATTAGACATCAATTGAATACAATTCTTACATCATTCAATAGCCATAGAAAACTACACTATACGTCACAAGTATAGAGACATAATCACTTAACCCATAAAATAGTCAAGATAAGAATTGCATAGTTTACATGGGTTCATTGGAATTATAGATTTAATACATTACATTAACATAAATTCAATCCTAAAACATTGATTCAAAACCATTTATGAAAGAACCCATGGCAAGATTATGATATTGGACAATTCATGTTTTTGATCATCTTTGAAAATCATTGAATTTGACTCCTTGAAGAAAGAGATCTCAAGGATGAATAACCATACCTTAATTATGATTAAAATCCCAAAAGATTGATGGAGAAAAACATGAGAAACCTATCTACTTCCTTTGAGTTTCAAGTTTCAACAATGGGGGTTTGGAGAGAGTGAATGGAGAGATTATTGTTTTGAGATGAGGGTTTTTCTTTAATTGGGGAGGTTAGGGGTTTAAATAGAACCTATAACCGTCCATAATATAACCCTAATTAACCAAAATACCCCTACATTTATTGGACAAACTAACCAAGTCAAATTTGACTTAAGAATGACGCAACGAAATTTGGGACATTACTGCGCGTGGCAGAGGAACTTCCAAATATCATTTTCGAAAATTCTTTGTAAGACCTCGAAAATAAGATAAGGTGTCTAGAGCCTAACATGTTAGTATTAATGTTATAAGGTCCTAAAAGGCCTTATTATGTGATATAAAGTCAGTGTGCAAAGTTTGAAGTGATTTGGAAGTCGAACGTCAAGGGACGTCCAAGACGTTCGACGAATAGTCGCTTATGTGCCTCATCTGTGTATGCATGCCTAAATTGTATGAACTGAGTCTAATGAGTCTTGAAATGGTTTATAATTATGTTTAATATTATTGTATGAAGTTTTGTGAAGTTTGGAGGTCAAACGCCCAAGAACGTTTGAGGCGTTCGAAAGATAGCCCCTAAGACGTTCATCGTATGTCATGTTGGGGTTAAGGCTGTTTGGACGTCTTGTAGGTGTTTGTTTTGGATAAAACTTATTTGGAAGGTCTATAACATATTAAGGTTTGTAATCGCATTGGAAACGTCTGGGTACGACTTCTAAAGGGCCCCACAAGAGGCCCCAAAAGAAGGACGCCAAAGCTGCCTAGACACTGCCTGGGCAGTGTCCCTTGACGGACCCAATGACGGATCGTTGGGCCACCAACGGACCGTCGAGCAGGTATCGTCGAAGGGGACTTGCCTTGGGAATGTCTTGATCCATGAATTTGGCTAAGTCATGGACGATGGAGGGCATGACACCCCGTCGTGTCCATGACGCCCCGTCACTGCCCTCGTCGCGGGTGCATGCAGGTTGGCAGCCTGTGTGCTGTCACTTAAAGGGGTGAATGGGAAATTCACCCCACGTCCTAACCTGACTATAATAGGTTTATTTAAGTAATTTTGGGTGTATATAAGCCATCCAAAATGTGATCAACCCATTCACAAATCCTCTCACATGTTTTAAGCCTTTCCCTCCAAAAATGTTCTCTCTAAAACCACCATTGTTGGTGAAGCTCAAGAGATTCTTGGAGATGGATTTTCTATGGATGAATCATGAAGTTTTAGAGGTTTTCTTGTAGACAAAGGTATGGTGATCTTCATCTCTAGTTATGTTTTCATCTACAGAGCCATTCTCAATGGTTTTCAAAGAAATCTTATGATCAAGTTTCCAATCTGCCAATCTAGCCATGGGTTCTTTCTCAAAACATTTTTAATGATTAAATCATGATGAATTGATGTTCATACAATGTTTTTAATGTCTTTTCACTCCAATTGCATGATGAACCCATGTTCCTTCAAAAATTGGTTTAGCCTTTGCATGGGCTTTGTGATTATGGCTTATTCTTGATTAGTTGGTGATTCTCTTACGTTGAATTGCTTGTGTTTATTAATAATTACATTAAATGATGGTGAATTGATGATGATCAGCCCATGATGATAAATATATGAAGTTTTGAGCATGAATAGCCTATGTTTCTACATGTTGTCTTGAAGTCGATTTTGAGATTAGTTGTGTAGACTCTTGATTATGTATGAACTGCTGTAGCTACTGTTTTAGGGTGATATAATGTATGAATTTTGTAGGTATAAATCCTTAATGATCAAATTAAGAAGGGCTTGCATGAATGGATATAGATTCCTTTAGGCTATGAAGTCAAGAGGTTAAGTGTGTGATGTATCTTGAATTGTGATTAGATAAAGCCTGATTTAGTCTTGATTTCTTATCTAAGTAGCTACTTCCTAATAATTATATTATTGATGAAATATCAATGATTATCAATTCCTTATATAGTTCATAGTAATGATAAAGTCTTCTACACTCTAGCAAATCGATAAGTCTAAATGCCTATGTTGTAACCCTAATCTTGAAGGTATGTAATAATGATTTCAATATGGTTAAATGTAGGTTTAGCTACTGCCATAGACTTATGCATGTATGAACTATGATCTAAAATCAATGTAAGGGAAGTTAGCTAATGATCTATGTTATCCTACTTTCCTAGTATGTTAATATGTTGTATTATGTTATGGTATAATCTTGTAGCGACTTGTACATGGTTTCTTATATTTTTAAAGTACATTTAGCTACTGCCATATATGTGTTTTATTGATGAATAAGGTGTATTGATCAATGAATATCAAAGGGTCAGAAATTGGTAAGAATGCTTATTTCCTCTACTCTTCTACTTCTCTATTCTTTATAGAAATGTTGATGAAGCCTTGTATGGCATTGTGTGGTATGGTCCACTTATGGTAGCGGTGTTTATCTTATTGTCATTATATATGTGTTGATCATGGCCATGAAGGCAAATTGATGAACTTATGAATATGTGCTTAAGATGATACTATGAGAAGTCTATGCCTACTTTCCTATTCTAGTTGTGAATTAGGTTGTGTGGTTATTGTTTGAGCATGAGTATAACCATATTAGGGTAAAGTATAGGTGCTGCCATTGATGTGTTAAAAAGGATAATAACCCTTACCCATGTACCCTTATCTGAAAGTCTAAATAGCTAAAGTTTGGAGTCTTGATATTAAGGTATATATTGTCTTGTCTCCTATGCTATTAAGTGTTGTGTGCTATGTGCTTGAAGTGTAATGTGGTCTAATAGGGTGTCTGACTTAATAAGCTATTGATATCCATTATGTGATCATGTTGGTCAATGTACACACACTCTCACTTACATGTATGTTACAAGTAGTATAAGTCACGTGTCTAAATGAAAGGTAGTTCTCATATTCACTAGTGTCTACTACTATGCATGTTAAAGTGATGTTCATGAATGTATGATTTGTATTCCCTTACTAGGATGACTTGATAGGTGTACTAGTATGGGCAAGGGTATGGGACCTTGTCTATGCATTGCACACGTGTATCTTGATAAGATAGTTCCTAGGTTTGGTTCTGATGTATATGAAGGATGATTATATGAACATGTTATGAATAGGATATATATGATATGATGAGGTATGAATATGTAAGGTATGAACATGTGTGACTTAATGTGTTATGTGAAAGGTTTGTTCACATCTATGTATACACTCACACACATGAATGAGGATCTAGTTAATAGAGGGGCCTTGAGAGGGGTGCCCAAGAATGCTATAAGACTAGATAGATGCTTGTATATGCTATAATCATATGAGGAATGATTATCCTAAGCTTATGTTTTATAAATAAACGTAATGAAGGCTTTTCAATAAAGGAAACTTAACTTAGCACCGAGCGAACTTGACAACGGGAGGTGATGACTTATCCATAGAAGGAAAGATTCATCCTAAAGTTGCCCATGTGATGTTAACTCCCTTGTTTATGGGATATGTCATCTAAGGGATTCCCATGAGGAGCGGCCCACTTTACCAAATGGTATGAATATATCTACCTCTTAGTTCTTGAACTATGTTGCCACCATAGGATACTAGCTAGAGGATTCAACCTCGATAGTTATGTTTATATTGGTTCGACTTTGGCCGGTAGACCACCTTCCATCGGTGTACGGTTTGATGACACCGGATTCCATGTTTAGCATCACATGGTCTATGTCGGTTGAGGTTATAGTTCCCTAAAGGTAAAATGGATTATGGAAGTAATTGAATAGGATCCTAACTAGGAGGACTTAAGGTAAGTTACTTAGAATAGGTGAAGTAATGAACCCATCTAGAAATTGCACAAGTGACTCCTTAGGAAGCCTTATGAAGGTACCCTAATGTATATGATTATGTATGTGTCCTTTATGTATGATATTGTAGTATTGGTTTGACTAGATTTATATTGCACTATACTTAGATGATGGCATGTGTTGTCTTGTATATATGCTATGTATGGTCTTCTCTTGTGTTCCTAAGGTGATACATTGCACCAAGTATCCTTAAAGGATTACTTGGAAGATTAATGAATTAAAAGAAAGAGTTAATGTTAAGGAGAGTGAGTTCACTGTAAAGTGACCTCAAATGGGGATTAAATTCTATATGTTTTTTTCTATGATGTTTGGCCTTTGATTGTGTTTCTATGAAGTATGTGAATGATATAAATGCTATTGATAAAGGTTTTATGATTATTTACTTATTTCAAAGAAAATGTCCCTTTTAATGCATGTTTTTGCATGGTTGCCATACTTAGTACATTCTTGTGCTAATCCCATTCTTCTCTACTTTTTAAACAAAGTGTAGGTAATGGAATGCTTAAAGGAGGTCTATGATTGAGGAGCTTGATAGATGATTCCCAAGCTCAATGAAAGGAATTCTTAAAATTCAAGGATGTCCTACTTATGTCTTTAATGTAAAGTCAATAAATATTGTATAGTCATGTAATGTGTCTTATGGGCCGTGTCCCTATTGTACTCTATAGTTATTGAGTCTAAGATGGCACAGACTTAGAGTATAAATATGTATTACGACTTATGTTTTATATATATATGATGTAATATTTCTAGCATATGATGTGCTATGAAAATTTTTAAATTTTCCGCTAAATTTACTATGCCAATGCAATGAATGATATGAGAGTCTTGTCTTAGACCTCCGAGAGGTCGACGACGCCGGTTATAATCCAAGATTGTATCCTATCTTCTAGGGTATGGTTTCGGGTTGTGACATTCTTGGACAGAATGGTTCGTGAGAGCCCCACGTTGCAAGGAAATTTTTTTTGCCTACTGCGTGACAGCTGCGCTTTCTGCAACGGCATGTCAATTCTTGGTTGCTTGGCAGCATCGCTAGACCATGTTTGGGTCCTCCTAGAGGACCCTTTTGATGGTCCCCGGGATGTCGTTCTCAGACATTTAGACCCTTTGTATATCAGGCTACGCGTACGAACTCTTGCTACTGAATTTCACATTCATACCATCCCCCAAAACATCACTAAAAAATAGGACGGCACAGTAGTTCAACTTCGACTAGTTTTGAACGTGTTGGACGTTCTTGGACGTTTGACCACAAACAATTCCAAACATTATATACTGCCTAAGAACACTATTATTAACAATTTTATGACTTTAAAACATTATTACACAAGTGTTAGTTTCTAGTTCAACGTAGGTCATTTTGAGCGATGTTACAATCATGGCCATGGGTAAGGGCCTTATGATATTGTATTGGATGATATGGCTATGGATTGAAGTGGTGAGAATGGATTGGTGGTACGCAGCCCTAATTATATTTATTTTTTATAATGTAGGTCTTGAACTATGTTGTGATTGGTATGGTCAACTTATGGTGGCGGTGTTATGTGTTATAATTGTGAATGGTGTGGCCTTGTCGGCGTTACCTTATGTATAATAATGATCATGACCTTGTCGGCACTAATTGACATGTAAAGATGATTTGTGTAGTTTACATAGGTTAAGTTTGATCATATCTATATACTTGTGATTAAGGTGATAATATGTGTTCTTCTATTGATGTTGTTAGGTGATCATGTTAGACATTGACTATGTCCTTATGTGTGTATTCTTATAGTTGATGAATGATTTTTCCTACTTTACTATATGAGTCTATGATGGTTATATTAATGATGTTATAGTTGTGTATAGGGTGACCTAAAGATGATAAAGGTTATGCCTATGTAATTCTAGAATGATATGATATATGTGGTAAAGTTAAGTATGTGTCTGTCTTGTTTGGTAGACTTGTGTCCCTTGCTTGATACCTATGGAATGTATATATGATATGTCTTGACTTAGGATGCAAAATCCTCTTACTCTTGTATGTATCAATCATGAGTGGCCTTGAACAAAGTGAGAAGGTCAAATTATGCGGAGCTCTCAACATAGTTGAGGGGTTATGATATCCTTGAAGTCAAAATCCCTAATGGTATCCTTCTTGTGTGAATGGTGGACTTAAGGTTAGTTGGTTGGAATGGCATGAAATCATCCTTAGAAAAATCATTAAGCTATCCTTGTAGCCATTGAAAGGAACCATCAGCATTGAGTGAGTATGGTAAGGGAAGTATCTCTAGTCATGCATGAGGCTAGAGTGCAAAGAAACCCTTCATATTCTTTAAACATGTGCCTACATGGGATGTGTCCAAGTTTTACCATGTTTAGCTACAATGGTCTATGTCGATTATTATCTATTCTCATCATATGGGATACCCTCTAGTGTTTGAGAAGTTCTATGAAGTTTAGGTGGTGGTATGGGACGCTACCTAGACATTGCACAATAGGCTTTGAAGATATTAGTGAGTAAGTCCCTAGGTCTTCACCAAGACCATTTGTTGAATGTCCTTATGTGATGAATGTCTCTTAAATGAACTAATGAAGTAATGACTTAAGTTAGAAAGCATGTAAATGAATAAGTTGGTTGATAAGCTAGACATGATCTAATCTTAAGAAGTCTTAAGGATTTTTGAGGTACCTTTAAGAAGGTGTATGGGCGTTCTCTTCTAGAATTACTTAAGTGAGTCTTTTTATAACCTTGGTGAGGTGAATGTCATATCCTATATGATATGATTTTTGATGTGTTGTAAGTGTATGTATCTCATTATAGGTAGTTCCAAGGATCATTTAAGTGTGCTTAGAGAGGGTATGTGGGCGGTCTCTCATTGTCTTACTTAAGTGAGTCTTAGGATAACTTTTAGTGAGAAGGTTGCATGCTAGAAAGGGCTCACTGTGAAGTTGAAGTGGTTTACTGTAATGTGGAATTAATTTAATGTAACTGTAACACCCCCAAAATGAGTTAGGGTGTCTAGAGCCTAACATGTTTGTATTAAGGTTGTAATGCCCTAAAATGTCTTATAATATGGTTTAGAGGAAGTGTATAGAGTTTGAGGTGATTTGGAAGTCAAGCGTAAAGGGTCGACCAAAACGTTCGACGATTAGTCACCTATGTGCCTCATATGTCTATGTGTCCATATATATGTATGAATGAGCTTATGAAGTCTTAAATGAGTTATAATGATGTTAAATGGTATCATATGAAGTCTTGCATGTTTGGACGTGTTGCAGGTGTTTGTTTTGGGTGAAACTTATGTGGAATGTCTAAAACTTTTTAAGCGTTGTATTAATGTTGGAAAAGTCCGGGTAGGACTTCTAAAGGGAACCGCAAAAGGGCTCACAAAAAGGACCAAAGGCTGGTCGAGTCACTGCCTTGTCAATGTCAATCGACGGACCAAACAACCTCCAGTTGGTCAACCAACGGCTCGTAGGTGAGGTCTCGTCGGTTGACACTTATTTTGGGCAGGTCTCAAGCCAAAAATTGACAAGGACCAATCTACTGAAGACAATGCATGGCCCGTCGACTGACCAACGACCAGTAGATGGTTCTGTCGATGGTGGCCTGCAACTTGTTGCCTGCGTACTATTTTATTAAGTGGTGAATGGGAAATTCACCCCACAATATAAACCGACTCTAATTGAGTTATTTACCTAATTTTGGGTGTATATAAGTCATCAAACACGTGAACCTCCCATTCCCAATCCCATACACACGTAAGAAACCTTTCCCTCAAACAATCTTCTCCCTAGAAACCTCCATGTTGTTGAAGATCAAGAACAACTTGGAGCTTTTAATTGCATGATTTCTTCACCAAGTTTTATAGGTATTCATGTATATAAAGGTATGGTGATCTTCATCTCCAGTTATCCTTCCATCTAGAGAGTTAATCTCAAAGATTTCAAAGAGAAAAATATGATCAAAGTTCTTATTCTTCAATATATCCATGGGTTGTTTCTAAAAATGTTTTGAACGATTAAATCATGAAGAATTGAAGTTAATACAGTGGTTTTAACGTTATTTTGACTCCAATTGTGATCTTGACTTGTTATCGATTGCATTGTGATCCTATTACATTGAAGTGGTTATACCTACTGTTATTTACGTGAATTAATTTTTAGTTGATGTTGAAGGATCCATGAGGATCAATGTATGAAGATTTGAACATGTTTAGCTTAGTTTCCATAATTCACTGTAACATTGGCCTCTTAATGATTTAATGTGGAATATGATTGTGTAGGGCTTGTTGTATCTACTGTCTTAATTGGATATTATTGATAAGTTATAAATAAGTGATTCATGTTGATAAAGGTTGATTAACCTATGATTCTTGTACTTTTCATTGATGTCTAGAATAGCATGTTCACTGTGATCTAGACGTTATAACAATGGTAGTAGGATTTCGTGTAGATTATATTGTCCTTAACTACTGTCTTTTATAGATGACATTAATGAATTGTGGGTATGAATTCTTGATGATCAAAGAAAAGGAGTCTTGGCATGAATTGATCTAGGTTCTTCTAGCCAACAATTTGAATGTTGTAATGAACATTATGTGATCTTAATTCTAGCGCAGATGACGCATGATTTAGATTTGATTTATATGTATTTGACTACTGCCCTAGATGTCACTACACCATTTTAGGCCTACGGCCACACTAATTCTTGAATACACTTGTAAAGTGTTGCCTAAAGTAGTTTTGGGAACAATTTTAAAGCGTAGCTGAAATTTTTAGCTTTTAGCTATGATATTTTTGGCAACACTTTAAAAGTGTACTCTTTAATGGTATAAGCTACACTTTATAAGTGTTGTTACAATATGATATAATTGGCAACACCTATTTACATATATAGCCACACTTCTAAAATGTAATATTTTTATAATTGAAAAAACAACACCTTATAAATGTAGCCTTAAAAATTTTCACTAAAATTTTATATTCCCTCCAATATTTTTAACACTCCCTCCCATTTTCATTGGCCAAAAAAATAAACATTAATAAATGATAAACATTAACTTTTTCACTTCACTTTACTCTTTTAGTGCACTTTCTTCGTTCAGCTTTCCTCCTTCACGTTTCATCCATATTTTCGATGAACCAAAGAGATGATGAACCAAGGTGAAGAGAGGTGAAGATAGCTAAAGAACTGATTCTCCTTTCCGATACGCGCTGAAGAGTTGATGTCCTCAAAGAACTGAGTTGAAGAGTTGAAGAGTTGCAGTTATCAAACAATTCATATCTCAAATCGTCTTCTCCAAATAACAATTTCTTGAAGAGTAAGTACGATTCTCTTTTCCGATACTTATTTCGTCAAGTGTTATTTCTAAAGCATTCTTCTTCTTAGCTGAAGTGTTTGATTTTTTGTTTTGTTTTTAGAAGGAATGAATTCTTTTGGGTTGTTGGAAAGATGATGAACATAAGCTATTTAGTCTCTCCATCACACTTTTCTCTCAAGTTTCTCACTGAAGAACACGATTTCAAACATATTTTGTTGGAGTAGGTTTTATCAGGTAAGAAATTCCATTCTGAAAGTCTAAATTTTAGCTTTATTGTTTTAATATTCTTCTGTTTTTATACGATTATTGGGAGTGTGACTTGTATTTTAGCTCCATAAGTTGATTTTTGGGAGTGTAGCTTGTATTTTAGACTCTATATAAACCTCCTTTTTCACTGTTAGGAGTTGGAAAAAAGTTGTGATTTATTTGAGCAAAAACATTTAGAGAAGCTGAAGAAAATAGTTAATATATATAGAGAGAAACACATTGAAGGCAGGGAGAGTCAAGTGTCGATAAGAGTATCATATTTTCTAATTCGTTTCGCAGATAGTTTTCCAGAGCTTTTTTTCAAGTCCGAGATTCTGCCCGAATTCTCATCCGTCGTTAGTGTTAAAGTTTGATTCATCACTTAGTTGAGGGAACTAGGAACCCCAAGATGCGTTGTACTAAAACTTGCAGCTTCATCGATCCACCAGTTGAGTGAATAAATGAAAAAAATATGTGTTCTAACATTTCGCCACTGAATAGGGAATGGGTTGTGTTGGTGTTTCTGTTCCTTCACCACGAGTCGAAGTCCCCACACTTTTCACAGCAACTAGAATATTGATTGAGCTGCACTACATAAAAAACAAGTCATATGCCTTGGAGATAGTTGTTTTTGTTGTGTTTGAAGATTCTTTCAAAATTGAAACTTGTAGGGACTGTTGTTATCTGGGAGAGTCCCCTTCAAGTCTAGAAGGGGTGGGAAGGGAGCAGTAATTTGTGAACGTGTTGTGCAAGAGTTACACATTACAACTTATAACAAATATGCAATTTCATCAATTATAGTCAAAATACTTGTTCTGATATTCATACTGGAAGACGTCTAAGAGCACGGATATAGCCATTGAATTGAATCCTTGCCCTTTAATCTGTGTCAAACAATAGATATAAAAATTAGTAGTGAACAGGAATAAGTCTTCTGAAGAGCTTAAAATACATTTTATTCTTCTGTTATCTTTGAAGAATAAGCATGTTGTAATTACGAAAATACTATTTAGTAATCCTTTTATCTTTATTGTTTTATTTTTTATGTTTCTAGATAGGATCTCTAGTTGTGTGTGATATTTTCTTCTTTGGTCTTAATCTTTTAAATTATTAATAGATCAACTGAGCTACAAGATTCTGTAAAGTTTCAAATACTCCGATAAGTTTAAATTTGGCATGTGTATAAACATCAGTTTGTGATGAAGGGACCAATGGAATTGATTTGTAAAATCTTGTTGGTCTTACTTTGTGTTTGTGTTTGAATGAAGAGGTTGGCAGCTTGAGTTTTTGTTTATATTTGATATGGTAAATGTGTTTAAGGTTGGCAGCTTGATGTAATCACATTTCTTGTTTCTTGCATTAATTTCTATAATTTTAGTAGCAGTCTTATAGTTTGGTAAATCTAAATTAGCAATGATGTAGAGTAAATTTGTCATGGAAGGATTGTCTTGGAAAATCTCCTTTGTCTTACTTTGTGTTTGAAGTGAGAAGGTTGACAGCTTAATGCAGTTCCATTTGTTTTTCTTGCATCAACTGCTGTAATTTTAGTTTTAGTTCTCCTTTTCCATGTTTGTTATAGTGAGAACTATATTAGAGGGACCAAGACTTATAATTGCTCAAAAGATATGGTACTGTGTTGCAACAGTCGGTGGTCAATATATATGGGCTCGTCTACAATCACGTTCTTCTTTCGGTAAATATTGTTGTCACTACACTTTTCTCTTCATCTACGCCTTCGTAACAGGTTCTCATACTATAGAGGTTCACTGTTTATTGTGTAGTGTAGTAGTTTTTTTGTTTTTGTTTTTTTTGAGAAAGCATTAGTAAGCTCTGTCTCATCCCCTCTTATGTTGCACTATCACAAAATTTTAATCCTAAAGAAATAACTCTAATTTGAAATGTCTTCACTCGTAACTACTTAACTATATTTCATTTTTCAATTCATCTAGGTTACAATAAATTTATCAAACATATATCCCAAAGATGAAGATGCTCCTGCTGGTGGAGTTGATTACATGACCAAGTTATCAAGTTATTAAACTTATCAAAATAGTGTAGTACTTATTTTACCATGTCCATCTTGAATTGACAAATTACTACAAAAGATTTTTAGCTTGTTTCTTATCACCAATATCAAAAATTTAATCAGAAAAATAAGTAGCACTTATGCAGCCTGTTCAAGTCTTCCTATCAGTCACACTTATGCAGATGTTGTGGCTGTGATTTTTTTTTTGATGTCACAAACTTGTGAAGATATTGTGTGTGTATGTGTATGTTATTTTGGACCTACAAGATGCCACCCTATAACTCCCGTTCACTAGGGATCAATAGTGTATTTCCAATTTCTCTTCTTTGGTGATTCAAACTCTCAACCAGTTGGTTGCAAATGGAGTTCTCTTTCTACTGAAGCAACCTCTCTTATCATTTATGCAGAGTGTTCACATCCTCCAACATAAACGGCAATCCTAGGAAACTACTTCTTCTGGAAGAGGTAAGTTCTTTCTGTGTATAAGTTCATTTTCATAACTAATTCAATGGCAATGAAAATCTATATAGTTTATTCTTTGTAAGGAAATGCCAGCTTCTATTGTTAACATTATCCTGGTGTTTCTTCCTATGTTGTGGTTCAATTTCCTTCATATATTGTGACCCTTCTTTTGTTATATGTTGTTGTTTATACCAAGTTTATTGACTTAAAGATCGTTCATAACCATTCACGGTGTAGTAATCAGACAGATATGAAACGCCTTGCACGTGAGCATGTACAGAAGGTCCTAATGGAGCAATAAATGTTAAGCTTAGATCTGGAGAGAAAGAAGAACAAGCTTGATCTTGGGGCAGAGAACTGAATAAACGTGAAGCCTTCACTGAGCGAGAAGAGAAAAAGCTTGATGAGGAGAAGAAAAAGGTATCAAATTCCAGAATGAGCTAAAACTATGTATAAATATTTCTCTTATAATGATAAAGCAGCAGTGACTTACATTATTTTGGTGCTCCAGATAGTTTTTTGTGAGGGATATAGAAAGGCTAAATGTTGCCATTTTTAGAGTGAATACTCTTCAATTATGGACTTCCACAACTTTATTGTTATGAATTGGCTTGGCTTACTCATATTAAATGCATGATTTATGTCACTAACTTGTAATTTTATTTTGAATGTGCAGGAAAATGCCGGTAATTTAATTTGAATTGTGTACAAGAGTAAACTCGATCTATTGTAGTGAATGATAAAGTGTTTTTGGACTATTGTCATATATGTTTGAATGCATTTGGTTTTGTTGAATTTATTGATACTAGTTGTACAAGACATGTGAAATATATCGCTTCGATTTCATTATTAGTTAATTTTGTGCTTTATAGTACTTGTATATTTAAATTTGTGATTATTGAATATATGCAAATAAAAATTATTATTATTAAAAATAAAAAATTGTGGCATCAAAATTCTACAGAACGTTGCAACACTTCAAAAGTGTTGTTGTAGGACGTCCAAAAAAAGTTACATTTTATAAGTGTTGTAATAGATGAGATATAAAAGGCAACATTTTTTAAATGTGACCAATAATAAAGGAAAGACAACGCTTTTAAGTGTGGTAGAATAAAAAAAAAAGTGTTGCTAATGAATCACTACAAAGCGTGCCCTTATACCTCTATGGCAACGCTTTTTAAGTTTACCTGTGATGGCTACATTTAAAAAGTGTTGCCTAGTGTCAAAGGTTACGCTTCTTTAGGCCACCCCCTAAAAAGTGTTGCCTAAAGTCCAAAAGTGTAGCCTATTATCAAAGGCCACACTTTTAGCTAGTTTAGGCTACACTTTACCGGTGTGGCCGTAGGCCTAAAATGGTGTAGTGTGTATATTATGATACATTATGATTGATGAGCAAAACTAGGGAAGTTACTTGATAATCTATAACTCTCTACTTTCTACCATATATGTGATATAGTGCACTAGTTGTATCATGATCTTGTAGCGACTTGTTCATGGTTTCTTCTATACTTAAAGTACATTTAGCTATTGCCCTATATATGGATTATTGATAAACAAGTTGTATTGATCAATAATGATAAAAGGGTGAGAAATTGGTAAGAATGATTATCACTTCTACTTTCCTTATAGTATTGTAGTTAATGAATCCTTGTATGGCATTATGTGGTATGGTCCACTTATGTGACAGTGTTTACTTTATTGTCATTATACATTTGTTGACCATGGCCTTGAAGGCAAACTGATGAATATACGGATAAGTGGTTATGATGATCACTTTATGTGTAACTTGTGCCTAGTCTTCTATTTGAGCTGTGAATCTAGGTTATGTTACTATTTTTATGAGCATGTGAATGGCTATGTAAGAGCATGTGTAGGTGCTGCCATGGGTTAAGTGTTAATGATTTATAACCCCTACCCATGTACCCATGTGCGAATGTGTAAATAGCAAAAGTTAGGAGTCTTGATTATAATATGAAGATTGTCTTACCTCCTATGCTATTGTGTGTTGTGTGATCTATGCTTGAAAGTGTAATGTGGTCTAAGAGGGTGGACGCTTCAATGAGTTGTTGATATCCATTATGTAATCATGTTGACCAATGTACATACACTCACACTTCATGCATTCTTACAAGTAGTATAGAATCATAGTGTCTAAATGAAAGGTGGTACTCATATTCACTAGTGTCTACTACTATGCATATTAAGCTTATGTTTATGATGAAGTATGAATGTGCATAGAGTCTTAGTGGGTTTATATGAAAGGATTGCTCATATAGTTATACCTATAGACTTTTGCCTTGATGTATGAACATGTGTGATATTTATGTGTTACGTGAAAGGTTTGCTCACATATATGTACACACACACATGGATGATAATATAGTGAATGAGAGGGTCCTTGAGAGGGGTGCCCAAGATAACTCTAAATCTAGATAGGTACTTTAATATGCGATAAGCATATGAGGAATAAATATCTTAAGCCTATCTTTTTATAAATAAAAAAAAGTAAATAAAGGCTTTTCAATAAAGGGAAATTAGCTCAGCACCGAGTGAACTTGACATTGAGAGGTGTTGAATTTACCTTGAGGAAGATTCACCATTTGTCACTTATAGAGTGTTGACTTCCCTTAGAGGATTACTCACGTATGGACCCACAGGAGGTGTTGACTTCCCTTTGAGGAAGGGGTTGACCCATGTTTTCTCATGAGATGAGGCTCCAATTGTCCAATGGCATGTAGAGGGAATTACCTATCTCTTAGTTCCATAAACTATGTTTTCCACATAGGATCTAGCAAAGTGAATTCACTTAGGATGCTAGGAGATATGTTAATGATTCTACCTAGTCTAGGTAGGAACACCTTCCATTGCTGTAAGACTCTACAACACCAAATTCCATGTTTAGCACTCATGGTCTTAGTATCGGTTAAGGCTATAGTTTCCCCTAAAGTAAAATGGACAATGGAAGTAATGAACTAGGATCCTAACTAGGATGAATTATGGGAGGTTACTTAGGATAGGTGGAAGTAATGAACCCATCTAGACATTGAACAAGTAGCTCCTTCGGAAGTCCTAGAGAGGTGACCTAATGTATATGATTATGATTATGTCTTTATGCATCACATTATAGTATTGGTCTACTTGTTATGAAGATGTCTATGGTATGAGTGTATGATGTTGATATTGTTCACTACATGGTAAAGCTCTTGTATTGACATGAATGAAGTTATATTCACTTACTTGTTGATGTATGAATCGGATGGTAAGGCTTGTGGTCTTATGGTAGGTTTACTAAGTATTTGTGAGGTTATGGGGCTTCACATATACATTACACTAGAAAATTTAGAGTAGGATTATGAGTAAGGTCTTCTAATGCATTGATGTGGTGGAGTTGGTATATGTGTAAGATAAAGGTAGTCTACTGTAATGTCCTAAGGTTTTGACTTAAATGTGTTTTTGATGTATTATGCTTATATGAGGATATGTGTTGGTTTATGTAGGTTTTATGTATGATTTCTTTGTGATCTTAAGGTGATACATTGCACCAAGTATCACTAGAGGATTACTTGGGAAGTTAATAAATAAAAGGAAATAAAGCTTACTGTTAAGGGAAAGAGAGCTCACTGTAATGTTACTAAAAAATGTCATAAATTCTATATGTTATCTTATGTAATGTTTGGCGTTTGAATATGTTTTTATGAAGTATGTGAATGATATAAATGTTATTGAATTAAGGTATTATGATGATTTACTCAAAATGGCATGAAATATGATTTCAAGGAAAATGTCCCTTTTAAATGCATGTTTTTGAATGGTTGTCATACTTAGTGCATTCTTGTACTAATCCCATTCATTTCTACTTTTTACACAAAGTGTAGGTTATAAATGCTTAAAGGATGTCTTTAATGGTAAAGAGCTTCATAGATGATTCCCAAGCTCAATGAAAGGAATCCTTAAGTTCAAGGATCTCCTACTTATGTCTTTACTATAAAGTGTTTTAAATATTGTATAGTGGTGTAATGTGTCTTATTGGCCGTGTCCCTAATGTACTCTAATGTTGTTGAGTCTAAGATGGCAAAGAGACTTAAGAGCTAAATATGTAATTTGAAATATGTTTTATCTATATATGAGATGAAGTTTCTATCATATGATGTGCTAGGAAAAGTTTTAAATTTCCGCTAAATTTACTATGTCATTGCGATGAATGATAACTATGGGCTTGTATAAGACCTCCGAGAAGTCAAGTACGCCATGTTACTTCTAGGGGGTGTTCCTGTATGTGACAGTAAAGTGACATAGTTCACTATAATGTTCATTAAAATGTGCAAAACTGTCTATGTGTTATCTTATGTGTTTCTAAGGTGTTAAATGTTGTTCTTATGCTTATACTATGATGTTTTAATAAAAAAGAGCATATTTCCATTAAATGTACGTTATTATGATTTTTTTGCATTAAGTCATACTTATTACATGTATTTGTACTAATTACATGCTTTTATCTTATCTAAAGTGATTCATAGGTGAAGGTGCTTTTGGGAGCAAAGCTTGAATTATAGTATCTTTAAAGAAAAGTTGAAGTATGTCCTTACTTGACTCGAGGGCATCACTATCTTAGAGTTTCTTTTACTTAAACATTATAATAGACTTAGTAGTACTATATTTTGATTGTATGGGCCATGTCCCAAGTATTCGTTAGTCTAAGATTTGTCGATATGAGACTGAGTATTTCGTATGGTTTTTATATGAAAGAGTTTTTGAATGACTATTCGAATGTTTGTGAAAAGTTTTAATTCCGCACTGCTTTTCATTTATGTATATGTGATGAAGGATGCAAAAGGGCTTGTACAAGACCTCTGAGAGGTCAAGTACGTCGGTTGCACTCCGAGAGTGTAATATCTTCTAGGGTATGCTCTCGGGATGTGACGCACTATGCTAAGAAAATACCTGAACACTAAGATCTCTTTCTCGAGTCACTCTTCAATAGTTTTAAATCAATCTGATGGACTTATGACACTATTATCATAGTCACAACAACACTAATGAAATCACGCATCTCTATACCCAATTATATACACCTCTAAAGATAACTATTTAGCCTTTCCAATCAATACAATATTCTTGTCCTTGCCTCTCTTTAAAGGTTGTACTACATCAAACTATACTTTGCTCCTTAAAACTCTATATGAGTGGTGTCCAACCTGTCACAATCGGGGAGAACCCACTATACGTAACCGACGTTGTCGTCCTCGGAGAGGACTAACACTAGCCTCTTAGTTTACATCATTACATTCATAGGTTAAAAATGCGGAAAATTTAAAACTTTTCTTCTATCTATCATGAGGTTTACATAAACCTCTCGCATACACATAATATATTCATATCGAGTATACATAGACCCTTCATATAAGAAGATTATATAGTCTTCTACATTCATTGCACATATATATATATATATATATATATGTGTGTGTGTGTGTGTGTTTGTGTGTATATATAGGATATAACATAGTCTGAAAATAGATATCTCATGTTTGGACGTGTTTCAGGTGTTTATTTTTGGTGAAACTTATGTGGAATGTCTACAAATTGTTAAGGGTTGTATTTACGTTGGAAACGTTTGGGTACAACTTCTAAAGGGACCTTCAAAAGGGCCCACAAGAAGGACCCAAGGCTGGTCGAGACACTGCATTGGCAGTGTCAATCGAGGGACCAAACGACGGCCAGTTGGTCAACCAACGGCCTGTAGGTGATGTCTCATCGTTTGACACTTATCTTGGGCAGGTATCAAGTTAAAAATTGGCCAAGGACCAGTCGACGAAAGCCAATGCACGTCCCGTCGACTGACCAACGACCAGTAGATAGTTCCGTCGATGGTGGCCTACAACCTGTTGCCTGCGTACCATTTTATTAAAGGGGTGAATGGGAAATTCACCCCACGTCCTAAACCGACTCTAATTAAGTTGTTTACCTAATTTTGTGTGTATATAAGTCATCAAACATGTGAACGTCTCATTCCCTATCCCATACACACGTAAGAAACCTTTCTCTCCAAAACTCTTCTCCCTAGAAAACTCCATTGTTGTTGAAGCTCAAGAACAGCTTGGATCTTGGAATTTCATGATTTCTTCACCAATTTTTAAAGGTCTTCATGTAGATAAAGTTATGGTGATATTCATCTCTAGTTATCCTTCCATCTAGAAAGTTAATCTCAAAGATTTCAAAGAGAAAAATATGATCAAAGTACTTATTCTTCAATATATCCATGGGTTCTTTCTAAAAATGTTTTGAACGATTAAATCATGAAGAATTGAAGTTCATAAAGTGATTTTAACGTTATTTTGACTCCAATTGCATGATGAACCCATGTCCATTCCAAACATGATTTAGTCCTTGCATGGGCTTTGTGATCTTGACTTGTTATCGATTGAATTGTGATCCTATTACGTTGAAGTGGTTATATCTACTGTTATTTACGTGAGTTAATGTTTAATTGATGTTGAAGGATCCATGAGGATCAATTTATGAAGATTTGAACATGTTTAGCTTAGTTTCCATAATTCACTGTAACATTGGTCTCTTAATGATTTAATGTGGAATTCGATTGTGTAGGGATGGTTGTATGTAATGTCTAAATTGGATATTATTGATAAGTTATAAATAAGTGATTCATGTAGATAAATGTTGTTTAACCTATGATTCTTCTACTTTCCATTGATGTCTAGAATAGCATGTTCACTGTGATATAAAGGTTATAGCAATGGTAGTAGGATTTCGTGTAGATTATATTGTCCTTAACTACTGTCTTGTATAGATGATATTAATGAATTGTGGGTATGAATTCTTGATGATCAAAGAAAAGGAGTCTTGGCATGAATTGATCTAGGTTCTTCTAGCCTACAATTTGAATGTTGTAATGAACATTATGTGATCTTAATTCTAGGGTAGATGAAGCATGATTTAGATTTGATTTATATCTATTTGACTACTGCCCTAGATGTATATTATTGATACATTATGATTGATGAGCAAAACAAGGGAAGTTACTTGATGATCTATAACTCTCTACTTTCTACCATATATGTGATATAGTGCACTAGTTGTATCATGATCTTGTAGCGACTTGTACATTGTTTCTTATATTCTTAAAGTACATTTAGCTAATACACTATATATGAATTATTTGATAAAGAAGGTGTATTGATCAATGATGATCAAAGGCTGAGAAAATGGTAATAGTGCTTATCTCTTCTACTTTCCTTATAGTATTGTAGTTGATGAAGCCTTGTATGGCATTGTGTTGTATGGTCCACTTATGTGGCGGTGTTTACTTTATTGTCATTATACATGTGTTGACCATGGCCTTGAAGGCAAATTGATGAATATATGGATAAGAGGTTATGATGATCACTTTATGTGTAACTTGTGTCTAGTCTTCTATTTGAGCTGTGAATCTAGGTTATGTTACTATTGTTATGAGCATGTGAATGGCTATGTAAGAGAGAATGTAGGTGCTGGCATGGGTTAAATGTTAATGATCTATGACCCCTACCCATGTACCTATTTGTGAATGTGTAAATAGCTAAAGTTAGGAGACTTGATTATAATGTGAAGATTGTCTTGCCTACTATGATATTGTGTGTTGTGTGATCTATGCTTGAAAGCGTAATGTGGTCTAAGCGGGTGGCTGCCTCAATGAGTTGTTGTAACCATTATGTGATCATGTTGACCAATGTACACACACTAACACTTAATGCATGCTTACAAGTAATATAGAATAATAGTGTCTAAATTAAAGGTAGTACTCATATTCACTAGTGTCTACTACTATGCATGTTATGCTTAAGTGTACGATGAAGTATTAATGAACATAGAGTCTTAGTGGGTTTATATGAAAGGATTGCTCATATAGTTATAACTATACACTTATGCTTGATGTATGAACATGTGTGACATTTATGTGTTACGTGAAAGTTTTGCTCACATATATGTACACACACACATGGATGATGATCTAGTGAATGTGAGGAACCTTGAGATGGGTGCCCAAGATTACTCTAAATCTAGATAGGTGCTTGAATATGCTATAAGCATATCAGGAATAAATATCTTAAGTCTATGTTTTTATGAAAAATGTAATCAAAGGCTTTTCAATAAAGGGAACTTAGCTTAGCACCGAGTGAACTTGACATTGAGAGGTGTTGACTTTCATTTGAGGAAGATTCACCATTTGTCCCTTATAGAGTGTTGACTTCCCTTAGAGAAATACTCACCTATGGACCCACATGAGGTGTTTACTTCCCTTTGAGGAAGGGGTTCACCCATGTTTTCTCATGAGATGAGGCCCCAATTGTCCAATGGCTTGTAGTGGGAATAACCTATCTCTTAGTTCCATAAACTATTCTCGCCACATAGGATCTAGCAAACTGAATTCACTTAGGATGCTAGGATATATGTTAATGATTCTACCTTGGCTAGGTAGGAATACCTTGCATTGGTGTAAGGCTCTACAACACCAAATTTCATGTTTAGCACTCATGGTCTTAGTGTCGGTTAAGGCTGTAGTTTCCCCTAAAGTAAAATGGACAATGGAAATAAAGAACTAGGATCCTAACTAGGATGACTTAAGGGAGGTTACGTAGGATAAGTGGAAGTGATGAACTCATCTAGACATTGCACATGTTGCTCCTTAGGAAATCCTAGAGAGGTGACCTTATGTATATGATTATGATTATGTCTTTATCCATAACATTGTATTATTGGTCTACTTGTTATGAAGATGTGCGTGGTATGAGTCTATATGTATGATGTTGATATTGTTGACTACATGGTAAAGGTCTTGTATTTACATGAATGATGTTATATTCACTTACTTGTTGATGTATGAATTGGATGGTAAGGCTTGTGGTCTTATGATAGGTTTACTAAGTATGTGTGAGGTTATGGGGCTTCACATATACATTGCACAAGTAGATTTAGAGTAGGATTATGAGTAATGTCTTCTAATGCATTGATGTGAAGTGGAGTTGGTATATGTGTAAGTTAAAGGTAGTCTACTGTAATGTCCTAAGGTTTTGACATAAATGTGTCTTATGGGACGTGTCCATAATGTACTCTAATGTTTTTGAGTCTAAGATGGCAAAGAGACTTAAGGTCTAAATATGTAATTTGAAATATGTTTTATCTATATATGAGATGAAGTTTCTAGCATATGATGTGCTAGGAAAAGTTTTAAATTTCAGCTAAAATTACTTTGTCAATGCGATGAATGATAACTATGGGCTTGTATAAGACCTCCGAGAGGTCAAGTACACCATGTTACTTCTAGGGGTTGTTCCCCGGATGTGACAAACGTTGTATCAAAGAATGAAGTTTATAAAGTGGTTTTTGGTTCTAAAAGTCTCATATTGCCATGTCTAGTATAGTCTCGTAGCTTTGGTGGTGAGTCGCAACACATCAAATGATACGGGAAGCTATAGGACGATAGAGTTTCCCTCCTTCATCATTCTCACATCGTGCCATAGAACTTAACTATATAAAATCTCTCTCTTATGTTTTCTTGTCCGGCGGTCTTTTAGATGTCATTGCTTAGATAAGATTGTATCTCTATGCTTGAGGGAGAAAAGGTGAGTTTAAATGCTTTTCTTGCTATTATGGTTGTATGAGTATGTGTGAAGTTGAATTTTGGCATGTTTTGATGATGTGATGCCAATTATGGCTATGTATGAGATTTATGTGAATAAGCATGTTATATTGAGAAATGTATGTTCCGATATAGTTAAAGCATGTTAGAAGTTATTATGGTTGACATGAGTTTCTTTTGAAATGATGTGTTACTATATGGTTTTATATGTTGGTAGCTTAATATTATGATTTGAACTTGAAATGTGTAGTGACTACCTATGGAAGGATGCTAGCCTAAGAATATGTGCTTAAAAGTGTTCAATGTTTCCTTTTGTATATATGTGGTCCTTGATATGTGCCTAGTATGGATTTGAGTTCTTTGTATAAACTTGATCCTAGGTGTGATGATAGTATGCTTGTCTTGGTAAAGTTTGGTATCTCATATTGTGATGTTTTTCCCACCGATTTCCTAAATGTTGCAATTTGGACTTTGAAAGCATGCTCACTGTAATGTTAGGCAGCTTACTGTAAGATTTTTAGGAAATAACCTAAATTGTTCTTTGATTGGAAGTGGTTGAAATGTGTATAGAATTCATGCATATTAGTATGATAAAGAATTTAAAAAGGAGATTTACTATTTGGAATGAAGAATGAGAGTCTTATGGCATGATGAGTCGTAGAGTTGTTTCTAACTTCTTATTGTGTTGTGAGTTCCTTGATGTTGTGGAATTGATGTTTCCCCTAGAATTGAGGGTAGTATTCGTATCCTGCAAGGTGATGATGTGGGTTTGATTGACCTAGAAGTTACCTTACATTATTGTTGAAAGAAAAGAAAGAGTCCTTATGGCTAAGTCCCCTTGTTGTTTTCCCCTAATATTGGATGACCTTCGTGTCTATTATTTCGTATGAAAACCTTATGTGGTTGAATGGTATGATTTAACATTGAGGATGATTTGCCTAAAATGATTAGGTTTAGAAAATCATGGTGTTACTGTGTTGACTTACTGTAAATTCCTTCTAAATAGTCATCACTTGTAATTGTTGAAATATGAATGGTGTTAAGTTAAGATCCTTTTTAGGTTGGGTTAAGTTGCTCTTAATTGGGTTTACCCTAAGTAGGGGATGGTGATGGAATAGTAAGGTTTTAGATATTTTCTACTTTGTCCTTCTATTTTTGCTTGATCTTGAATTTAATGAAGTCTTGATGAGCTTGTTCATGAATCGAGTCTTGCATAAAGTATGAAATGCATGAACTTTATATGTTTGGTATGTATTAATTGACGTTACCTTAAGTGCATGAATGAGAAATTTGATAAAATCCATGTTTTCTCAGGTGTATTGTGCATCTTAATATGCTAATAGTGAATTTGAGTTTATGAGATAAGGTAAGAAACATGGTTTTAGTCACTTGTGAGGTGTAATGTTTATCCTTATAATGAATAGTTGATTCTCTTTAAAATGAAATATGTGGAGTCTCTTGAAAACTATGTGAAGATTGCAAAGTGCATGAATGGGAAATTAGATAAAATCCATGTTTTCTCATGTGTATTGTGCATCTTAATATGCTAATTGTGAATTTGAGTTCATGAGATAAGGTAAGAAACTTGGTCTTAGTCACTTGTGAGGTGTAATGTTTAACGTTATAATGAATAGTTGATTCTCTTTAAAATGAAATATGTGGAGTCTCTTGAAAATTATGTGACTTGTATGGTTGGGAAATCATGATTGTAGGCTCACTCTTGAAAAGAGAAAGCATGTTTAGCTTAGTATTAATGTATGTGCCTATAATTTGTATTGTTTTTCCCAAAAGATGCATACTGTGAAGGGGAGTACTATGTTAGAATTTGAATTTTTTTGAAATGGCTTCCTATTTGTTGTGATGTATTTGGTGTAACTTACCATTTTGACTTCACTAGGTAAGAAATCATGAGCATGTCTTTGTTTAAAAGTTGAGGATCTCTCATTTTAAATGGAAATCGACTTTGTACTTTGCTAAAGTGTGAACTCATGATACATGTATGTGTGTTTAGGAAAGGGACATTCCTTCATGGACACAACTAAGCATGGTATGGTTGAATATGACCTTTATGGAACTAGGTCTAACAAATAAAGATCCTTGTTGATTTAATTAACTCAAGACTATGTGCATGGAAGTATGAGTGCCGACTTGCTTTTCAGTATTGTTGAAATCTGCTTAAGTGCTACTTAGAAATGGTTGTAAGATGAACTCTTAATAAAATGGAGTGTGGACCATGTTATGATTAGGAGAAGTATGTTCCTCCTATGAACATGATAAGAGCCTTTTGATTGATGCATTAAAGAGTGAGTGAATTGAAGTTTTGCTTGCTTGTGTGCATTGACTGCTAAATAATGTGAAGTTGTGTTCCTTGTAATTTTGGTGCATTAACTTCTATCTAATCATGTTATGAATATGATTAACTACTCTATGATGCATTGAAGTCCTGGTTGAGATTGAAATGTTCTAAGTGTCATTCGAGGACGAATATTCCCAAGTGAGGGATATTGTAAGACCCCCAAAATGAGTTAGGGTGTCGAGATCCTAAAATGTTTGTCTTAAGTTTATAATGTCCTAAAATGTCTTATAATATTGTTTAGAGGCAGTGTATAGAGTTTGAGATGATTTGGAAGTCACACGTCAAGGGTCGACAAAAACGTTCGACGATTAGTCACCTATGTGCCTCATATGTCTATGCGTGCTTATATATGTATGAATGATCTTATTATGTCTTAAAATAATTTATAATGATTTTAAATGGTATCATATGAAGTTTTGAGAAGTTTGGAGGTCAAACGTCCAAGACGTTCGAAAGATAGCCTCGAGACATTCATGTGTGTGTGTTGATGGGGCCTTGCATGTTTGGACGTGTTGCAGGTGTTTATTTTGGGTAAAACTTATATGGAATGTCAAACAATTGTTAAGGGTTGTATTTACGTTGGAAACCATTGGGTACAACTTCTAAAGTGCCCTTCAAAAGGTCCCACAAGAAGGACCCAAGGCTGGTCGAGACACTGCCTTGGCAGTGTCAATCGACGGACCAAACGACGGACAGCTGGTCAACCAACGGCCTGTAGGTTAGGTCTCATCGTTTTACACTTAGCTTGGGCAGGTCTCAAGCCAAAAATTGGACGAGGACCAATTGACGGAATTCAATGCACGACCCATCGATTGACCAACGACCAGTAGATGGTTCTGTCGATGGTGGCCTGCAACCTATTGCCTGCGTAGTGTTTTATTAAAGGGGGGAATGGGAAATTCCCCCATGTTCTAAACTGACTGTAATTGAATTTACCTAATTTTGGGTGTATATAAGTCATCAAACACGTGAACCTCCCATTCCCAATCCCACACGCACGTAAGAAACCTTACCCTCCAAAAATCTTATCCCTAAAACCTCCATTGTTGTTGAAGCTCAAGAACAGCTTGGAGCTTGGAATTTCATGATTTCTTCACATAGTTTTATAGGTCTTCATGTAGATAAAGTTATGGTGATATTCATCTATAGTTATCCTTCCATCTAGAGAGTTAATCTCAAAGATTTCAAAGAGAAAAATATGATCAAAGTTCTTATTCTTCAATATATCCATGGGTTCTTTCTAAAAATGTTTTGAATGATTAAATCATGAAGAATTGAAGTTAATGCAGTGGTTTTAACATTATTTTGACTCCAATTGCATGATGAACCCATGTCCATTCCAAACTTGATTTAGTCCTTGCATGGCCTTTGTGATCTTGACTTGTAATCGATTGAATTGTGATCCTATTACGTTGAAGTGGTTATATCTACTGTTATTTACGTGAATTAATGTTTAATTGATGTTGAAGAATCCATGAGGATCAATGTATGAAGATTTGAACATGTTTAGCTTAGTTTCCACAATTCACTATAACATTGGCCTCTTAATGAATTAATGTGGAATTCGATTGTGTAGGGCTGGTTTTATCTACTGTCTTAATTGGATATTATTGATAAGTTATAAATAAGTGATTCATGTTGATAAATGTTGATTAGACTATGATTCTTCTACTTTCCATTGACGTCTATAATAGCATGTTCACTGTGATCTAGAGATTATAGCAATGGTAGTAGGATTACATGTAGATTATATTGTCCTTAACTACTGTCTTGTATAGATGATATTAATGAATTGTGGGTATGAATTCTTGATGATCAAAGAAAAGGAGTCTTGGCATGATATGATCTAGGTTCTTCTAGACTACAATTTGAATATTGTAATGAACATTATGTGATCTTAATTCTAGGGTAGATGAAGCATGATTTAGATTTGATTTATATATATTTGACTACTTCCCTATATGTATATTATTGATATATTATGATTGATGAGCAAAACTAGGGAAGTTACTTGATGATCTATAACTCTCTACTTTCTACCATATATGTGATATAGTGCACTAGTTTTATCATGATATTGTAGTGACTTGTACATGGTTTCTTCTATACTTAAAGTACATTTAGCTATTGCCCTATATATGAATTATTGATAAAAAAAAGGTGTATTGATCAATGATGATCAAAGGGTGAGAAATTGGTTAGAATGCTTATCTCTTCTACTTTCCTTATAGTATTGTAGTTTATGAAGCCTTGTATGACATTGTGTGGTATGGTCCACTTATGTGGCGGTGTTTACTTTATTGTCATTATACATGTGTTGACCATGGACTTGAAGGTAAATTGATGAATATATGGTTAAGTAGTTATGATGATCACTTTATGTGTAACTTGTGCCTAGTCTTCTATTTGAGATGTGAATCTAGGTTATGTTACTATTGTTATGAGCATGTAAATGGCTATGTAAGAGCATGTGTAGGTGCTTCCATGGGTTAAATGTTAATGATTGACGACCCCTACCCATTTACCCGTATGTGAATGTGTAAATAGCTAAAGTTAGAAGTCTTGATTATAATGTGAAGATTGTCTTGCCTCCTATGCTATTGTGTGTTGTGTGATCTATGCTTGAAAGTGTAATGTGGTCTAGGAGGGTGGATGCCTCAATGAGTTCTTGATAGCCATTATGTGATCATGTTGACCAATGTACACACACTAACACTTCAAGCATGCTTACAAGTAGTATAGAATCATAGTGTCTAAATGAAAGGTAGTACTGATATTCACTAATGTCTACTACTATGCATGTTAAGCTTATGTGTATGATGAAGTGTGATCATGCATAGAGTCTTAGTGGGTTTATATGAAAGGATTGCTCATATAGTTATACCTTTAGACTTATGCCTTGATGTATGAACAAGTGTGATATTTATGTGTTACGTAAAAGGTTTGCTCATATATATGTACACACACACATAGATGATGATCTAGTGAATGAGAGGGCCCTTGAGATGGGTACCCAAGATTACTCAAAATCTAGATAGGTGCTTGAATATGCTATAAGCATATGAGGAATAAATATCTTAAGCCTATGTATTTATGGAAAATGTAATTAAAGGTTTTTCAATAAAGGGAACTTAGCTTAGCACCGAGTGAACTTGACATTGAGAGGTGTTGACTTTCCCTTGAGGAAGATTCACCATTTGTCCCTTATAGAGTGTTGACTTCCCTTAGAGGAATACTCACCTATGGACCCACATGAGGTGTTGACTTCCCTTTGAGAAAGGGGTTCACCCATGTGTTCTCATGAGATGAGGCCCCAATTGTCCAATGGCATGTAGAGGGAATTACCTATCTCTTAGTTCCATAAACTATGCTTGACACATAGGATCTAGCAAAGTGAATTCTTTTAGGATTCTAGGATATATGGTAATGATTCTACCTTGGCTAGGTAGGAACACCTTCCATTGGTGTAAGGCTCTACAACACCAAATTCCATGTTTAGCACCCATGGTCTAAGTATCGGTTAAGGCTATAGTTTCCCCTAAAGTAAAATTGACAATGGAAGTGATGAACTAGGATCCTAACTGGGATTACCTAAGGGAGGTTACTTAGGATAGGTGGAAGTAATGAACCCATCTAGACATTGCAGAAGTAGCTCCTTAGGAAGTCCTAGAGAGGTGACCTAATGTATACGATTATGATTATGTCTTTATGCATAACATTGTAGTATTGGTCTACTTGTTATGAAGATGTCCATGGTATGAGTGTATGATGTTGATATTGTTCACTAGATGGTAAAGGTATTGTATTGACATGAATGAAGTTATATTCACTTACTTGTTGATGTATGAATTGGATGGTAAGGCTTGTGGTCGTATGGTAGGTTTACTAAGTATTTGTGAGGTTATGGGGCTTCACATATACATTACACTAGTAGATTTAGAGTAGGATTATGAGAAGGTCTTCTAATGCATTGATTTGGTGGAGTTGGTATATGTATAAGTTAAAGGTAGTCTACTGTAATGTCCTAAGGTTTTGACTTAAATGTGTTTTTGATGTATTATGCTTATATGAGGATATTTGTTGATTTATGTAGGTTGTATGTATGATTTCTTTGTGATCTTAAGGTGATACATTGCACCAAGTATCACTAGAGGGTTACTTGGGAAGTTAATGAATAAAAGGAAATAAAGGTCACTGTTAAGGGAAAGAAAGAGAGCTCACTCTAATATTACTAAAAAATGTCATAAATTCTATATGTGATCTTATGTAATGTTTGGCGTTTGAATATGTTTTTATGAAGTATGTGAATGATATAAATGTTATTGAATTAAGGTATTATGATGATTTACTCAAAATGGCATGAAGTATAATTTCAAGGAAAATGTCCCTTTTAAATGCATGTTTTTGAATGGTTGTCATACTTAGTGCATTCTTGTACTAATCCCATTCTTCTCTACTTTTTACACAAAGTGTAGGTTATAAATGCTTAAAGGATGTCTTGAATGGTAAAGAGCTTTATAGATGATTCCCAAGCTAAATGAAAGGAATCCTTAAGTTGAAGGATCTCCTACTTATGTCTTTACTATAAAGTGTTTTAAATATTGTATAGTGGTGTAATGTGTCTTATGGGCCGTGTCCCTAATGTACTCTAATGTTGTTGAGTCTAAGATGGCAAAGAGACTTAAGAGCTAAATATGTAATTTGAAATATGTTTTATCTATATATGAGATGAAGTTTCTATCATATGATGTTCTAGGAAAAGTTTTAAATTTCCGCTAAATTACTATGTCAATGCGATGATAACTATTGGCTTGTATAATACCTCCGAGAGGTAAAGTACGCCATGTTACTTCTAGGGGGTGTTCCCCGGATGTGACAGTAAAAGTGACATAGTTCACTATAATGTTCATTAAAATGTGCGAAAATGTCTATGTGTTATCTTATGTGTTTCTAAGGTGTTAAATGTTGTTCTTATGCTTATACTATGATATTTTAATAAAAAAGATCATATTTCTATTAAATGTACGTTATTATGATTTTTTTGCATTAAGTCATATTTAGTACATGTATTTGTACTAATTCCATGCTTTTATCTTATCTAAAGTGATTCATAGGTGAAGGTGCTTTTGGGAGCGAAGCTTGGATTATAGTATCTTTCAAGAAAAGTTGAAGTGTGTCCTTACTTGACTCGAGGGCATCACTATCTTAGAGTTTCTTTTACTGAAACATTGTAATAGACTTAGTAGTACTATATTTCGATTGTATGGGCCATGTCCCAAGTATTCGTGAGTCTAAGATTTGATGATATGAGACTGAGTATTTCATATGGTTTTTATATAAAAGATTTTTTGAAAGACTATTCGAATGTTTGTGAAAAGTTTTAATTTCGCACTACTTTTCATATATGTATATGCGATGAATGATGCAAAAGGGCTTGTACAAGACCTCCCAGAGGTCAAGTACGCCGGTTGCACCCCGAGAGTGTCATATCTTTTAGGGTATGCTCTCGGGATGTGACACACTATGCTAAGAAAATACCTAAACACTAAGATCGATTCCAGGAGATCTATTTATCAAAATCAAAACAAGACAATGCACTTATCATCACTCTCGAGCTAATATCTGTACACTCTTTCTCGAGTCATTTTTCAATAGTTTTAAACCAATATGATGGACTTGTGAAACTATTATCATAGTCACAACAACACTAATGAAACCACGCATCTTTACACCCAATTATATACACCTCTAAAGCTAACTCTTTAGCCTTTCCAATCAATACAATATTCTTGTCCTTGCCTCTCTTTAAAGCTTGTACTACATCACACTATACTTTGCTCCTTAAAACTCTATATAAGTGGTGTCCAACCTGTCACAATCGGGGAGCACCCACTAGACGTAACCGGCGGCGGCGGCCTCGGAGAGGACTAAGACTAGCCGCTTAGTTTACATCATTACATTCATAGGTTAAAAATGTGGAAAATTTAAAACTTTTCTTCTATCTATCATGAGGTTTACATAAACCTCTCGCATACACATAATATATTCATATCGAGTTTACATAGACCCTTCATATAAGAAGATTATATAGTCTTCTACTTTTTTTGCATATATATATATATATATATATATATATATATATATATATATATATATATATGTAGGATATAACAAAGTCTGAAAATAGATATCTCATCTCATAACCATCTAACAAGGGTATAGAAATTGGGCATATCCCATACATAAATGCAATAAAGCCACATATATTGTATTCAATCTTTAGTACTCAAATTAAAAGGAAAGAACTAGAAGTCTTATAACTAGAACAACATCAATAGCTTGATAGTGGCATTGCCCTCAGAAGGTGAGGACCTACCCCAATTCGAGAGTCACAATCCAAGTCTTCCTTCAAAGTCGTCTCAAGACCTTCAACGACCGGAACCTAAAATGTTAGGGAAAATGGAGAAAATTGGGTTAGCATATCACGTGTACTAAGTATAGACCATATGCACACACAACATAGAAATCATGATAAAAAGTGACATTTCGTTAAAGCATGCTAATTTACTTTGAAAAGCATTATGCACATTCAAGAATGAATACAAGTAATTAATACATATTCATTAAGTCAAGACCATGTTCATCACAAGATCAACCATACTAAGTCTAGTCAAGTCAATCATGCATATCCATATACTTGAGCACATAATCAAGATAACTCTATCATCAAGTTATAACATCAACAAGCATAGATAAGAGTTCATAACATCATAACCAAAGCAACACAATTACTCATGAAACCTCATTAAGTCCACTAGTGAAATGACTAAGCAAAGCCCCATAACCTTACTCAATCAAGTAAACCTAACAAGAACCATAAACAATGCCTAACTCCACATACTACCTCATTAAGAGTACATATCATCATACATTAGCAATAGAGACAAAACACATGTTCATAAGTGGAATCAACATCATAGTGTCATCAACATCTAAGATCATCATATCCATAAAATTTACATTTATAAGCATAAACATACATAAGAAAATCCTTCCAAGAATCCCATCAGGGCTAACAGTGCAATGTATCGGTTGAGTCCCATACCCCTACCTAGACTAAGTTAAACCCCTTAGGTCAACCTAGTTGGAGTTCATTCCATTACTTAATTTTACCTTTTTGGAACATCTTGCCATAACCGACATAGACCACATGAGCTAATATGGAATCCGGTGTCATGGAACCATACACCGAAAGAAGGCGGACTACTTGCCAAGGTAGTACTAAAACATGAATGTAGCTTCTATGTGGATCCAATAGCTAGTCTTCCTATGTGGGAAACATAGTTCAAGAACTAGGAGATGTAGTTGGGACCCTCTTTATGCTACATGCATTATAGTATCCAATCTCATGAGTACGTTAGTGATCCTACCTTCCCTATGTTGGAAGGGACACTGCTCACACTAGTTCACTCGGTGTTAAGCTAGAGTCCCTTTTTGAATTGTCTTTAAGCCTTTATTAATAATAATAGCTTAATGTAGGTCATAGGGTCTATCCTTTTATAATCATCATCATAGGTCAATAAGAATTGCATGAGTATTTTCCTTTCATTACAATTCATACATGTGAGGTTAGCACAGTACGTAATCACATCATAATAAGAAACATTGGTAAGTTATCACAATCCTTATAACATTTACATCTTAACCAACAACTCATAATCCATAGTAAAGACATTTCAATTCAACATCATACCAACCCTAATCAATCTTAATCACAAGGTCTACTTCAATATAACTTTATCACTAAACATAAATAATCATAATCGAAGTAAAGAATTGATATCACAAGACTTACCCCAATCTCCTTCACAAGAAATCATCAAGTCTTACAATCAACCATCCAATTCAATTGAACAATGGGTGTAATATTATCATTCAATAGTAACCAACATAATAATTAAGTCAATTAAATCACTACACAACAATCGATCACTAGGTCATAGCCTATGATTAGAGGCTTAGGTCAAATTCATGATTTACTTCACAACCTAGGTTAATTACTCAAGAACTAGCATAATTGGATTACAATGTATCACAATATAATCAGAACTTGACATAATACAAACATAGAATAGTAAAATTACACATTAACCAAGTCAATTATATCAATACTAGATAATTCAATTCAAGATCACAACCTAGGGTTAAGGGGAAAAGGTCATCTTTCGACAACTAGGTCAATTCATAAAGAAGTAACCAAATTGAGTTATAATACATGTTAATATACTCATAATAACAAAAAGGAATCATAAGCAAAGCAATTCACAAGATCAATTTTGTATTGGAAGAAAAATCACTTGAATTTCATCTTTTTTTAAAACAACTTGAGGGAACCCTTTGGAGAAATAGATATCAAAGGTGAAAGGAATCCCATACATTAATAATTTAGGAAGTCTGATGATTACAATTGACCTTTAGCAGCCCTAGAACCCCCTTGACCTTGGTCTTCTATGGTGTTCTTCTACTTGGAAGAGAAAAAGAAAGGAGAAGGAAAAGCAATTGAGTTTTGGAAATTATGAGGGTTAGGTTAGTTTAATTAGGTAAGGATCTTTATATAGGTCATTCATTAACTTAATTAGTCCTCCCATATCCCCTAACTAATAAACTAACCACCTAATTAATTAACTTTACTAATCTTTAAACGTGCAGCAAAAATAGTCTTGACAGACGACACTTCGACCCACGCCCCGTTTGTCAATCCACGGCCAAGGGACCAACCGTCCTATTGGTCCGTTGTTGGCGAGAGAGAGTGGTCCAAATGGACCCTTGGCCATAATGGCTAAGTGTCCATCGACTCCTCGTCGATTGGATAACGCCTCATCGATGGGCACTGTTTGTGGACAATGTCTCTTGATATCTTTTGCCATAAATTGCAAGGGTCCTCCTCAAGGGCCCTTGGTTGATCGTTGGGGAGTCGTACCTGGACATTTCGATAATAAACTAACCTTTATACATTTTAGACACCTTTCCACCAATATTAATCATTTTACGACTCCTAAAACTTAGTCAAATATGCTAAAGCACACTAGCACCTCTTGAACTAGTTTCCGGACGTAATGGACGTTCGTTCACGTTTTGATTCTAGAACATCCTAAATGACTTTTATATACTAATATTGAACTTAAAACAGTGACACAAACTTTACACAATCATGTTAGGCTCTAGAACACGTCTTAAACTTTCAGAGTGTTACACAACCAACTCCTAAAACTTCACATACAACAACGTTACTCACCAAATATTAGAAATATTCAACCTTAGATATTTACAAGCCATAATTACTACACTTAATTTTCTTATCCACAATCTTATTACATAGTTGTATCCCATCACAATCGACCAAAAACTCTTATTAGCATCATGCAAGTAAGCGTTGAGTATCTCTACAAGTCAACATTTCCATCGACATAACACCTCAAACTCATGTATACTCATCAACTTCAAAATACTAACCGAAATCATGGTACGCACTTTCTAATTAGAATCATAAATTTCCTTGACCCATGTATACTCAATAAAACTTTCTTTATCAATAAGCTTTTCATTCCGGTATTAATCCACTCGCTTACGGAATAAGTAAAAATCAACTGTCCTCATACTACCTTCTTTTTTTTAACAAACAACACAGGATCCCCCACAAGGAAACACTAGGATGGATGAAACCTTTATCAAGAAGCCCTTGGATTTAACCTTTAACCTCTCTAAATTCTAACACCACATGAATAGAACCAACATAGGGGGATTTGACCACAATATCCCTAATATGAATTATTTAGGCAAAAGAATCTTTCCCTACCAGTTTCCTATCCCAAATGTAGGATATGATATTAGCTAGCTTAGACTTGTACACCCCTTCTCACTCTAATCATTTCCTATTGAGGGTCTCTAAAGTTACCGTCTAAGCACCACAATTAAGCCCGTTATAACAAGGGAACAACCAAGTCATTACTACAATTATATCGAGTCAGTCATATCCAGCCTAACAAAATCAACCCAAATATGAGAATCCACCATACAACAGGACAACACGATACAAATGGGTGAATACAAATGGCTCCTCGACTAGGGTAAAAACAAGGATGAGGGCATCAAGTATATCACAACCCACATAAAATAACCAGGAAATTACACTGACACATATGAATAAGTAGAATCCGTATCAACAACAAGTTTAGCATTTGTAATCCCTACATCCGACCCACTTATGCCCAAGTTCTCCACAATTGTGACACACCTTATAACTTATATTCAATTATTGAACATTGAGGTACAATTTGGGGTCAATAATTATGACTAGGAAAACAGGGGCGACATGGATGACATTTTGTTTCACTTTTTCCTGCTTTAGTGGGTGAAATCCCACTCTAGCAGCCCCGCTCTAGCGGAAAGAATCCTGCCTTAGAGACCATAACAAAGCAGAACACAAGCCAACTATTTTTCTAGGCTTTTCTGTTTTCTAATTTCGACCAAGGTCCTAGCTTTGCTAACCACCTTTGGAATAATCCCCATAGCTATGACAATCATTAGTTACCTAGAGTCAATTTTAACAACACATGTTCCACAATGTCTCTTATGTTACATTCAACACAAAAACTCACTCGTTCCCAGGATACACCCATATAGTTAGATGATTATTAGTTGGTCGCAACACACATCAAGATTTCTCTCTTACAAACCACATTCATAATTTATCTAGACCTTGCGCCTAATCTTATGATAATTTTATTTTACAGCCAGTCCCATGACACTCAAAACGTTACAACTGGCGCACTTTAAACGCTTAGACCAACACATTGCACATATGACATTGAGTTAAGGAATACTAGGCACGTAAACATATCAAAGCATTCAATTAATACACCATTTACATTCATAGTTAATTTGAGACATCTAGAAGCACATGTTTACTGTTGCAATATACAATTCGCGGATAAGTCCAAATCCTCAAATAGTTTTTTTTGTCCATATATGAATGACTATCCATGTCTTATATGATCCCTAAGGCAAGATACCAATCGGAACCTTCTTAGTTTCAATTATCTTTCTTGTGTTCCATCTAGTTCACTTCGTTGAGATACCGATAGGCATTGGGAGATACCAATTGGAATCAACTCATATCACAAGCAACAATAGTAGACAATGAGCGCCAAATTAATGGCTTATTCAAATAACATAACTTGTTCAAACCAAATACTTAACCGATTCATTCTTTAAATGTTAGTAACAAGACCTTAAATCAATCCTAGAGAAAAGATATGCACCTTTCCATTGGTCAAAAATGTCATTTATTCGACCCAATGATTACTTGTTCCGAATGGTAACCCTATTAAACTATTGGTAGTCTATACAACTCCTCTCTTACTAGTGTGTTACTACTTTTGCTGCTCTAGTTAAGACCATAGAGTGAAGGAGGAAAGATACCAATATGTAACACCTAGATACCAATTGGATTCAAGTTGTAACATGAAGTAGTAGAAAAAAGTGTATTTTTTCCTAAAAAACCTATAGCCTCTTGGAGAAAAGTATAGTCGTCAATGTACTATTTTGCAAGACTCTACTAGACTCATTTTGGTACAATTAGATCAATCAATCTAGGTTTTGATAACAACTTTGTCACAACCCAAATCGTCATGATTGGCACTCAAACTAACCCCCCGGTGGGAGAACCACTACTACCATCTAACTAAAGCAAATAATCTAAACTAAGGTATTTAAATTAAAGAAGCAAGTTAAATAACTAAAACAATGCGGAAAATAAGCCTAGAACTTGAATGTCAATGTACCAAAACTCTAACAATGACAAGTCTAAGAACAAATAATACAACCCTGAAATAACAACAATTTGACCAATAGTTTGAGACTGAAAAAAGATGACTTAAACAAAGAGAACTCAAGGCAACACGAAAGAACTAGCTCACCCTTGAATTCCAAATGATCACCAACCTCCTAAGAAAAGTCTGTGAACATTTGCGTGAAGATGCCATGTACTCAACAAAAATAAGTGCAAGTGCACAATAAGTACACAACCACCGTTTACTTGTAGGATCACACGACTATCCCATTAGTGTAAAATAAAAAAGCAATTAAAACATAATAACATGTGCATAAACATCAACATATGCAATATGATCATAAGAGTCAACATCACAATTCACATTCTTCATCACATAGTTGGTCCTCTCACAAAATCCAAAGTCAAACTATTATCATGTTGGAACGTGTCAATCTGATCCAATTTTTATGCCAAAATCTGGCAACCGATCCCAGTTAGTATGCCAAAAAGTGGCAATCCGATCCAATTGTTATGTCCGAACGTGGTTATAGATCCTAGTTAGTGTGCAGGAACGTGACAACCAATTCCTATCACACATCACAATAACACATTAAGATCACACATTCAAGTCATTATTTTATGGTATCAATATTCATATATTTTATTTAACATCTATGATCAATATTGCAACATGCATTCATATACAAGTATCACAACGAAGCAAAGAAAGAGTGTATCACACAATGTTAGAATCACAACCATCACCTACCTCGATTCCAAGATTGAATCCCCTAAGGCAATTGATTCTTCCCTTTCTGGATTATTTCCGTTTGTTCTACGTCAACAACAAATTTATATACGCAAGGCTCAACAATCAAAGGTCTAATTATTCGGATTATAACAAACCCAATAACCCTACACCAAACCCAAGATCATAATTCCTAAATTAGAGTTTTTTCAGTCATAATTCTTGGATCAAAACCCTTTCCCATCGATAATAACCCAAGGATATAGGATCTACAGATCAAAAAATGGATTTGGGGAGTTTAATCTTACCTTTAGCCTTAAAAATGGTGAAAACCCGTTAAAAACTCATCAAGGGTCGCCTCCTTTGTCCAAAAAGTTGAAAAATACCAAATAGGGTTATCTTATTATTTTATAAGTGACTTTAAAATGCATCGGCCCCGCTCCAGTGGACCCATCTTGCTGCAGCGGCACTGCACCAGCAGCCTGAATCCCGCTATAGGAGCGTCAGTGTACCCATTTATGAAAAGATAAATTTTGGGAGTTCTACTCGTCCAAATTTGATTCTGTAAAGTGATACGGGTTCCTTTTCATCTTAGCTACCCACTTATGTAATAAAATTCAGAATTAGCTCTCTTATTCATTACTAGATTTTCCCTACACCTTAATGAATTCTATTTCTTCAAAATCTGGACTAGGTTGGGTAATTCCAAGTTACTGCGAAGGAGTTTTCTATCCCCAATTCTTTCTTCATTGACTTTTGGATAATGACGGAATCAGGTCGTTACACTTCTACTTCTATTTTCTTTCTCTTTTATACGAAATTTATAATTCTAGACATCATGTTGAAAGGTTGATGAATTAGTTAGATGTATTTCTATTATAGGAAGAACGAGAACAAAAAGAGTTGGATTATTTTCTGATTTTCATTTTTTTTTGTAGTGAAATACTTATTTGGATACTTGTATTATATTGTGTTCAATTGTAATTTTTTTTATCGTCTCATTGTATTGAATTATGAACCCAAGTGTAATGTGTACCAGATATATATATATATATATATATATATATATATATATATATATATATATATATATATATATATATATATATATATGATACATAATTACATTATTTTTGTATAAACAAATACTTGAGTTATCAATTGTATTCATAGATGTGTGTGTGTGTTTATGACTACAACAGTATAGTTAGAAAAAAAATTAGTAAACATGAGCAAAAACGAGATTGATTTTTGTTGGCATTTCAATTTTTGATACAGTCAAATACTTTTACAGTATTTTTGTATAAACAAATACTTATATACTTGGATACTCACATGGTATGATTTTCCATTTTCTTATTTCTTGATTGTCCATTGTATCTAAATTTTGTATAATAATAGGGGTACTCTTATATATAAAATATATGTCCATTCATGAAGTAAACTTAGTTGTTAATTTAATATAAGTTAGTAATTATTAGTTGGAATCCAAGCGTATAAGGACGTAATCATTAATCTTTATTTTAACTACGGGAAGTTGAGAGTTTTAGAAACATAATTCGGGGGTATTCAGTCACTATAAAAAGAAATTACCTTATTTGGTGCGTTGTAATTATAATTGTATCATTGTATAAATAATTTAAAAAAAATACAAATATTAACCTAGATTAACGAATAAAGTTTAGTCATTTTTGGTAAAAAACATACTTATAGCTATTGAACTTCAATAACCCTACAACTGTAGTAATTTTTGTAATTTGCTTTAATATTAATTAATCTTATTTAATCTTTAGCCAAATTTACTAATTAATTTAATTTGACTAAGTCTCAAATACAAAATATAACAACATTTTTACTCTATCTTAACCCAATTCTGTGCCCAATATTCAACAACCAATTCCTTTATCTACAACCCAAAAATCTCAATTAGTAGCCAAACATGTTACTTCTGTTCAACATTCACTCCAGCAACAACTCCAACATTCAGAAACAATACAACGACAACATCAGACGACTATAGTTCCAACATTCGCAAACAATACAACGATAGCAATCAAAATTAGTATATTCATCATAAGGAATTACAATTTCTAAATTAAAATTTTCAAAAGTTACTTGTCGTATTCACTGTTAAAGAGAGATTCGAAAAACACCATTATTTATCAAGAAATAGGGAGCTCATTTTCTAGTGGTGAGAATACTTCACCAAAGCTTGTCACTTTTATAACTTTTAAAAAATACATACATTCCTACATAATTGCTAACATTTATTATTATTCAAGAAAATTCTCAAAATCATTTTTTTTATTTTCAGTAAAATATTTTGTTAATTAGTTTAGTTTATGTATTGTTTATATTTTAAGCTAAGAATCTTATATTTTGAGTTAATTATTTTATTCTTTTACAATTAAGGAGATAGTTAATTTATTAATACTAATTCATCTTATTTAATCTTTAGCCGGATTCACGAATTAATTCAATTTGATTAAGTCACAAAAAAATCTAACCTCATTTTACTCTTTCTTTAACCATATTTTGATACAAAAATTTTACAACCAATTCCTTTTTCCAGCATCTCAACAATCTCAATTAGTAGCCAACCCGTAAATTATGTTTAACATTTGCTCAAGAAACAACCCAACGTTCACAAACAAAAAAACGACAAAATCAAACCGTTCTAATTCCAACGTGCACAAACAATACAATCGCATCAGTCAAAATTAGTATATTCATCAATAGGAATTGAAATTGCAAATTTAAAATTTATGAAATTTCCTTATCGTCTTCATTGTTAAAGAGAGATTCGAAAAACACAATTCTTCATCAACAAATAGGTACCTCATTTTCTGGTGGAGAGAATTCTTCACCAGAGCTTGTCAGTTTTATAAGTTTTAAAACTTATATACATTTCTATATAATTACTAATATTTATAAATATTAGAAAAATTTCCTAAAAAGGTTTTTTTATTTTCATTAAATATTTAGTTAATTAGTTTAGTTTATTTAGAGGTTATGTCCCGAGTTCATAATTTTGTATTTTGAGTTAATTATTTTATTCTGTTAAAATTAAAAAGCAGGTAATTAATGAATATTAATTCATCATATTTAATCATTAGACAGATTCACTAATTAACTCTATTTGACTAAGTCTCAAATACAAAATCAAACCACATTTTTACTTTATCCTTAACCCAATTTGGAGCCGAACATTCAAAAACCAATTCCTTTTTCCAGCAGCCCAACAATCTCAAGTAGTAGCCCAACCCTCTCCTTCTCATAAACATTCACTCCAGAAAAAACTCCAACGTTCACAAACAATCCAACGACAAAATCCAACGACTGTAATTCCATCGTTCACAAAAAATACAACGACATTTAATGAAAAATTAGTATATTCATTGATAGGAATTCGGATTTCAAAATTTAAATTCAAAAAATACCCTTGTTGTCCTCACTATTAAAGAGACATTCAAAAAACACAATTCTTCATCAGGAAATAGGGAGTACATTTTCTAGTGGAAAGAATTCTTCACTAGAATTTGTCACTTTTATAACTTTTAAAAAATATATACATTTCTATATAATTACTACCATATATAAATATTCAAAAATTGCCTTAAAGATTTTATCATTTTCAATTAAAATTTTTGTTAATTTTTATTTATAGTTTATATTTTGGGTTAATTATTTTTTTTGTCAAATTAAGAAGCACATTAATTAAATAATACTAATTAATCCTATTTACTCTTTAGCCAGATGCGTTAATTAACTCAATTTGACTAAGTCTCAAATACCACTTCTTACCACATTTTGACTTAATCCTTCAACCAATTTTGAGCCCAACATTCAACAACCGATCCATTTTTCCAGCAGTCCAACAATATTAATTAGTAGCCCAACCTGTTACATCTCGTCACTATTAACATCAACAACAACTCCAACATTCACAAAGAATACAGCGGCAACAATCAAAATCAGCATATTCATCTAGAGAAATTCAAATTTTAAATTTCAAATTCCCAAAATTCCTTTGTTCTTCACTGTTAAAGAGAAGTTCGAAAAGCACAATTTTTCATCAAGAAATAGTGAGCTCATTTTCTGGAAGTAAGATTTCTTCAGACGAGCTTATCACTTTCATCACTTTGAAATAATATACACATTTAAAAATAATTACTAATATTTATAACTATTCAAAAATTGTCACAAGAAGATTTTATTTTATTTTCAGTTAAACATATAGTTAATTAATTTCGATTATTTATAATTTATATTAAGAGTTAATAAGTTAATATTTTGAGCAAATTATTTTTCTTTACAAATTAAGAATTTCATTAATTAATTAATATTAATTTATCTTATTTAATCTTTAGCCAGATTCACTAACTAACTCAATTTGACTATGTCTCAAATACAAAATCTAACCACATTTGTACTCTATACTTCACCCAATTTTGAGCCCAACATATAAGAACCAATTCATTTTTCTAGAAGCCCAACAATCTCAATTAGTAGCCTAACCCGTTAAATCTTTTCACTATTCACTTCAGAAACAATAAAAATGTTCACAAACATTACAACAACAATATCAAATGGTGTAATTCCAACATGCACAAAAAATACAACGACAATAATCAAAATTAGAATATTCATCTACGGGAATTCAAATTATTACTTTAAAAATTCCCAAAATTCTGTGTCGTCTTAACTTTTAAAGATAGACTCGAAAAATAGAATTCTTCATCAAGAAGAACGAATCTTATTTTCTGGTGGCGGTGAGAATTCGTAACAAGAGCTTGTGACTTTTATAACTTTTAAAAAATATGTACATATTAATATAATTACTACCATTAAAAACTATACTCGGGGCTGGCGGGAGGTTGAGGGGTCCTCGGGGCAGGATGCCTAATTGGGGGGGAGGGAAAGGGGTCCTTGGGGCAGGTTTTCAAGAGGTATTGAAGAGGGGAGGGGGAGTCCTCTAGCAGGGTGACTCAAGGTGGGGAGGGTTCCTTAGGGCAGTATTCCTCAAGGTAGGGTCCGTTAATGTTGGGGGGGGGGGTTTACTATAGGTTGGGGTCCTCAGGGCAGGGGGTGGGGTCCTCGGGGCAGGGTGATTTGTGGTGGGGTGTTTGGGGTTCCTTGAGACAGGGTGCCTCAAGGTGGCCTGTTTGTGTGTCTGTATGGGGGGGGTCTTCGAGGTAGGGTGCATTGAGGTGGGGTGTGGTGGATGAGAGTCCTCGAGGTAGGGTTCCTCATGGTGTTTGTGTATGTGTAGGGGGAGAGTTTCTTATGGGAGTGATTTAATGTGGGGGTGTGGTTGGGGAGGGGGGGAAAGGTGCTGCATCAAAGTTTGGGTGTGGTGGTGGTGGGTTCTCCAGAAAGGGTACCTCGCTCGGTGGCGTGTGGGTTACTCTGGGCTAGGTGCCTCGAGCTGAGGTACAGGTGTGGCAGGGTTCCTTGATGTAGGGAGCCTGAAGGTGGGGTATTGAGGGGTGTGGGGGGGGGGGGTTTCGGGGTGGTTTGCCTCGAGATAGGGTATGGAAGGGGTGTGTGGAGGGGGGGACGGTTTGAGGGTTCCTCAGGTGCGGTGCCTAACGTGATGGGTGGGGTGGGGGTCCGAAGGAGGGTGCCTTGAGGTAGGAGGCTGGTGGGGGGTCCTCGGGAAGGAGCTTCGAAGTTCGGTGTGGGGGGATGGCGGGGGGGTAAGGTAGGGTGCCGCAGGGGGGGTGTGGTGGGGTCCCAGCATAAATCCTCGAGTGGGGTTGTGTTTGAGAGAGGGGGGGGGGGTTTCCTCAGGGCAGGGTGTCTTGAGGCTAGGTGGGGTAGGGGTGGCTTGATTCTTTGAGGTAGGGTGTTTTGGGGAGTGGGGGAGGGTATTAGGGGCAGGGTGCCTCGAGGTGGGGTGTGTAAGACCTCAAGGCAGGTTTTCTCGAGGTGAGGTGTGTAAGACCTCGGGGCAGGGTTCCTCGAGATGGGGTGTAGGGTTCCTCGAGGTGGGGTGTGGAGGAATGGGGTTCCACGGGGCAGGGTACCTCAATGTGAGGTGTGTGGGGTACTCAGGGTAGGTTTTATCGATGTAGGGTATGAGGGCGGGGTGTCCTCTACGTAGGGTACCTAGAGATGGTGTGTGTGTGGGTGTGTGGGTCCTTAGGGCAGGGCGTCTTAATGTGGGGGGGGATCCTCAGGGCAGGGTGCCTAGCAGTGCGGAGTGAGGGTGCTTTGAGGTGTGGTGGGAAGGGGAGGGGGGTCTTCAGGGCAGGTTGCCTTGAGGTAGGGTGTGGGGGGGTCCTTGAGGTGGGGTGAGTTGGGTAGGTCCTCAGGGAATGGTTCCTTGAGGTGGGGGGTAGGTTTGTGGTGTCCTCGGGGAAGGGTCCCTCGAGGTGGAGGGGGGAGGTTAGGTGTGGGGGTGGGGGTAGTGGGATGATACACAGGTGAGTTTATAGTACTTTTGATACAATTCACTTAAGAGTTGTGTTTGTCTAAAGCCCTTTGTATTAGTTTTTATATTTTTTTATCATGTTTTGCAGGAAAAGTGTTTAGGCGCGGAGATAAAGTGACAACTGAGAAAAATGCACAAAAGTGCAGCTACGGAGGTGATTAATTGACGCTCCGTCAGTGATACTCGTAGATAAGTATGCAAGGCATGGGAGAATGATTAGGGAAACCTGATAAAGTGTAGGACCACGACAACTGTTGCGATCCGTAGATTGATCAACGGATCATACTGCTAGACCGTAGAATTTGAGTTCGAGGGTTAAAGTACCTGATTTTTGGAAAATCCTAAGAACGGAGATATGAATATCCTAAGTATGGAGCCATTTTCCTCGTGGGATCGACCCCAACCTCCATGTTGGGTTCTTTACTTGATTACAATCACTTTAACTTCTTTAGGGAAGTCTAATTTGAGCGTACAAACTTTTGGTGCCGCTGCCGGAGAATTTGGCTTTTAGATTAAGTTTAACGACATTATTGAATTTTAGTAAACTATTTCATAATTTTACTTTTTTCTTTTTGATTTTGTCTCTCTCAGGTTCAAACTCTAGTGCATGCCAAGTACACAGAGTCAAGGAGAACCACTCACTCTCTACGATCCACTCCTTAACACTATGAAAAATGAAAACTTAGAGAGTATATGTTAACCCCATAGAAGGAGAATTAGGAGTTGATACTGGGAGACAACCTCCTAATGTGATTGTTGAGAATAATCAAGCTCAAGATGAGAATCAATTGGGAGATGCAATGAGGATACACGAGCCGCGGGAGATGCAACCCCTAAACAACTACAGGGTCAAGTTCAACATTGCCGAGTGTGATGGACCTTTTGTTCAATCCCCTCTACCACCGGGTCACACCTTTGTGGTTACTAGTAGCTTGATGCAGAATCTCACATCAAGAGTCTTATTTGATAGGTTGGCACCGGATGTCCCTCATGCTCACTTAGCTAAGCTCAGGGTGGTTTGCATAAGTTTTGTGCGACGATTGGATTCGGACATAGATGTTATCGGGCTGCGAGTATTTCCTCTATCACTGACCGGCGATGCAGAGGTTTGGTTTAATGAACTCCCCTACCACTCGATCTATACATGGAACCAATTGACTAAAGCATTCTTAGCAAAGTTCTTCCCGTTGTCCAAGAAGTTGACCAAGAAGGATAAGCTTAATAGCTTCATGGCTTTGCCTGGATAATCTGTGAGTAGTTCTTCGGATTGGTTCAGTGCTATCATCAGAAGTGGTATAATTAACTGTATCAATGAAAACATCAAGGCGGTGTTTGACACTATTTCTAGGGGTTCTTATGGATATTGCACTTTGGAGAAAATTGATGAGAAATTAGAGAAGATCTCCCGTAACAACAATGCTTGGAGGACTAGGAAGTCGGATACTGGGTAAAACATATTTGCAGTCCAAGCTACTGGCAACAAATTCACAGATGATATACGTGAGGAGATTGCATAAATGACAACAGAGTTGGGTGTAACACCCTAAAATGAACTAAGGTGAACTAGAGCTTCGTGATTGTTTCTTGAGTTAATTTTAAGTTAAAACTGATTTATATTAGTGTCTTAGGCAGTGTGTAAGGTTTTGTTAAGTTTGGAGTTCAATCGTACAAAAATGTCCATGACGTTCGAAAGATGTGCCTTACATAGTGCTTATGTATCCTCATGTGTTTGATTGAGTTTTACGTGTTCGTTTTGCTTGAAATTGGTGTGAGATAGGTTCCCTACAAGACGACCCTATCTCTTGGCAAGAATCTGCCAAGCAGTGACCAAACGACGGCCACAAGGGACGGACCGTTGGTCAAACGATGGCCCGTCGACCTTAGGCGTCGATTGGCCATCCATGGTTGGTAATATTTCTCAAGGGAGAAGTTAAGTCGCAATCGACAGACCCCCACAAATGGGTCATCGATTGGGAAATGGTCCGTGTGTTAGGACTCGTCGATGGTGCCTGTGAAAGCAGCACTTTTTCTGCCAAGGCTTGGGATGTTTGGTAAATTCACCCCAAGTCTTTTATGAACAATGGACATTTATTTTAGGGTTTATTAGGTATATTAAAGTGTTTCAAACCCTAAGAACTAATTTTAGACTCATTTTCCTAAAACCCAGAACCACTCTCTCTTGAAACTCTCTCTCAAGTCTCCTTGGAAGCTAGAAGTCAAGAAGAGCTAGGAGGGCTGTTGGTGGTCGATTTCTTCACAAAAATCAGTGTGGTTTCTCCTATATAAGGTATGGTAGTCATACTTGAACTCCCTTCCATTCAAGGAGACATTTATAATAGATTTCAAAAAGAGTTTTTGTCACATCCGGGGAGCACCCCTAGAAGTAACATGGCGTATTGACGGTCTTATAAAAGCCCATAGTTATCATTCATCACGTTGACAAAGTAAATTTAGTGCAAAATTAGAAAACATTCATAGCACATCATATGCTAGAAACAACACTTCATATATATATAAAATATCATATTGCATATTTATACCTTAAGTCTCTTTGTCATCTTAGACTCAACAACATTAGAGTACTTTAGGAACACGACCCTTAATGCATAAGACATAAGTAATACTTTATACACTATACAGTAAACTAATCATTAGGACATCCTTGGACTTAAGGATTCCTTTCCTTGAGTTAGGGAATAAAATATCAAGCTCCTCAATCATATAGACATCCTTTAAGCAGCCATTACCAACACTTTGTGTTAAAAGTAGAGAAGAATGGAGTTAGTACAAGAATGCAATAAATATGGCAACCATTCAAGAAAATGCATTTAAAAGGGACATTTTCTTGAAATCATACTTCATGCCTTATTGAGTAAATTTTCATAAAACCTTTATACAATAGCATTTATATCATTCACATACTTCATAAAGCATAATCAAAGGCCAAACATCATATAAAATCACATATATAATTTAAGACATGATTGAGGTCACTTTACATTGAGCTAATTTCCCTTAACAGTGAACTATCTTTTCTTTCATTCATTAACCTCCCAAGTAACCCTCTAGTGATACTTGGTGCAATGCATCACCTATGGACCACAAGAACAACATACATACAACCTAACTAAGCCAACACATATCATAATAGAAGCATAACACATCATAGACACATTTAAGTCAAGACTTATTGCCTTTACAGTATGCTACATCAATTTACACATATATTTACTCATTTTCATACTCATCATTATAATACCTTGTTCATTATCCCAATCTTAGTCTACTAGTGCAAGGTACATGTGAAGCTGCATAACCTCACACATACTTAGTAAATCCATCATGAGACCACAAACCTTAACATTCAATTCATACATCAGCATATAAGTCAAGACAACTTCATTCATGTCAACAACCTTCATCATATTGTCATTTAGACCAACATAGTGCATATAAGGATAAGATCACATCATATAGAATCATACCATGCACATATTCATAACAAGTAGATAGATACTACAATGTCATGCATAAATACATAAGAATAATCATATATATTATTGGGTCACCTCCCTAGGACTTCATAAGGAGATACTTGTGCTATGTCTAGATGGGTTCATTACTGCCACCTATCCTAAGTAACCTCCCTTAAGTCATCCTAGTTAGGATCCTAGTTATTTACTTCCATTGTCCATTTTACTTTAGGGAAACTATAGACTTAATCGACACTAAGACCATGGGTCCTAAACATGGAATTTGATGTTGTAGAGCCTTACACCAATGAAAGGTGTTCCTACCTAGCAAAGGTAGAACATTAACATACATACTAGCATCCTAAGTGAATTCTCTTTGCTATAACTATATGAGCAATCCATCCATATAAACCTACTAAGACACTATGGACATTCATACTTCATCATATCGTATAAATCATATTGATAACATGTCCATAAATTCATTTTCATATACATAGAAACCAAACCTAGGAACTATCCTATCACGGTACAAATGTTTAATGCATAGACAAGGTCCCATACCCTTGCCCATACTAGTACACCTATCAAGTCATCCTAGTTAAGGAATCACATATGATACTTTCATATACATAAGCTTATCATGCATAGTAGTAGACACTAGTGAATATGAGAACTACCTTTCATTTACACACCATGAACCTTTACTACTTTTAAGCATGCATGTAGAGTGAGTGTGTGTACATTGGTCAACATGTTCACATAATGGCTATCAACAACACATACACATGCTTATACAATAGCCATACAACGTAAATCACAACTAGAATAGAAAAGGTAGGAATAAGCTTCACATAGTGTGATCATAAGCACATATTCATATATTCATCAATTTGCCTTCAAGGACATGGTCAACACATATATAATGAAAACAAAGTAAACACCGCCACTAGAAGTGGATCATACAACACAATGTCATACAAGGCTTCATCAATTAACCATACTATAGGAAAGTAGAAGAGATAAGCATTCTTACCAATTTCTCACCCTTTGATCATCCTTGATCAATACTCCTTTTTCATCAACAATTTATATAAAAAGGCAGTATCTAAAAGTGCTTTAATCATAATAATATCCATGCCTAAGACACTACAATACCAAGTTACAACTAGTATAATATTTCACCAATATACTAGAAAGTAGGAGAACATAGTTCTTCAACCAAATTCACTTGCATTGTTAATCAATTTTATTTCATCAAAAACATCAATCTTGGGTAGTAGATAAAGACATCATACTCAAGTCTAATTAATGTTGTATTTACCCTAGAATTAAGATCACATAATATTCATTACAACATTTAACTTGTACGTTAAAAGAACCTAGATGTCACACCCGCATTCTGGAATCCGAATATAACTGGCGTCGTTAACCTCTTAGAGGTCGCAAACAAGACTCTTCTTAGCTTTTATCACAATTATACAGTTAAATTTGCGGAAAAATTTAAAACTTTTTAATACTTATCGAAGTATACATAGACTTCATATAGTACTGCATAAGAGTGATATTCTAATAGCTCAAACTAAACAATCATCTATTAAAGATTAAACAATTGAAATAAATGATCGTAATAATAAAAATAATAGTTTGCCAATCGGCCTTATTGCAAATGCTTGAACAAATGTTTGAATTGAAACTCTAGGGACAAAATCCACTAGCTATATCTAATTTACTAAGCTAGAATAATAAAGTGTAGCATCCTCTAGCTAAAGAGGACCTACCAAAGTATTTAGATCGCTAATCCAAACTGCTTCGTCGAATCTTCAATCTTCTTTAGAACCTGCGCCTATAACAATAGTAATAATATATGGGGTTAGTACACACTTGTACTAAGTATGGGTGTATGCACATAAACACATAAGGACTATGCATGATCAAGAAAAGCTCTTCCTAAAGCAACATGTCGTTTCTGTAAAGTTAAGTCACTTACTTTCTTAATTCGTTAATCGTGATTCATGCTATGAATATGACATGTTCTCATGCAATTAAGGCACACAACTCATTTTCTATATGAACATAAGATCTTGGAATCATGAAAATAATTTTAGAACAACTTAAACAAAACTTTATAATTTTGCTCCCCAAGCCCGAGAGCTCCTATTTCCAGACTTAGTTTATTTTTCAGTCTTTTCTTCTTTCTGTTGTGTAGTTCAATGATCTCCTTTGATCCTATGTTTTACTTACAAGTGCAATGATTCATTGTAGGCCTATACCTACAATGAATCGAGTAAGTAATTCACAAGACTAAGGAAATGATTTGGCTACATTACTTACAAGTTAGATTTCTTTATTCTTGTTAAATGGGGATGAATATATTTATAAGCCAATCTTTATTGGCTATGCTCATTAAATGGTTCATAACCTATAATAATCTTTGAGGCATGTATTCATACTCCATTATTGGCATAACCACTAACTTGTTAAGACTTTATTCTTATCAAACACTAATGATGACATTCTTAAGCTCTTAATTACTTAGCTCACTTTAAACTTACATTTCTACTTCTTTGATCTGTTGTTCACTTTGAACATGCTACTTTCATTCTTTCTTACTTTCTATAAAGAATTCTTTAGAATTAACATAAGTAGATCGTTCGAGCTAACATGAAATCTAGTGTCTCCCCACACCGAAAAGGGGTGGTTCACCGGTTAAGATGAACCAAGTTTTGTCTCTACCCCACACCGAGAAGGGGGGTTCACCGGCTTAAGGGAAACAAAATAAGTGTCTTCCCACACCGTATAGAGGGGTTCACGGCTATAGTGAACCAAATACTTTCGTGATCTTTAACCGACATAGATCATGTGAGATAAAACATAAAATCCGGTGTCTTCCCCACACCGAAAAGAGGTGGAATCACCGGCCAAAGTGAAACCTATATCTAGCCTTCTTAGGCTAGTACTACTATGCTGGCAAATATAGTTCGAAGATTATGAGACGTACGGAGACCCTGGTCAACCTGGGTGGTGATCTCGTCTCATGAGGCTTACATGTGTTGGCACAAGCTCATTGCTAGTCTATTGGTGCTAAGCTCAGATCTATTTTACTTTATTATCTTTTAGAGTTGACTCAAACATTATGGAAGTTTGCTTCTAGTTATGAGGTTTACTTAACTCTATGTATGACTTATAATCCCTTTCTTTACTTGATGAATATGAACTTAAGTCTTGCATTATCATCATGGTGCGAGTGAGACTTTTCTCACGGATTCTAGCACTATCTTATGTGAGTATTTTTGACATAATCGATTAAGTGTATTTGAGACTTGTCTCACTTCTTTTAACACTCTATATTATGTCAATTTCATAAATTAAGCTTTTAGTTATTTCATTACTCACCTTAACTTGTTCAACGTCAATTGATAGTCTCGTACGATTCTTTATGAAAGTTATAACTACTTATACAATGCTATTACGTTCACAAGTTTGTATGGATAGGCTACGTTTGGACTTGTCCCATTGATTGGCATACCCTATGTTATGAGTTCATTGATATAGAGATTAGTATGACTTTACATTATTTGGAAGTAATATGATTGGACATAATTTTGTTAGCCAATTTGTTGGCATAAATTACAATTTCACTATATACTTGTCATAATATTATCACTAGCCAATTCAATTACTTCATAAATACATTAGAGTAATCTAACATGTTTTCAAGCCAACTTTTAACCTTTGATTATACTATGAAACAATTCAATGAACAACTTATAACAATTCAATCTTCTCGAACATAAGTAGGCATTACAACATTTAACGTTCATGTAAATAAAACCCTAAGTATGCGGATCTAACATGTAGGTTTTCATTCGACATATAAATCACTAAACAATACACATAATAATCAGTTAACACCACATACAAACAACATGCATCGAGAATTACATTATACAAACTACAAGAATCAGAAATCGGGAGAACTATGGAGATGAACATGCAATTCGTTGAGAACATCCCTAGTTTTGATATTCTTGAAGCCAAAACTTTTGAAAAGTCTCTTGGAGAAAGAATTCCATGAGAGAAAAACCATAACTTACTGTAGAATTAAATCTACGAAGATCACCTTGCACTTTGCATGAAAACCTTGAAGAACTTGCTTGAAGTCGCCTAGGGTTTGCTTACGTTTTCACTTGTTTTTAGTTGTAGCCTTTTTGATGAATAACGTGAGACTAATTCTTTAAGAACTGAATGTTAACTAATTCAACTTAGACTCTATAACTTAACTAAAATAACTTAATTAGCTAATTACCAACACACCCCTCCTAAATCGACTAGAATTAGAAGAACACTTGACTTAACCAAAATCTGGAAATTGCTAAGTGGTTTCGGTTTTGTCCAAATAAATAAATTAATTAAGTTTCTAATTTAATTAATTAAGTAACCTAGGGTAATTAATAAAGTACACCTAAGTTGTTAGGACCATAACCAATTAGCTAATTACCAAAACACCCCTCCTAAATTGACTAGAAATAGAAGAACGCTTGACTTAACCGAAATATGGAAATTGCTTAAGGCTTTCGGTTTTGACTATTTAAATTAAATTAATTAAGTTGCTAAATTAATTAATTAGGTAACCTAGGGTAATTACTAAAGTACCCCTAAGTTGTTAGGACCATAACCAACCCTTTGGACCATCCTAGGTTAGGTACTAGGATGTCTCTTAGTTAGTTACTTGTCTTAATGCCACCCGGTTAGGTCTTAGATTGTCGGGTCCCTTAGTTATTTATTTTTGGTTTGTCCTAGGTTAGTTAGTTAGTTAGGTCAGTTATTTAGAGTCTAGGTCCGGTTAGGGATCTTGGCTCACGTGGGTGGACCCGGACGCGCGCCTGTCCACAACCACTCTAACCGAATCGATTAGCTTGTTTCTTGGCCGGTTGCACATGTGCTTGCACATGTGTTGCGTGCACTTTCCTAACTAACTATTCTGTAAAATTCATTTGGAATGTTTACTTATTGTCCCAAGGATACTCACTATGTCCTTGGGTACTGCTTAATCTACATGATCATTTTAAATGGTTATGTGCTATGGTACTAGGCTTGACACTTGGATGCCTAGTACTTGATGTGGGTATATATGAAGGATATAGTTATTTTTGCTTAGGGTCTTCATTGCAGGTACATTTCTTAAACAAGCTTTGATGCTATTCTAAATACTTATGTATATATAGAAATTGGCTAACACCCCTTAGCCAATATTCTATAATGTGCCCAATATTGAGAAATATTGGGCATTGGGATGCCTATGTTCACCAATACGCATTCTTAAAACATTATAGGCTCTTTACTAGACATGTACATTTTTATGGAATGTTACGCTAGATTATTTCATGCCAAGACTCCTTTACTTTGATTAAAGGATACATATCCATAATTCATTAACAACATCAATATAAGGCAGTAGTTAAGGAAAGCATAATCGAAACGAAATCCTAATAGAATTGCCATAACCTCTACATTACAATGAACATGCTACATTAGTGATCAATGGAATATAGGAGAACATAGGCTAATCAAAACTTGATCCACATGAATGACTTATCAATAATTCAACAATAACATCCAAGTGAGACAGTAGATACATTTATCCCAACACAATTGAATCCCACATTCATGCTTAACAAAGACAAAATTACAGTGAACGCATAGAAGCGTAGGCTAAGCATATTCAAATCTTCCTGCCTTGATCCTAATGGATCATTATTCAATAATTCATCATCAATATACATTCTAGACAGTAGACATAAGCATTTTAACATAATTGAATAACAAATCGATATTCTAAAGATCAAGATCATAAAGCCATACATAGGCTAAAATTGAGTTTGTGAAAGAGCATGGGTTAATCATGAAATCGGATTGAAAACCACGTCCAAATAAGTAGATAATCACCATTACATTTATATTATTATTTTGAAATCAATTTAAGAAAGAACCCATGTCTAGATTGAAGAAAAGAGATTTGATCATGGAACTTCATTGAAAACTTTGAGATTAACTCTCCAAGTGAAAGGTTACTTTGAGATGAAGGATCACCATACCTTTGTTACATGAAGAACCCACTCAAAGTTGGTGAAGAACCCATGAGAATCCAATCTAAAAGCTGACCATGACTTCACCTTCAATGGAGGTTCTTAGAGAGGATATTTTGGGAGAGGGAGGTTTGATTTTTGAATGGGGGATTGGGCCTGAGCTATTCACGTTTTTAATCAAACTAACATACCAAAAATTGTTAAATAAATATCCTACGGTCAGGGTAACACGTGGGGTGAATTTCCCATTCCCCCCAATAATAGGCAGTGTGTATAGCAGTGGCACCAGCCTGCATCGACATACCCAATTGACTGGGCGTTGGTCCATCGATGGGCCGTTCTGTGTCCTCTATCGATTGGGTCTGAGGGTGTAATGTGCCAAGCCTTCCCCAGGATAAGTGACCATCGACACCTCCCCATAGACGGGGCGTCAGTCCACCTACGGGGCGTGCATTGGGCTCGTCGATTGACACTGCCAAGGTAGTGTCTCGACAGCCCTTGAGTCCTTCTTGTGGGTCCTTTTGTGGGGACCTTTCGAAGTTGTACCCAAACATTTCCAACGTAAATACAAACCTTATCAAGTTAAAGACCTTACACATCAGTTTCACCCAAAACAAATACATGCAACACGTCCAAACATACTAGGTCCCATCGAGACACACATGAGCCTCTCAAGGGCTAACTTTCGAACGTCTAAGACGTTCTTGAACGTTTGACCTCCAAACTTCACTAAACTCCATATACTGCCTATAAACATCATTATAACTCATTTTAAGACTTTATAAGGTAATGTCATTAAATTATAAACACGTATAGACACATGAGGCACAAAGGTGACTAATCGTCGAACATCTTGGTTGTCCCTTGACGTTTGACTTCCAAATAACCTCAAACTTTACTGACTGCCTCTAAACCATTTTATAAGTCATTTTTAAACCTTATACCATTATGAAGAATATGTTAGGTATAATGCCCCCCCAAAAAACTAAGGTGAACTAGAGTCTCGTGGTTGTTTCTTGAGTTGATTTTAAGTTAAGCTAAGTTAGTTTAGTGTCCTTAGGGAGTGTGTGAATTTTGGATTTCAAACGACCAAGAACGTCCATGACGTTTGGAAGGTATGCCTTAGAATGTACTTGTGTGTCTTGTTGTGTTTAGATGAGTTTTACGTGTTCGTTTTCCTTGAAACTAAGGTGGGATGTTCCTAAGACCTAACCGACTTAGTTTAGGGGTTTAACGTCTGGGAAAGACCCCACCTAGGACACACAAGGGGCCCTAGATGAAGGGACCAAGACTTGGGCAAAAATTGCCAAAAAGCAGTGGCCATCGACGACCGTAAAGACGGTCTGTTGGTCCATCAACAGTCCGTCAACCTAGGGCGTCAATTGGAACAAAAGGTCTTGGTGTCCAGGCTCCATTTTGGAGCTAATTATCCACCCACGATACCCTACCAACGGTCCGTTGATGCACAAATGGTCCGTTGGTGAAGGTCTCGTCTGTGAGGGCCTGAAAGTCTGTTAAATGGCTGCCTTGGCTTGGGGTGTTTGGTAAATTCACCCCAAGTCCTTTAAGACCCTAGGAGGATATTTTTAGTGTTTTTAGGTTATATTAAGTTAGTTTTAAACCCTAGACCTAGACAAGACCCCTCACTTCTAAAATTCACTCTCCCTCTCTAAAGACAAACTTTCTCAAAGTAACCATTGAAGCCAAGACTCAAGGAGGGAAAGTAGGGCTTCTTTGGACGTGTTTATTCACCAAAATTATTGGGTTTCCTTCTCTTAAATGTATGGTATCCATTCTTGAATATCTCTTCATTCAAGAAGCCAATTTCCAAAAAGGTTTTCAAAAGGGTTTCTAAACTCAAACTTCTTCTAACTTTGATTTCTTGTATGGGACTTCTTGTATTTAAGTTCTAATGGTTTAAATGTATTTATCCTGGTTTGAATTGATGATTTGGATGTTAAAACTCCATGAAACTCTTGTTTATGCATATTTCAACTTTTTGCTTGAAAATGGGTTATGTGAGCATGATTTGAGTAGGGTGTAAAGACCCTAAAATGGATATTATAAGTAACGCTTAATGTGTCAAGAATGCCTACGATTAGACCAGGGTTCACATGGATTGATACGCGTAGAACCAGACCTCGAAACCCTTGCTACAGCCAATCTAACTAACTTGGTGAGTTAGTTGAGCTTGGAAAGGTTGGGTCCAACCATGTAGGGCTCTCGAATACGAAAATTTACTCAAAGGAGTCTTTACCGGACTTAAAAAGGGGAAATCTTAGGTTTGGAGGGTCTAGGGGTAAAATGGTCTTTTTCCTGGCTAAGGGTAGTATCATAATTACCCTAAATATATAATTAATTATTTAATTAATAAGGTGGAGGGGCAATTTGGGGAGAGAGGGCCGAAAATGGTCTCTTGAAGTGAAGTCTTGCTCCACCCGGGTTCGAACCTACGTGGAAGCAATGAATTAAAGTGATTATTATTTAAGTTATTAAATTAATGTAATTAATTAATAATTATTATTCATTATGTGATTTAAAATAAAATAGAAAGCAGATTTTTTTATAATTAAACAAAACCTTATTGACTAAGTCCTAAAACTAGACTCTTAAGCCTCATACAACTCCCACTCTCTCACGTTTATCTCTCAAATCTCATGCTCAATCTCTCTTATTCTTTCTCATTTATTCTCTCTGCTAAAATAAGATACAAGAATAGAAAAATAAACCAAGTTCTTCACATTTGAAGAACTCACACGAAATCACAAGAAAACAAACGTTAATCGCACGTTAGGCTAAGGGAGGTTGTCCGTCGAGTGGTGTTGACATTGAGGAGGCTTAGACGTGATCTTGGGTGTAGTTTTTGGGCAGCAAGTGTAGGGTTTAACGTCAAAAAGGTATGGTTTTTTTTCTCTGTTGGTCCTTTTCCCAAGAGACCCCTTAAGGTTCAGATTATTCAGTCCGAAAACTAGGATTGTTCCCCTTTGCATGCCCCTATCACTAGCTCCCAATGAATCGTAGGTTGGGTATGATTGCTGGTAGATTTAGGTGTATGTTATGTTTTTGTGATGAATATGATTATGTTTGTGTACTTGAAACCGTATGAAAGACAACTCATGTGTTCGAAATTATGTGCAAGTGTGTGTGTACAAGTATGTGACAGTGAAAAATGCACCCCAAAACGGGTTAAATGATTTATGAATTTCCCTAAGAGTTCAAGTTAAAGTGTTGGTGAAAAACGAGCTGAAAAATGACCAAAGTTCCAGCAAACTTACAAGTTTGGTTTAGGCTAATTAAAGATGAATAAATCTGGAAATTATTTGAGTGTAAAAGGGATGAGGTCACCAGGATTCGAGCCCGTGACCTGCCTTGAAAACGTGAAAAAGGATTGGGGGTCGGGGAACTCGATCTCAAGTATTGGCTGTAAAGTGAAATAGAAATAAAAATTAAGAAATGACAGGAGTGGGATTCGAAACCACAACCTCTCGATCATAAGTTAAGAAAAGCGAAATAAAAAGAAAAGCGAGGCGTGGGAATCAAACCCACGACCTCTAGGCGGAAAGGGGAGAAATGAAAAGAAAATAAAATGAGCCTGTGGGGGTTCGATCCCACAACCTCACTGCCAACACAGAAATAGTAAACATTTAAAAGAAAATAAAATAAAGTAGGTTGTGGGGGTCAGTCCCAAACGAATAAAAGAAAAATAAATAGAAAAGAGGCGATGCTGTTGGGGCTCGATCTCGGGTCCCAATGCCTTAAGGGACTGAAATTAAAGAGAATAAAGAAAATATTAAGTGTTGTTCAAGGGTTTTCGAAATTGGGTTCCCTTACCCCAAATTCCATGTTGATACATAAGTCATACGTGAATAATATGTTCAAGAATAATGCCGCCAACTTAGATCGAAATCGAGATCTTGGCATACACACAAGATGCATAAGTCTTGTACTACATAATCTTAGGAAGATATGAATTACTTAAACGAATTATTAATGAAGCCTCATGACTTGTACGTATAGACCCATAAGTCTAGCATACTTTTAAAAATAAGTGAACCTAAGATGTCTGTAATGAAATGATGTAACCCTAGCAGGGTTAAGTACGAGTGTAAAATACAGTAAATGGCCAAGAGCATAGGCATACTATGAAATGATTATTATGTAATGAAATGATGAAACCCTAGAAAAGCTAAGTAAGAGTGTGAAACACACAAATGGCCAAGTGCATTGGCATATGATGAAATGAACATTCACGTAAAAAATGGTGAGTAATTATGAAAAGTAAATGTGCTAATGTTAATGAATGTGGTGACAACATGATATGAGGCTAATGTAAAAGATGAGAACAATCTCAAATGAGCCTAGTTAAATGTTATCAAAACGTACTCACCTATGAGAGTGTATAGTTAATGAAGAGACCAGTCTCTATGAACACTCTAATGAAAGTATTGTTATTAACACACTTAATACTAATGATGAGATGAGAAATCATCTATTGAGCTATGATGTCCTCATACTAGAAGCCAACTTCCATGACGTATGAGTTTAATGTAATGGAACTTTATACTGAGCGCCGATAGACTAGCTATGAGCGGTGATGCCTTCTTTCGGGAATGGCGGAGGTTCACATAAATCTCATGAGATGAGACTATCCAGCATGCCGGGTATGGTCTCCTTATATCTCCTAGTCTTCGAACCTATACTGCCAATATAGGGATATGGCGTGTTTAAATTCCCATGTACGCTAGCATGTTTTGGGCCACTTTGGCCGGTGATTCTACCTCTTTTCGGTGTGGGGGAGACACTGGATTTCATGATGCTCACATGATCTATGTCGGTTAAAGTAAAAATTACCAATAAATGAATGAGGTCAGCCTCAAATGATGCACATAATAAAATGAATGATACCAAAGGTGTTAGGATAGGATAATCAAGAGGTGAGCTTGTCTCAAGTAATGACACTAGGTTATTCTTGATCATTGCACAGCAAACCCGATGAGTGTCTTAAACTACATCCTAGGTATAGCTGGTGTTTACACTAGCTTATGAATGAATGAACTGAAGTATGTATGTATGAATGAAGTAGACTCTGTGTTTGCTAAGGAAGACTCCCTAGTTGAGGTCTCATATGTTCAGACCTCATTTGGGAAGTCTTAATGTCAAGTCCATGATTCCAAGGTCTCATGGCATATGAATGAATGATATAAAAGATGTTATGTGCTATATGCAATATGATATGTGCTATGTGTAAGATGTTATGTGATGTGTGCAATATGATAAGTATGATGATGCATGTTACTCTCATGGCATGACTTTCCTAATCCAAATTTGGAAAGCTCACTGACTTTCCTAATCAAAATTTTGAAAGCTCACTGACTTTTCTAATCCAAATTTGGAAATCTCACTACCTTTCCTAATGCCAATTTGGCAAGTCCACTAACTTGACTTTCCATAATCATATTGTTAGGAAAGAGCTATTCTTACTGATGCATGTCCTTGGTGTGTGCTTGCATATACCCATACTTAGTACAAGTGTGTACTAATCCCATACAACTCTATATTTTTAGGTGCAGGCATAGGTGGACGCTAGAGCTTACAGGTTGACGTTGCAGCTTTCCGGACGTGGAGCTTTCATCCGGACTTGGTAGGACCTCATGCGTTCGAGGATGTCTACCGTTATTATCTATCTTAGATGTAGGCTTTAGCTAGTGGAGCATGTTCCACTAGTGTTTCTTTCCACTTTCATTTCAGACTTTGTATTGGTGCCGTTTTGGCAAAAATACGTTTAATGCCATTATGAACTGTTTCTTTCATTTGATTATCTCTATATTAGATGGTTGATTTGTGAACGCCTATGATGTTAAGTTTAAAATGTTTAGCATAAAATAAGAAAGCAAAAAGTTTAAATTTTCCAATAAAATTAACCTAGATGAAGTAAGAATGACGTATGTAGGCTTGTCTGCGACCTCTGAGAGGTCAACGACACTGGTCTCGTTTGGGGTCTAGATTCCGGTCCTGACAAAGTTGGTATCAGAGCACTAGGTTAAATTCCGAGAATAGTAAGTTCACATCAACCACATTGAGTAGTTTCTACGTCATGGTAGTGAAGTGCACCATTATCCTCGATTAGAGATTGCATGATGCGTAGGAAAATTTCCCTTCTTCTGATCTTATCGTGCTTTTCCTAATGTCTAATTTCTTGGTGTTATGAGCGTGTCTAACATCAATCTTTGTTGTTTTAAGAGAATGAATACTAGGAAAACCATTGGTCAGAGGAGAGGAGGTGCAGCTGCTGGGGACAATCAGGTTCCACCCCAGGCTCCAGCTGAAGGAGTGGCTATGCCGGTTAACCCAGCTGGGTTGACTGATGCGGAGGTGCGGGCATCTCTGGCCCAGATGGTACAGGCCATCACTATGCAGGCCCAGGCTATGACTGCCCAGGTCCACCGGCAGGATGTTCAGAGGGAGAACCCTCTGATTCGTAGCATGGCTGACAGGCTGAGAGACTTCACGGGGATGAATCCTCCTATTTTCACAGGGTGTAAGACTTCAGAGGACCCCCAGGAGTTTGTGGACGAGGTGCATATGATTTTGGTGGCTATGGGGGCCACAGACACTTAGAAAGCAGAGTTGGCTTTCTATCGACTCAAGGATGTTGCACAAACTTGGTGCAAGATGTGGCAGGATAGCCGAGCTTTGGGCGGAGTTCCGGTCACTTGGGAGCTGTTTAAGACAACCTTCCTTGAGAGATTCTTTCCCAGGGGGATGAGGGAGGCAAAGGTTGGAAGTTTATCAACCTTAAGCAGGGATCAGTGACAGTCAGGGAGTATTCCCTCAAGTTTGTTAAACTATCCAGGTATGCTACTTTCCTAAGTATCTAACAGCAAGGATGAGATGAGTACTGAAGTTTCTTAAAATATTGAGGTATGCTACTTTCCTTATATCTAACAGAAGGGATGAGATGAGCAGGCTCATCATAGGAATCAACAGAGATCTGGAGGAGGAGTGTCGGTCTGCGATGCTCCATGATAACATGGACCTCTCCAGGTTTATAGTGCATGTCCAGCTGGTAGAGGACAACTGCAAAAAGAGGGGCATTCGTGATGCTAGGAGGCCTAAGCCACATGATCAGGCAGGTCCCAGCCATGGAGGCCACAAAAACAATTTCGGCATCCGTGAGCAGCCCAGGTTCAAGAAGGGGCAGCAGAGTTCTGTGAACTCTAATTCTAAGAGGAGTACAACACCTAAAGAATGCAGACCTGAGCCCAAGAAGGGAAATGGAGGTGAGATGTAGCATCCCAGAAAGAACTGTGCTAAGTGTGGTCGTGCTCACAGTGAAGAGTGCAGACAGAGCATTAATGCCTGCTTCAATTGCGGTAAGAGTCGGCACATGGTTTGAGACTGCCCACAAAATAGAGTTCAGGATGGAGGTAATGCTCAGCCTAGGCCTAATCCACAAGGTGCAGCAGCAGCCGAGCCTCTTTAGAGGAATAGGTTATATGCCATGAAGGACAGAGAGGAGCTGGAGAAGTCCGCTGATGTGGTCACAGGTATGCTGCAAGTATTCTCAACTACTGTTTATGCTTTACCTGATCCAGGGTCTACGCTTTCCATTGTAACTCCTTTGCTTACTCTCACTTTTGAGATATTGCCTGATGTTCTATATGATCCTGTAGTGGTTAGTACACCTTTAGGAGAAAATGCAAGAACTGATAGAGTATATAAGGATTGCCCAATAGTTGTTAGTGGTAAGAGTATGTGTGCAGACTTGGTTGAGTTACCCATGCATGATTTTGATCATATTCTTGGCATGGACTGGCTTCATAGTTGTTATGCTTATTTGGATTGTCGTAGTAGAGTGGTGAGATTTCGTTTCCCTAATGAAGAAGAGCTAGTCTGGGAGTGGTACAACTCGAGTTGTCCTAATCCCTTGATTTCGAATCTTAAGGCCAATAAAATGATGTCCAAGTGGTTATTGTGTCATCTTGTGAGTGTTAATAATTTAGACCATGACGTTCCTTCCATAGACTCAGTGCCTGTAGTGAATGAGTTCCTAGATGTATTTCCTGATGATTTGCCTAGAGTCCCCCACCCCCTTGAGAGATTAACTTTGGTATCGACTTAGAACCCGATACTAAACCAATTTCAATTCCTCCCTACACAATGGCTCCACCTGAACTCAAGAAGTTGAAGCTGCAGTTAAAAGATCTCACTAATAAGGGTTTCATTCAGCCGAGCATATCCCCTTGGGGTGCTCCAGTGTTGTTTGTGAAAAAGAAGGATGGAACCCTTAGAATGTGTATCGATTATCGGCAGCTCAACAAAGTCACTATAAACAATAAGTATCCACTTCCCAGAATAGATGATTTGTTTGATCAGCTCCAAGGGGATAGTTTCTTCTCTAAGATTGTTCTTCGTTCAGGGTATCATTAGCTTAGGGTTAGGGATGGAGATATCCCAAAGACAGCCTTTTGTACCCGTTATGGTCATTATGAGTTCTTAGTTATGTTATTTGGTCTCACGAATGCACCGCTGCATTTATGAACCTCATGAACGAGTCTTCCGTGAATACCTTGATTCTTTCATCATAGTATTCATTAATGACATCCTCATCTACTCTAGGACCAAGGAAGAGCATGAACAACATTTGAGACTAACCTTGCAGGTACTTAGACAACATTAGTTGTATGCCAAATTCAGCAAGTGTGAATTCTGGCTTAGATCAGTGACCTTCTTGGGTCATGTTGTGTCCGATCAGGGTGTGGAGGTGGATCCTAGGAAGACTGAGGCTGTGAAAAATAGGCCAAAACCTCTTACTCCCACTGACATCTGTAGATTTCTTGGATTGGCTGGTTACTACCGCAGGTTCGTGGAGGGCTTTTCTTCCATTGCTGCCCCACTGACAGCTTTGACTAAGAAGAAGGCCAAGTTTGAATGGACGGAGACATGTAAGAAGAGTTTCCAGGAGCTCAAGCACAGACTTACTTCAGCCCTGGTGCTTACTTTGCCTAAGTGTGGTGAGAATTATACTGTTTATTGTGATGCATCTAGGGTTGGTTTGGGTTGTGTTCTTATGCAGGTTGGTAAGGTGATAGCTTATGCGTCCAGACAACTCAAGGTTCATGAGAAGAATTATCAACTCATGACCTGGAGTTGGCAGCTGTAGTGTTTGCACTGAAGCTATGGAGGCACTACTTGTATGGAGTGCATGTTGATGTGTTCACAGACCAAAAAAGTCTCCAGTACGTGTTCACGCAGAGAGAGTTGAATCTACGTCAGCGGAGATGGTTGGAGCTGTTGAAGGACAATTATATGAATATTCACTACCATCCAGGGAAGGCTAATGTTGTAGCTGATGCTTTGAGCAGGAAGAGCATTGGAAGTACAATCCACGTTGAGGATGAGAAGAAGAAGTTGGCGAAAGATGTACACAAATTGTCCAGACTAGTGGTGCGATTGGTTGACTCTACTAGTGGGGGTGTTTCAGTTCATCCTAATTCTGAATCATCCTTGGTAGTTGAAGTCAAGCAGGGTCAGCATCTCGATCCTGTGTTGATGGAGCTGAAGGACTAAGTGTTGATAAAGATGAATGAGTCTTTCGCTTTGGGAGGTGATGGCATACTTAGGTATCAGGACAGGCTGTGTGTACCAGATATGGATGATTTGCCGACCAGGATTGTTGCAGAGGCCCATGGTTCCTGATATTCCATAGATCCAGGTTCCACCAAGATGTATCATGATCTTAAGCATATTTATTGGTGGGATGGCATGAAGAAGGACATTGCAGAATATGTGGCCAAGTGTCCTAATTGTCAGCAGGCTAAGGCAGAACATCTTAAGCCTAGCAGTCTTACTCAAATTATTGAGGTTCCAACTTGGAAGTGGGAGGCCATTAATATTGACTTCGTGGTTTGTCTTCTGAGGACTGGGAGGCAGTATGACTCCATATGGGTTATTGTGGACAGGATGACTAAGTCTGCCCACTTTAACCCTGTGAAGTCTACTTACATAGCCGAGGATTATGCGAGACTCTGCATTGATGAGATGGTGAGATGGCATGGGATTCCTTTGTCTATCATTTCAGATAGAGGAGCTCAATTTACTTCACATTTCAGGAGATCTTTCCAGAAGAGCTTGGGCACGCAGGTAAAGCTTAGTACTGCCTTACATCCTCAGACTGATGGGCAGGCAGAGCGCACCATTCAGACATTGGAGGACATGTTAAGAGCGTCTGTGATTGACTTCAGGGGTAGCTGGGATGACCATCTGCCTTTGATAGAGTTTTCGTATAATAATAGCTATCACACCAGCATTGGGATGGCACCATTTGAGGCACTGTATGGTAAGAGGTGTAGATCTCCAGTTGGGTGGTTCGAGGTTGGAGAGTCATCCATTTTGGGTCCATAGATCATTCATGAGGCCTTAGAGAAGGTCAGAGTGATTAGGGACAGGTTGGCTACTGCTTACAGTCGGCAAAAGTCATATTTAGATAACAGAAAACGGCCCATAGAGTTTGATGTTGGTGACAAGGTCTATCTGAAGATATCACCTATCAAGGGGGTGATGAGGTTTGGCAGGAAGGGGAAGTTGAGTCCGAGGTATGTTATGCCATACGAGATCCTACAGCATGTGCGTGAGGTGTCCTATGAGTTGGCATTGCCTGCGGAGCTAGCTTCAGTCCATACAGTCTTTCATATATCCATGTTAAAGAAGTGCCTAGGTGATCCAACATCGATTCTACCTGTGGAAGGTTTGGGGGTCGATGAAGACTTGTCCTACGAGGAGGTACCTGCTGAGATCTTAGAAAGACAGATCAAGCGGCAGAGGAACAAGAAGATTGCTACAGTAAAGGTATTGTGGAGAAATCATCTTGTTGAGGGTGCTACGTGGGAGGCTGAGGCCGATATGAGATCCCTCTACCCTCATCTTTTGAGCTCTTGAGGTTAGACTTCCTACTCTTAAGTCTAAGTTTCCTTATCTCTCCATATTTGTTGCTATTGCTTGACTGTGCATAGTGATTATGTTATGATCTGACTGGCATTACGCTAGATAGTAGTAATGTCATTCGGGGACGAATGTTCCTAAAGGGGGATAATGTAACAACCCTAAAAATGGATATGGTAAGTAATGTTTAATGTGTCAAGAATACCTACGATTAGACCAGGGTTCATACGGATTTATGCGCGTAGAACCAAACCTCGGAACCCTTGCTGCAGCCAAGCCAACTAACTTGGGGAGTTAGTTGAGCTTGGAAATGTTGGGTCCAACCATGTAGGGCTCTCGAATACAAAGATTTACTCGAAGGAGTCTTTACCGAACTTAAAAAGGGGAAATCTTAAGTTTGGAGGGTCTAGGGGTAAAATGGTCTTTTTCCTGGCTAAGGGTAGTATCGTAATTACCCTAAAAATATAATTAATTATTTAATGAATAAGGTGGAGGGCCAATTTGGAGAGAGAGGGCCGAAAATGCGCTCTTGAAGTGAAGTCTTGCTCCACCCGGGTTCGAACCTAGGTGGAAGCAATGAATTAAAGTGATTTTTATTTAAATTATTAAATTAATGTAATAATAATTATTATTATTCATTATCTGATTTAAAATAAAATAGAAATCAGATGTTTTTTATAATTAAACAAAACCTTATTGACTAAGTCCTAAAACTACACTCCTAAGCCTCATACAACTCCCACTCTCTCACGTTTCTCCCTCAACTCTCACGCTCAATCCCTTTGCTTCTTTCTCACGTATTCTCTCTGCCAAAATAAGATACAAGAACAGAAAAATAAACCAAGTTCTTCACACTTGAAGAACTCACACGAAATCACAAGAAAACAAACGTTAATCGCACGTTAGGCTAAGGGAGGTTGTCCGTCGAGTGGTGTTGACATTGAGGAGGCTTAGATGTGATATTAGGTGGAGTTTTTGGGGAGAAAGTCGAGGGTTCAAAGTCAAAAAGGTATGGGTTTTCTTCTCTCTTGGTCCCTTTCCCAAGAGACCCCTTAAGGTTCAGATTATTCAGTCTGAAAACTAGGATTGTTCCCCTTTGCATGCCCCCGTCACTAGCTCCCAATGAATCGTAGGTTATGTATGATTGCTGGTAGATTTAGGTGTTTGTTATGTTTTCGTGATGAATATGATTATTTTTGTGTACTTGAAATCGTATAAAAGACAACTCATGTGTTCGAATTTATGTGCAAGTGTGTGTGTGCAAGTATGTGACAGTGAATAAGGTTCTCGGATTAGGCTCCAAAATTTGATAATGTTATGGTTGTTATTTTACGTGCATAAACCTATGAAAATTGTGATGTTCATTAAAATGAAAGTGTGGCTGATTTGAGTATCAATCTTTTTACTAAACGAATCTATGAAAAATGCACCCCAAAACGTGTTAAATGATTTATGAACTTCCCTAAGAGTTCAAGTGAAAATGTTGGTGAAAAACAAGCTGAAAAATGACGAAATTTCCAGCAAACATACAAGTTTGGTTTAGGCTAATTAAAGATGAATAAATCTGGAAATTATTTGAGTTTAAAAGGGATGAAGTCACCAGGATTCAAACCCGTGACCTGACCCGTGACCTGCCTTGAATACGTGAAAAAGGATTGGGGGTCGGGGGACTCGATCTCGACTACTGGATGTAAAGTGAAATACAAATAAAAATTAAGAAATGAGAGGAGTGGGATTCGAACCCACAACCTCTCTATCATAAATTAAGAAAAGCGAAATAAAAAGAAAAGCGAGGAGTGGGAATCAAACCCACGATCCCACAACCTCACTGCCAACTCAGAAATAGTCAACATTTAAAAGAAAATAAAATAAAAGGAGGCTGTGGAGGTTCGACCCCACAACCTCTCAGTCCCAAATGAATAAAAGAAAAATAAAGAGAAAAGAGGCGATGCTGTTGGGGCTCGATCTCGGGTCCCAACGCCTTAAGGGATCGAAATTAAAGAGAATAAAAAGAAAATATTAAGTGTTGTTCAAGGGATTCGAACTTGGGTTCCCTTGCCCCAAATTCCGTATTGATACATAAATCATACGTGAATTAAATATTCAAGAATAATGCGGCCTACTTAGATTGAAATCGAGATCTTGGCATACATACAAGATGCATAAGTCTTGTACTACATAATCTTAGGAAGATATGAATCACTTAAACGAATTATGAATGAAGCCTCATGGCTTGTATGTATAGACCCATAAGTCTAGCATACGTTTAAAAATAAGTGAACCTAAGATGTAAGTAATGAAATGATGTAACCCTAGCAGGGTTAAGTACAAGTGTAAAATACACTAAATGGCCAAGAGCATTTGCATACTATGAAATGATTATTATGTAATGAAATGTGAAACCCTAGAAGGGTTAAGTAAGAGAGTGAAACACAGAAATGGCCAAGTGCATTGGCATATGATAAAATGAACATTCACGTAAAAAGGGGTGAGTAATTAGGAAGAGTAAATATGCTAATGTTAATGAATGTGGTGACAACATGATATAAGGCTAATGTAAAAGATGAGAACAATCTCAAATGAGCCTAAGTAAATGTTACCAAAACGTACTCACCTATGAGAGTGTAAAGTTAATGAAGAGACTAGTCTCTATGAACACTCTAATGAAAGTATTGAGATTAATACACTTAATACTAATGATGAGATGAGAAATCATCTATTGTGCTATGATTTCCTCATAGTAGAAGCCAACTACCATGACGTATGAGTTGAACGTAATTAAACTTATACTGAGCACCGATAGACTAGCTATGAGCGGTGATGCCTTCTTTCGGGAAGGGCGGAGGTTCACGTAACTCTCATGACATGAGACTGTCCGGCATGCCGGGTATGGGTCTCCTTATATCACCTAGTCTTCGAACCTATACTGCCAATATAGGGATCTGGCGGGGTTAAATTCCCATGTACGCTAGCATGTTTTGGGTCACTTTGGCCGGTGATTCCACCTCTTTTCGGAGTGGGGGAGACATTGGATTTAATGATGCTCACATGATCTATGTCAGTTAAAGTTAAAGTTCCCAATGAATGATTGAGGCCAGCCTCAAATGATGCACATAATGAAATGAATGATACCAAAGGTGTTAGGATAGGATAATCAAGAGGTGAGCTAGACTCAAGTAATGACACTAGGTTATTCTTGATCAATGCACAAAAAACCCGATGAGTGTCTTAAACTACATCCTAGGTATAGCTGGTGTTTACACTAGCTTATGAATGAATGAAATTAAGTACGTATGAATGAATGAAGCAGCATATGTGTTTGCTAAGGAAGACTCCCTAGTTGAGGTCTCATATGTTGAGCCCTCATTTTGGGATGTCTTACTGTCAAGTCCATGATTCCAAGGTCTCATGGCATATGAATGAATGATATAAAAGATTTTATGTGCTATATGCAATATGATATGTGCTATGTGTAAGATCTTATGTGTTCTGTGAAATATTATAAGTATGATGATGCATGTTACCCTCATGGCATGACTTTCCTAATCTAAATTTGGAAAGCTCGCTGACTTTCCTAATCCAAATTTGGAAAGCTCACTGACTTTCCTAATCCAAATCTGGAAAGGTCATTAACTTTCCTAATCCCAATTTGGCAAGTCCACTAACTTGACTTTCCATAATCATGTTGTTAGGAAAGAGCTATTCTTAATCATGCATGTCCTTGCTGTGTGCTTGCATATACCCATACTTAGTACAAGTGTGTACTAATCCCATACAACTCTATATTTTTAGGTGCAGGCACAGGTGGACGCTAGAGCTTACAGGTTGACGTTGAAGCTATCCGGACGTGGAGATTTCATCCGGACTTGGTAGGCCCTCATGCTTTCGAGGATGTCTACCGTTATTATCTAGCTTAGATGTAGGCTTTATCTAGTGGAGCTTGTTCCACTAGTGTTTGTTTCCACTTTCATTTCAAACTTTGTACTGGTGCTGTTTTGGCAAAAATATGTTTAATGCAATTATGAATTGTTTCTTTCATTTGATTATCTCTATATTAGATGGTTGATTTGTGAATGCCTATGATGTTAAGTTTAAAATGTTTAGCATAGAAATAAGAAAACAGAAAGTTCAAATTTTCTGATAAAATTAACCTAGATGAAGTAAGAATGACGTTTGTGGGCTTGTCTGCGACCTCTGAGAGGCAACGACGCCGTCTCTTCTGGGGTCTAGATTCCGGTCGTGACATAGGGTATGAACTATGATCTTCTTGTATTTGGCATGTTGGTGTAGCTACTGACCTAAGGTCCTTAATAAGGTGAAATATTGATAAATTGCTTATAAGTGATGATGGTTTGATTTGATGTTGAGATGATTTCATTATATAGTTCTTATTATGAATTAATATTTAGTGGTATGGTCCATCTTATGGATGGCGGTGCTAATTGATTAACTTGATGTTATTTAGTATGTTTTGAATATGAAATCTTGAAGGTCTAATATGTGAAATGAAGCGATATTGGAAATGGGTCTTCTATTGTGTTTGGTGTAGCTTGAATTGCATGTTTGACCTAGTTTATGTCTAAATGAAGTATATGATTATGAGAAGCATGTAGAGTGTGTCACTTGATGAATCAAGGTTAAAGTATGTGTAGAAATTGATGAGAATGAAACGATGCTTATATTCAAGGTGTGCACATGTATACACACACACATTAAAGAATGTATTATGCCAAGTTGAGTAAAAAGGGGAATCTTGAGGTGGACACACTTTGTGAGTTGAGATATAGTGTCTAGTAGCAACCTCTCCATTCCTAGTGAGCTTTCTAAGATAGACTATTATGTTGAGAAATCCGTGGGGAGTTATGTCTAGCACCGAGAGGATATGAAGGGGAGGTGGATTTTACATCGTGAGTTGAGATGTTGTAATCCAAGGTACCTCTTGAGATGAGTACTCCTCGTTAGTAGAGAGTGATCTACTTAGGAGCAATGTCCTTATCCCTTAACTATGTACCCGCATATTGGAAAAGCCATGTAAATGCTAAGAAGCATGACCTTACACTAGGCAAGTAAGGATCCCTCCGATAGGGGTTAATATCGGGATTCCATGTCTAGCTCTCATGGCCTTTGTCGGTTAAGCTAACTCACCCAAAAGAATTGATTTGAAACAAGTTAACTTGTATATTGTTGATATTGTATATGTATGTGGTGAAGTGCTCGATTCACATTAGTTACCTAGTAGGAGCACTAAGTGGGAGTAGTAGTATGTGATGCTATTATCACATTGCACTTGGTGTGACCTATACCTACTATGGGAGAAGAGTACTTTTATGAACTCCGTGTGAATGAGTATTATGGTGTGGTGATATGGATGATTATTGTGGAGTACTTGAGTAAATGGAATCCATTAGGAGCACTAAGTGGGAGTGGTAGTATGGGATGCTACTCTCACATTACACTTAGTGTGACATATATTTCCATGAGTGTTTTGCATATGTTAGCCAATGGCATGGATTTGATATCGAAAGAAGTAAACCTAAGATTTGGTGGTTTTAAGAGTCTCTTTGGTGTGCTTTGAAGGGAGGTGTAGTGAAGATCCCTTCTTCTCTCACCTTAGGGAGTCTTAGGATGACCTTGGGTTAGGGAAACTTCAAAGGAAAAGAGTTCATATGACTTGGATTGTGCCATTCCATCTAAGTTCTTCATTTTAAGAATTCAAAATATTCACTGTAATGCTTGTTTAATTTTACATGTAAGTTTTACTAAGTTCCCTGTAATGCCTTTTTTAGTTTACTGTATGTTTTGGTAAAGTTACTGTAAAGTGTTATTTTTGTTCAAATTATGTGAGTTATTCTTTAAGTGCTAAATGATGGTTCTTATGTTGATTCGCTTCTAAATTCATGAATATTATATTTATATTGCATGAAAGGTTATTTTACTAAAATGTCCATTTTTACATGTTTTTGCATATCCCATACTTAGTACATTGTTGTACTAACCCCATACTTTTATATACCTTACGAGTATAGGTTGGAAGCCTTTTGGAGGATCGAAGTTGCATCTTGGGAATTCTATCTCTCAAGAATTTTGTATGTCCTCATATATTCGAGGACATAGTTTATGTTTCTTAGTTTTTCAATTAAGACTTAATTTGTATTTCCTTTTTATTGTAAAGGGACGTGTCCCTAAGATTATAAGTTGTGTCTTTAAGTTGGCTTGTGACGATAAGATTTCCTAGTATTTATAAAAGACTTCGTTTATTTAATTATAGTGAAAAGTTTTAATTCTGCACTACTTTTCATGCTTTATGTTATGAATGCTAGTTAGAGGGCTTATACGAGACCCCAAAGGGTCAAGTACGACCGGTCACGATTCGAAGGTTTTCCCTAACTTCTAGGGGGTGCTTTCGGGTTGTGACATTAGTCTCTAGACACCCTAACTCATTTTGGGGGTCTTACAATATCCCCCACTTGTTAACATTCGTCCTCGAATGACACTTAGATCACTTAATCCCAACAAGGACTTCAACACATCATAGAGAATTTCATTACATTCATAACATCATGACATAGAAGATAATGCATCAAACTAACAAGGAACACCACTTCAATTCATTTTAGCACTCAATGCACAGAAGCAAGCAAAACTTTTATTCACTCACTCTTTAATTCGTCAAACACAAAGGCTCTTATCATGTTCATAGGAGGAACATCCTTCTCCTAATCATAACATGGTGGTTACACTTCAATTTGATAAGAGCTCATCTTGCAACCATCTCTAAGTCACACTTAGGAAGATTTCAACAACACTCAAGAAGAAAGTAGGCACTTATTTCAATGCAGATAGACTTGGGTTAATTGAATCAACAAAGTTCTTGATTAGTTAGACCTAGTGCCATGAAGGTCATACTCAAGCATACGATGCTTAGTGGTTTCCATGGATGAATATCCTTCTCGTCAACACACTTACATGTATCATGAGTTCATACCCAAGCAAATGCACAAATGTCATCTTCACTGTAACATGAGAAATTCTCATGTTTTTAAACCAAGAGATGCTCGTGTTTTATTGCTAGTGAAGTTTAAATGGTAAGTCACACAAAATACATTTAAACAATTAGGAAGACATTTCACAAAATGTCAATTTCTAACATAGTACTCACCTTCACAATAAGCATCATCTGGGAAAAACAATACAAATCATAGGCAGACACATGAATATTTAGCTAAACATGCTTTCACTTTTCCAGAGTGAGCCTACAATCATGCTTTCCAAACAATACAAGACACATAGTTTTCAAGAGACTCAACATTTTTATTTTAAATAGGCTCAATTTCTCATTATAAGGCTAAACCTTACATATCAAAAGTGACTAAAACCAAGTTTCTTACCTTATCTCATGAAGTCAAATGCACAATTAGCATGTTAAGATGCACTATACACATGAGAAAATATTGATTTTATCAAAATTTCCATTCATGCATGTTGGAATATTCGCAATATCTTTAAGGTAATGTCAATCAATACATACCAAACATATAAAGGTAATGCAGTTCATACTTTAGTCAAAACTCTATTCATGAACAAGCTTACTAGTTCATTAGTTTCAAGCTCAATCAAAAATAGAAGGACAAGGTAGAAATTATGTACAACCATACTATTCCATTATCATCCCCCACTTATGGAAAACCTAATTAAGAGCAATTTAACCCAACCTTAAGAAGATCTTAACTTAACCACCTTAATTTTCATCAATTAAAAGTGATCACCACTTTAAAAGTAATTACAGTAAGTCAACCAAGGCAATTCCAAACTTTATCACCTAGGCAATTTATCCCCAATCATCAAGTTAGGTCATACTATTTAACCACATAAGGCTTTTATACAATACAATAGACACCAAGCTCATACAACATTAGGGGAAAACAACAAGGAGACTTAGCCATAAAATTTCTTCTTTTTCCTGGAACATTACAATAAAGTGACTTCTAGGTCCATCAATCCACATTATCACCCTACCAAGAGCAAGCATACTGCCTTCACACCTAGGATAAAGTATATACAAAGGACTTCAATCCATACTAGGCTACTAGAAAGAACCACACATATACATGGGTAACATTTAAACCATTAAAACATATATAAAGCAACATTGAACTATCAATATACATGTATTCAAAGGGCAGCATGCTTCTTTACCATTTAACAAATTCCTAAAGCATTTTAGCTCTAATCATATCATTAGGCTAGCATCGTGTAAAACCATATAGTAGCATATCATTCAAAAGAAACTCATTTTACCATAAAAACTTCTAACATGCTTTACCTATATCATGACATACATTTTCTCAACATAACATGCTATTTAACATAAACTTCATATATAGTCCTAAATGACATCACATCATAAAAAATATGTCAAAATTCATCTTCACGCATACTCCTCAAACCAAAAAACCAATATAAGCACAAAACTCACCTTTGCTACCTTAAGCATATAAGATACCATCTCATCCAATCAATCACATCTAAAAGACCACCGGACAAGAGAACATAAGAGAGAGATCTTATAGACTTAAGTTCTATGGAATGATAAGAGAATGATGAAGAAGGGAAAACCTATCGTCCTATAGCCTCCCGTACAATTTGATGTGTCGAGAATCACCACCAATGATACGAGACTCCACTAGACATGGGAATATGAGAATTTTAGAACCTAAAACCACTTTTATAACCTCATGCTCTGATACCACATTTGTCACATCCGGGGAGCACCCCCTAGAAGTGACATGGAGTACTTGACTTCTCGGAGGTCTTATACAAGCCATTAGTTATTATTAATCGCATTGACATAGTAAATTTAGCTGAAAATTAAAAACTTTTCATAGCACATCATATGGTAGAAACATCAAATCATATATATTTATAAAATATTATATTACATACTAAGACCATAATTCTATTTGTCATCTTAGACTCAACAACATTAGAGTACTTTAGGGACACGACCCTTAATGCATAAGACATAAGTAATACTTTATATACTATACAGTAAACTAATCATTGGAACATCCTTGTACTTAAGGATTCCTTACCTTGAGCTTGGGAATCACATATCAAGCTCCTCAATCATATAGACATCCTTTAAGCATACATAACCTACACTTTGTGTAATAAGTAGAGAAGAATGGAGTTAGTACCAGAATGCACTAAGTATGACAACCATGCAAAAATATGCATTTAAAAGGGACATTTTCTTGAAATCATACTTCATACCTTTTTGAGTAAATCTTCATAAAACCTTTATTCAATAGAATTTATATCATTCACATACTTCATAGAAACATAATCAAAGGCATAACATCATATAAAATCACATTTAGAATTTAAGCTATAATTGAGGTTACTTTACAGTGAGCTAATTTCCCTTATCAGTGAACTATCTTTTCTTTCATTCATTAACCTCGCAAGTAACCATCTAGTGATACTTGGTGCAATGCATCACCTTAGGACCACAAGAACAACATACATAGAACCTACCTAAGCCAACACATATCATAATAGAAGCATAACACATCATAGACACATTTAAGTCAAGACTTACTGGCTTTACAGTAAGCTACATCAATTTACACATATGTTTACTTCTTTTCGTTCTCATAATTATATGACCTTGTTCATGACCGCAATCTTAGTCTACTAGTGCAAGGTACATGTGAAGCCGCATAACCTCATACATACTTAGTAAACCCATCATGAAACTACAAACCTTCACATTCAATTCATACATCAACATATAAATGAAGACAACTTCATTGATGTCAACAACCTTCATCATATATTCATTTAGACCAACATAGTGCATAAAAGCATAAGATCACATTATATAGATTGATATCATGCACATCTTCATAACAAGTAGATAGATACTACAACATAATGCATAACGACACAAGCATAATCATATACATTAGGTCACCTCCCTAGGACTTCCTAAGGAGCTACATGTGCAATGTCTAGATGGGTTCATTACTTACACCTATCCTAAGTAACCTCCCTTAAGTCATCCTAGTTAGGATCCTAGTTATTTACTTCCATTGTCCATTTTACTTTAGGGAGACTATAGACTTAATCGACACTGACCATGGGTCCTAAACATGGAATTTGGTGTTTTAAAGCCTTACACCAATGTAAGGTGTTCCTACCTAGCAAAGGTAGAACATTAACATACATCCTAGCATCCTAAGTGAATTAACGTTGCTAGATAGTATGTGGCAAACATAGTTTATGGAACTAAGAGATAGGTATAATCCTTCTACATGCCATTTGGAAATTGGGGTATCCTCTCATGAGAAAACAAGGGTGAACCTTTATTAAAGGGAAGTCACCACCTCATGTGGATCCATATGTGAGTATTCCTCTAAGGGGAGTCAACACTTTATAAGGATCAATTGGTGAATCTTCCTCCAGGGAAGTCAAAACCTCTCAATGTCAAGTTCTCGGTGCTAAGCAAAGTTCTCTTTATTGAAAAGCCTTTATTATATTTTTCATAAAACATAGGCTTAGGATATTTGTTCCTCATATGCTTATAGCATATTCAAGCACCTATCTAGTTTTAGAGTACTCTTGAGCACACCTTTCAAAGTCCCTCTGTTGACTAGATCTTCATAAATGTGTGTATGTACTTATATGTGAGCTAACATTACACATAACACATAAATGTCACACATGTGCATATATAAATGCATGAATCTAAAGCTATAATTATATGAGGAATCCATCCATATAAACCTACTATGACACTATGGACATTCATAATTCATCATATCATATAAATCATATTTATAACATGTCCATATATTCATTTTAATATACATAGAAACCAAACGTAGGAACTATCCTATCAAGGTACACATGTGCAATGCATAGACAAGGTCCCATACCATTTCCCATACTAGTACACCTATCAAGTCATCCTAGTTAAGGAATCACATATCATACTTTCATATACATAAGCTTATCATGCATAGTAGTAGACACTAGTGAATATGAGAACTACTTTCATTTAGACACCATGAACCTTTACTACTTTTAAACATGCATGTAGAGTTAGTGTGTCTACATTGGTCAAAATGATCACATAATGAATATCAAAAATAGAGTGAGGCAGCCACCCTCTTAAGACCATCTTACACTTTCAAGTATAGACCACACAACACAATTTAGCATAGGAGACAAGTGAACTTCATATTACACTTAAGACTCCTAACGTTGGATATCTATGCATTCACATAGGGGTACATAGGTAAGGGATCATTAACCATTTTAATTCATCAATTGCAGAACCTACACTTTATCCTAACATAGATATACACATGGTTATACATTAGCCATACAACGTAAATCACAACTAGAATAGAAAAGGTAGGCATAAGCTTCACATAGTGTGATCATAAGCACATATTCATATATTCATCAATTTGCCTTCAAGGCAATGTTCAACACATATATAATGACAATAAAGTAAACACCGCCACTAGAAGTGGACCATACCACACAATGCCATAAAATGCTTCATCAATTAACCATAATATAGGAAAGTAGAAGTGATAATCATTCTTACAGATTTCTCATCCTTTGATCATCCTTGATAAATACTCCTTTTTCATCAACAATTTATATAAAAAGGCAGTAGCTAAAAGTGCTTTAATCATAAGAAGAGCAATGCCTAAGACACTACAAGACCAAGCTACAATTAGTACAATATATTACCATTATACTAGAAAGTAGGAGGACATAGGTCTTTAACAAAATTCACTTGCATTGATCATCAATTTTATTTAATAAATAATATCAATCTAAGGCAGTAGCTAAATACCTTATACTCAAGTCAAATTCATTCTTTATTTACCCAAGAATTAAGATCACATAATGTTCATGACAACATTTAACTTGTAGGCTAGAAGAACCTAGATTAATTCATGCCAAGACTCCTTTACTTTTATTAAGGATTCATATCCATAATTCATTAACAACATCAATATAAGGAAGTAGTTAAGGAATTCATAATCTAAACGAAATCCTACTAGAATTGCCATAACCTCTAGATTACAGTGAACATGCTACATTAGGGATCAATGGAAGATAGGAGAACATAGGCTAATCAAACCTTGATCCACATGAATAACTTATATATAATTCAACAATAACATCCAAGTGAGACAGTAGATACAATTATCCCTACACAATCGAATCCCACATTTATGTTTAACAAAGACAAGATTACAGTGAACACATAGAAGCATAGGCTAAGCATATTGAAATATTCATGCCTTGATCCACATGGATCATTAATCAATAATTCATCATAAATATACATTCTAGACAGTATACATAAGCATTTTAACACAATTGAATCACAAATCGATATGAATGAGATCAAGATCATAAAGTCATTCAAAGGCTAAAATTGAGTTTGTGAAAGAGCATGGGTTAATGATGCAATTGGATTGAAAACCACGTCCAAATCAATAGATAATCACCAATACATTGATATTATTCTTTTTAAATCAATTTAAGAAAGAACCCAAGGCTAGATTGAAGAAGAAGAGATTTGATCATGGAACTTTTTTGAAAACTTTGAGACGAACTCTCTAAGATAAAGGTTACTTACAGAAGAAAGATAACCATACGTTTGTTACATGAAGAAAAAACTTAAAATTGGTGAAGAACCCATGAGAATCCAATCTACAAGCTAAACATGACTTCACCTTCAATGGAGGTTCTTAGAGAGGATATTTTGGGAGAGGGAGGTTTGATTTTTGAATAGGGGATTGTGTATGAGCTATTCACATTTTTAATCAATGTAAAATACCCAAAAATAGTTAAATTAATCCCCTAGGGTCATGGTAGCATGTGGTGTGAATTTTCCATTCACCCCAATAATAGGCAGCGTGCATGGCAATGGCACAAGCCTGCATCGACAGACCCAATTGACTGGGCGTTGTTCCATCGACGGGCCGTTCTGTACCCTCCGTCGATTGGGTCTGAGGCTGTCATGTAGCCAAGACTTCCCCAGTATAATTAACCATCGATGGCTCCCCATCGATGGGGTGTCAGTCCACCTACATGGCGTGCATTTGGCTCGTCGATTGACATTGCCAAGGCAGTGTCTCGACCGCCCTTGGGTCCTTCTTGTAGGTCCTTTTGCAGGGACCTTTAGAAGTCATACCCAAACGTTTCCAACGTAAATACAAACCTTCGCAAGTTAAGGACCTTCCACATCAGTTTCACCCAAAACAAATGCATGCAACACGTCCAAACACACTAGGCCCCATCTAGACACACATGAGCGTCTCAAGGGCTAACTTTCGAACGTCTTAGACGTTCTTGGACGTTTGACATCCAAACTTCACGAAACTACATATACTGCTTATACAAATCATTATAAATCATTTTAAGACTTCATAAGGTCATGTCATTAAATTATAAACACATATAGACACATGAGGCATATAGGTGACTAGTCGTCGAACGTCTTTGTCGTCCCTTGACATTTGACTTCCAAATAACTTCAAACTATACAAACTGCCTATAAACCATGTTATAAGACATTTTTTGACCTTGTACAATTATGAGGAACATGTTAGGCTCTAGACACCCTAACATATTTTGGGGGTCTTACAATATTTCCCACTTGTGAACATTCGTCCTTGAATGACACTTAGAACACTTTAATTACAACAAGAACTTCAATGCATCATAGAGAAGTTCAGTACATTCATAACATCATCACATAGAAGTTAATGCACCAAACATACAAGGAAAACCACTTCAAATCATTTTAGCACTCAATGTACAAAAGGAAGCAAAACTTTTATTCACTCACTCTTTAATGCATCAAACACAAAGGCTCTTATCATGTTCATCGGAGCAACATCCTTATGCTAATCATAAAATGGTTATTACACTTCAATTCGCTAAGAGATCATCTTGCAACCATATCTAAGTCACACTTAGGCAGATTTCAACAACACTCAAGAAGAAAGTAAGCACTCATTTCAATGCACATAGACTTGGGTTAATTGAATGAACAAAGTTCTTGATTAGTTAGACCTATTTCCATGAAGTTCATATTCAAGCATACCATGCTTAGTGGTGTCCATGGAGGAATGTCCTTCTCGTCAACACACTTACATGTATCATGAGTTCACACCCAAGCAAATTCAAAAAGGTCATCTTCACTGTAACATGAGAAATTCTCAACTTTTTAAACCAAGACATGCTCGTGTTTTATTGCTAGTGAAGTCTAAATGGTAAGTCACACCAAATACATTTAAACAATTAGGAAGACATTTCACAAAATGTCAATTTCTAGCATAGTACTCACCTTCACAGTAAGCATCATCTGGGAAAAATAATACAAATCATAGGCACAGACATGAATACTTAACTAAACATGCTTTCACTTTTCCAGACTGAGACTACAATCATGCTTTCCAAACCATACAAGTCACATAGTTTTCAAGAGACTCAACATTTTTATCTTAAATAGACTCAATTTCTCATTATAAGCCTAAACCTTACATATCAAAAGTGACTAAAACTATGTTTCTTACCTTATCTCATGAAGTCAAATGCACAATTAGCATGTTAAGATGCACTATACACAGGAGAAAACATGGAGTTTATCAAAATTTTCATTCATGCACGTTGGAATCTTCACAATATATTTAAGGTAATGTCAATCAATACATACCAAACATATAAAGGTAATGCAATTCATAATTTAGTCAAAACTCTATTCATGAACAAGCATACTAGGAATTCATTAGTTTCAAGTTCAAGTAAAAATAGAAGGACAAGGTAGAAAATATGTACAACCATACTATTCCATTACCATCCCCCACTTATGGAAAACCCAATTAAGAGAAACTTAACCCAACATTAAGAAGATCTTAACTTAACCACCTTAATTTTCATCACTTAAAAGTGATCACCACTTTAAAAGGAATTATAGTAAGTCAACCAAGGCAATTCTAAACTTTTTCACCTAGGCAATTTATCCCCAATCATCAAGTTAGTTCATACTATTTAACCACATAAGGCTTTTATACAATACAATAGACACCAAGGTCATACAACATTAGGAGAAAACAACAAGGTACTTAGCCATAAAATTTCTTCTTTTCCTTGAACATTATAGTAAAGTGACGTCTAGGTCAATCAACCCACATTATCACCCTACCAAGAGCAAGCATACTGCCTTCACACCTAGGATAAAGTATATACAAAGGACTACAATCTATACTAGGCAACCAGAAAGAACCACACCTATACATGGGAAACATTAAAACCATTAAAATATAAATAAACATTGAACTATCAAGATACATATATTCAAAGGGCAGCGTGCTTCTTTACGATTTAACAAATTCCTAAAGCATTTTATCTCAAATCATATCATTAGGCTAGCATCATGGAAAATCATATAGTAGCATATCATTCAAAATAAACTCATTTTTACCATTAAAACTTCTAACATGCTTTACCTATATCATAAAATACATTTTCTCAACATAACATGCTAATAAACATAAACTTCATATATAGTCATAAATGACATCACATCATCAAAAATTTGTCAAAATTCATCTTCACGCATACTCATCAAACCATAAAATCAATATAAGCACAAAACTCACCTTTGCTACCTCAAGCATATAAGATACCATCTCATCCGATCAATCACATCTAAAAGACCACCGGACAAGAAAACATAAGACAAATCATGTATAGTTAAGTTCTATGGCACGATAAGAGAATGATGAAGAAGGTAAAATCTATCATCCTATAGCCTCCCGTACCATTTGATATGTCGAGACTCACCACCAATGATACTAGACTCTACTAGACGTGGGAATATGAGACTTTTAGAACCCAAAACCACTTTTAAAACCTCATGCTCTGATACCACGTTTGTCACATCCGGGGAGCACCCCCTAGAATTAACATGGTGTACTTTACCTCTCGGAGGTCTTATACAAGCCATTAGTTATCATTAATCACATTGACATAGTAAATTAAGCGGAAAATTAAAAACTTTTCATAGCACATCATATGGTAGAAACATCACTTCATATATATATATAAAATATCACATAACATAATCAGACCTTAAGTCTATTTGCCATCTTATACTCAACAATATTAGAGTACTTTAGGGACACGACCCTTAAAGCATAAGACATAAGTAATACTTTATAGACTTTACAATAAACTAATCATTATGACATCCTTGGATTTAAGGATTCCTTTCCTTGAGATTGAGAATCGCATATCAAGCTCCTCAATCATATAGACAGCCTTTAAGAATCCATAACCTACGCTTTGTGTAATAAGTAGAGAAGAATGGAGTTAGTACAAGAATGCACTAAGTATGGCAACCATGCAAAAACATGCATTTAAAAGGACATTTTCTTGAAATCATACTTCATGCCTTTTTTAGTAAATCTTCATAAAACCTTTATACAATAGCATTTATATCATTCACATACTTCATAGAAACATAATCAAAGGCATAACATCATATAAAATAACATATAGAATTTAAGCCATAATTGAGTTCACTTTACAGTGAGCTAATTTCCCTTAACAGTGAACTATCTTTTCTTTTATTCGTTAACCTCCCAAGTAACCCTCTAGTGATACTTGGGGCAATGCATCACCTTAGGATCACAAGAAAAGTATGCATACAACCTACCTAAGCCAACACATATCATAATAGAAGCAGAACACGTCATAGACACATTTAAGTCAAGACTTATTGGCTTTACAGTAACCTACATTAATTTACACATATATTTACTTCTTTTCATACTCATCATTATATGACCTTGTTCATGACCCCAATCTTAATCTACTAGTGCAAGGTACATGTGAAGCCCCATAACCTTACACATACTTAGTACACCCATCATGAGACCACAAACGTTAACATTCAATTCATACATCAACATATAAATGAAGACAACTTCATTCATGTCAACAACCTTCATCATATAGTCATTTAGACCAACATAGTGCATAAATGGATAAGATCACATTATATAGATTCATACTATGCACGTCTTCATAACAAGTAGATAGATACTACAATATCATCCATAAAGACATAAGCATAATCATATACATTAGGTCACCTCCCTTGGACTTCCTAAGGAGTTACTTGTGCAATGTCTAGATGGGATCATTACTTCCACCTATCCTAAGTAACCTCCCTTAATTCATCGTAGTTAGTATCCTAGTTATTTATTTCCATTGTCCATTTTACTTTAGGGAAACTATAGCCTTAATCGACACTAAGACCATGGGCCCTAAACATGGAATTTGGTGTTGTAGAGCTTTACACCAATGGAAGGTGTTCCTACCTAGAAAAGGTAAAACATTAACATACATCCTAGCATCCTAAGTGAATTCACTTTGCTATATCCTATATGGCAAGCATAGTTTATGGAACTAAGAGATAGGTATAATCCCTCTACATGCCAATTGGAAATTGGGGCCTCCTCTCATGAGAAAACATGGGTGAACCTTCCTCTAAGGGAAGTCACCACCTCATGTGGATCCATAGCTGAGTATTCCTCTATGGGAAGTCAACACTTTATAAGGATCAATTGGTGAATCTTCATCCAGGGAAGTCAACACCTCTCAATGTCAAGTTCACTCGGTGCTAAGCAAAGTTCCCTTTATTGAAAAGCCTTTATTATATTTTACATAAAACATAGGCTTAGGATATTTGTTCCTCATATGGTTATAGCATATTCAAGAACCTATCTAGTTTTAGAGTACTCTTTAGCACACCTTTCAAGGTCTCTCTATTGACTAGATCTTCATACATGTGTGTGTTACTTATATGTGAGCAAACATTTCATATAACACATAAATGTCACACATGTTCATATATAAATGCATGAATCTAGAGCTATAACTATATTAGAAATCCTTTCATATAAACCTACTAAGACACTATGCACATTCATACTTCATCATATGATATAAATCATATTAATAACATGTCCATATATTCATTTTCATATACATAGAAACCAAACCTATGAACTATCCTATCAAGGTACACATGTGCAACGCATAGACAAGGTTCCATACCCTTGCCCATACTAGTACACCTACAAGTCATCCTAGTTAAGGAATCACATATCATACTTTCATATACATAAGTTTACCATGCATACTAGTAGACACTAGTGAATATGAGAACTACCTTTCATTTAGACACCATGAACCTTACTACTTTTAAGCATGTATGTAGAGTGAGTGTGTGTACATTGGTCAAATTTATCACATAATGACTATCAACAACACATTGAGGCATCCACCCTCTTAAGACCATCATACACTTTCAAGTATAGACCACACAATACAATTTAGCATAGGAGACAAGACAACTTCATATTACACTTAAGACTTCTAACGTTGGCTATCCATGCATTCACATAGGGGTAAATAGGTAAGGGATCATTAACACTTTTAATTCATCAATGGTAGCACCTACACTTTACCCTAACGTGGATATACACATGCTTATACAATAGCCATACAACGTAAATCACAACTAGAATAGAAAAGGTAGGCATAAGCTTCACATAGTGTGATCATAAACACATATTCATATACTCATCAATTTGCCTTCAAGGCCACGTTAAACACATATATAATGACAACAAAGTAAACACCGCCGCTAGAAGTGGACCGTACCACACAATGTCATACAAGTTTTCATCAATTAACCATACTATAGGAAAGTAGAAGAGACAATCATTTTTACAAATTTCACACCCTTTGATCATCCTTGATCAATACTCCTTTTTCATCAACAACTCATATAAAAAGGCAGTAGCTAAAATTTCTTTAATCATAAGAATAGCCATGCCTAAGACACTACAAGACCAAGCTACAACTAGTACAATATATCACCAATATACTAGAAAGTAGGAAGACATAGGTCTTTAACAAAATTCACTTGCATTGATCATCAATTTTATTTAATCAATAATATCAATCTAGGGCAGTAGCTAAAGACATCATACTCAAGTCTTATTCATGCTTTATTTACCCTAGTATTAAGATCACATAATGTTCATTGCAACATTTAACTTGTAGGCTAGAAGAACCTAGATTAATTCATGCCAAGACTCCTTTACTTTAATTCAAGGATTCATATCCATAATTCACTAACAACATCAACATAAGGCATTAGTTAAGGAATTCATAATCTAAACGAAATCCTACTAGAATTGTCGTAACCTCTAGATTATAGTGAACATGCTACATTAGGGATCAATGGAAGATAGGAGAACATAGGCTAATCAAACCCTGATCCACATGAATAACTTATATATAATTCAACAATAACATCCAAGTGAGACAGTAGATACAATTATCCTACACAATCGAATCCCACATTCATGCTTAACAAAGACAATATTACAGTGAACACATAGAAGCATAGGCTAAGCATATTCAAATCTTCATGCCCTGATCCACATGGATCATTAATCAATAATTCATCATCAATATACATTATAAACAGTAGACATATATATTTTAACATAATTGAATCAGAAATCGATATGCATAAGATCAAGATCATAAAGCCATACATAGGCTAAAATCGAGTTTGTGAAAAAGCATTGGTTCGTCATGCAATTGGATTGAAAACCACGTCCAAATCAGTAGATAATCACCAATACATTCATATTATGGTTTTGAAATATATTTAAGAAAGAACCCATGGCTAGATTGAAGAAGAAGAGATTTGATCATGGAACTTCTTTGAAAACTTTGAGATTAACTCTCCAAGTGAAAGGTTACTTACAGATGAAGGATGACCATAAACTTGTTACATTAAGAACACACTAAAAGATGGTGAAGAACCCATTAGAATCCAATCTACCTGACTTCACCTTCAATGGAGTTTCTTAGAGAGGATATTTTGGGAGAGGGAGGTTTGATTTTTTAATGTGGGATTGGGTATGAGTTTTTCACGTTTTTAATCAACCTAATATACCCAAGAATAATTAAATAAACCTACTAGATTAAGGTTAGCACGTTGGGTGAATTTCACATTCAAACCAATAATATGCAGCGTGCATGGCAGTGGGACCAGCCTGCATCGACGGCCCAATCGACTGGGCGTTGGTCCATCGGCGGGCCGTTCTATGCCCTCCGTCGATTGGGTCTGAGGTTGTCATTTGGACAAGCCTTCCCAAGGCTAAGTGACCATCGATGCCTCCCCATCGACGGGGAATCAGTCGACCTACGGGGCGTGCATTGGGCTTGTCGATTGACATTGCCAAGGCAGTGTCTCGACAACCCTTTGGTCCTTCTTTTGGGCCCTTTTGCATGGCCCTTTGGAAGTCGTACCCTGACATTACCAACGTAAATACAAACCTTAGCAAGTTAATGACCTTCCACATCAGTTTCACCCAAAACAAATACATGCAACACGTCCAAACACTCTAGGCCCCATGAAGACACACATGAGCGTCTTAAGGGCTAACTTTCGAACGTCTTGGATGTTCTTGGACGTTTGACCTCCAAACTTTATGAAACTCCTTATACTGCCTATAAACATCATTTTAAATCATTTTAATACTTTATAATCTCATGTAATTTAATTGTAAACACGTATAGACACATGAGGCACATAGGTGACTAGTCGTCGAACGTCTTGGTCGTCCATTGACGTTTCACTTCCAAATCACCTCAAACATTACACAGTGACTCTAAACCATTTTATAATCCATTTTAGTACCTTATACCTTTATTAATAACATTTTAGGCTCTAGACACCCTAATTTATTTTGGGAGTCTTATAGTTTTCAAACCCTAGTTTCTTCTATCTTCAACTCTAAATATGGATCTCGCATGAAAATGTTTCTAATTATTAAAATATAATTTTTCTAATGTTAGTTGGTGATTTTAATGCTAGAAACTTCAATGAAATCATGTTAAAACGTTTTTATCAATTTGTGGCTTATGAAATGGGTTAAATGAGTTTGGAGTTGGTAGTCTTTGAGATTTGGTTTCTTATGGTTGATATTGTTGTTTAGATAATGCCCTATGGGATATATTATGATGAAATATTTAGTAAAATGTTATAGGTGATGGAATCTTGGAGAAAAGGGTAAGTTGCTTATGTTGTTTAGCTTTAATTTCGAAATGCTCTTGAGTTGTATGGTCCACCTCCTTGGTGGCGGTGGTTACTTGAATTGTAAGAATGTGAAGTTACTTGTTTATTGTGAATGAGTCCATGAAGGGTTATTATGTTAAGTAAGATGATTTTGATGTTAGTCTTGTTAATATGGCTTATGGATCTTATTATGATAAATATGCTAGAGATTATGTCTAAATGACTTATATGAATGTGAAACTACTTGTGATTTGTGAATAAGGACATGAAGGCTTGTTAGGTGAAGTAAGATGAAAATGATATTATTCTTGTTACATGTGCTTTATGAAGCTATTATATGAAGTAGGCTAGAGAGTATGCCTAAGTGAATTAGATGATTATGTGAAGTATGTTAAAGTGTGTGATGTGATGAATGGAGGTCTAAGAATGTATAGAATGAAATATAAATGAAATGAAACATATGTGCAAGGTGTGTTCACATGTACACACACTCACACTTGAACGAATGAATGAATCTAAGTTAAGTAAAAAGGGGAGTTTTGGGGTGAAAACTCTTCGTGATTTGAGAAGAAGTGTTTTGTAGCAACCTCAGTACATCGTAAGATCTTTCTAAGATAGGTTGGAGGATGAATTCCCTTCATGAGTTCAGATGTGGTGAGCACTAGTTATCATTAACCTATTGTTTATAATGTTGAGAATCCGTGGGGAGTTATGCCTAGCACCGAGAGGATATGAAGAAAGGATGGTTACACTTCGTAAGTTTAGATGTTGTATTCCAATGTACCTCTTGAGATGAGTACTCCTCATTAGTAGAGAATGAGTTACTTAGTAGAAATCTCCTTATCCCTTAACTATGCGCCCACATAGGTGTAGATATTCGGAAAGCCATGTAAAAGCTAAAAGTAAGACCTCACTCTAGGCAAGTGAAGCGACCCTTCTTTGATAGGGGAAGTATGGGGATTGCATGTTTAGCTCTCATGGTCTATATCGGTTAAGCTACCCCCCACAAAAGTAATGAAAGTGTTAAGTGTTTTAAAAGAGTGTACTACTTTGGGTAGGTAGTGGAATGGGACGCAATTTATCCATTGCACTAGGTAGGCATTCCGAAAGGGGAGTCTTGGTGAGTCTTATATGATTGAATGAACTAAGTCTTCTAAAGGAACGTACTTCTTAGGGTAGGTGGTGGTACGAGACGATATCTATCCATTGCACTAAGTAGACCTTCCGAAAGGGGATTCTTGGTGCCAAGCCTTCTAAAAGAGTATACTACTCAGGGTAGGTGGTTGAATTGTACGCCATATACTCATTATACTAAGTAGGCATTCCGAAAGGGAAGTCTTGGTGTGTTGTTTGAGTGTTCTTCTAATGCCTTGTTATTGAGTGGTGAATTTTTCTCTCGAGTGGAGTAAGCCAATGGTGGGTAGTCTTAAGGATATCCTCAGTGTGCATTGAAGGAGGTGTATGGGCGTTTCCTTCATGTCTTACCTTGGAGAGTCTTAGTATAACCTCGGTTGGGGAAACTCCTACGGAAATGAATTCACGTTCTCTTGGCAATGCCATTGCAGTTCACTATTTTGGAGTCAAATCGGTTCACTGTAATGATAAAATAGTTTACTGTAAATTTTGGGTAGTTCACTGTAAAGTGCCTCTTTTGCAAAATATTATGGAAATCCTTTCCAAAGTGCTAAATGATGTTTCTTATGTTGTTTTGTTTCTATATTCATGAATTTTTTACTTCTTTGGCATGAAAGTTTTTTTAACCAAAATTTCCCTTTTTGCATGATTTTGCATATTCCATACTTAGTACATTGTTTTTTACTAACCCCATACTTTTCTATACTCTATAAGTATATGTTTTGGAAGCAAGATTGAAGTCTAGAAGGCAAAGATTGGGAAAGTTTCTCTCAAGAAAAAAGTATGTCCTCATATATCCGAGGGCATAGTCCTATTGTAACATTTCTGAAAATCATACGTTTAATGAAAAGCCCAATAGGTTCTTAAGAATGCGTATTAGGGGTAAATAGGCATCCCAATGCCCAATATTTAGAAATATTGGGCATATTAGAAAATTATGGGCATAGTAGAAAATGTTGGCTTAAAGGGTGTTAGCCAAATTTTCAAGTATCTATGAGTTTGTGTAATGAATGTACCAGCAATGAAGACCCTAAGATAATTAAAAATTCGTCTCTACAAATCATATGAACTACTAGGCATCCAAGTGTCAAGCCTAGTACCATAACACATGACCATTTAAAATGATCATGTAGATTAAGTAGTGCCCAAGGACATAGTGAGGATCCTTGGGACAATAAGTAAACATTCCCAAAGGAACCATAAATAATAGTTAGTGAGGAAAGTACAAGCAACCCATGTGCAAGCACATGGGGAGATACGGCCAAGAGGGGACCACCCTAACCGAATTTGGTTAGGGTAGTTAGGGGGGAAAACGTGCACAAGGGACCACTCCATGTGGGGCCTAACATGCCTACCAATTCAAGACTCTAACCTACTGCCCTAAATAACTAACTAACCTAGGACCAAACGAAATAAACTAATTAGTGCACCCGACAACCTAGGACTAAACCGGGCTGACACTAACGTAGTACCAGTTGAAGAGACAACCTAGTACTTAACCTAGGATGGTCCAAAAGGTTAGTTATGGTCCTAACAACTTAGGGGTACTTTAATAATTACCCTCGGTTACCTAATTAATTAATTTATCAACTTAATTAATTAATTTAAAAGGGCTAAAAACCGAAATTACAAAGGAAATTTCCAGATTTCGGTTAAGACAAGAAAGGGACAACCTAGTACCTAACCTAGGATGATCCAAAGAGTTATTTAAGATCCTAAAAACCTAGGGATACTTTAGTAATTACCCTAGAATACTTAATTAATTAATTTAGCAACTTAATTAATTAATTTAAAGGGGCAAAACCGAAATCACAAAGCACTTTCAAGATTTTGGTTAAAACAAGAAAAAGACAACCTAGTACCTAACCTAGGATGGTTCAAAGGATTGGTTATGGTCCTAACGACTTAAGGGTACTTTAGTAATTACCTTAGGTCACCTAATTAATTAAATTTCTAATTTAATTAATTGGTTTAAATGATCAAAATGAAATTTTTACACTAACCTAGTATAACTCAAGAAACATCCTAGTACTTAACCTAGGATGGCCCAAAAGAGTTAGTTATGGTTCTAATGATTTAGGGGTACTTTAGTAATTACCCTAGGTCCCTTAATTAATTAAACTAGAAATTTAATTAATTAATTTAAAGGGTCAAAACGAAATTCTTATGAAAATATTCAGATTTGACTAAGTATTGTATTTTCCTAGTTCAAGTCAATCTAGGAGGGGCTTTTTTGTAATCAGTTAATTGATTAATTATAATGCCCCAAAATGAACTAAGGTGAACTAGAGCCTCATGGTTGTTTGTTGATTTGAACTTAAGTTAAACGGAGTTAGTTTAGTATCCATAGGCAGTGTGTGAAGTTTGATTAAGTTTGGAGTTCAATAGACCAAGAACGTCCATGACGTTCGGATGGTATGCCTTAGAATGTACTTGTGTGTCTTGGTGTGTTTGGACGAGTTTTACGTGTTCGTTTTACTTGAAACTTGCGTTGGATATTCCTAAGACCTAGACGACTTAGTTTAGGGGCTTAACGTCTAGGCAGTACCCAACCTAGGACACACAAGGGGCCCTAGATGAAGGGCCCAAGACTTGGGCAAAGTCTGCCAAATCAGTGGCCCACGACGACCCTAGGAACGACCCGTTGGTCCCTCGACGGTACGTCGACCCATGGCGTCGCGTGTACCAGTGAGTGGGAAACTTGGCCATGCTCCATTTGGAGCTAAGTATTTCCCAACGAGACCCCGCCAACGGTCCGTTGGACCCGCGATGGTCCATCGAGGAAGGTCTCGTCGGTGAGACCTGCCAGTGTCTGTTAAGTGGCTGCCGAATAGGGGTGTTTTATGTAAATACACCCCAAGTAGTTTAAGACCCTAGGTGTATAATTTTGGTGTTTTTAGGATATATTAAATTAGTTTTTAACCCTATACCTAGACAAGACTCCCTCACTTCTAAATTCAAACTCTCTTTCTCTATAAAGAAAACTCTCTGAAAGACTCCATTGAAAGATAGAGGTCAAGGAAGGATAGGAGGGCTAGTTGGACGTGTCTCTTCATTAGAAACTCTTGGATTTGGATTGCTTACTGAGGTATGGTATCCATTCTTCAATATCTTTTCATTCAAGAAGCCAACTTCCCAAAATGTTTTTAAAAAAAATGGGTTTCTAAACTCAAACTTCTTCTAACTTTGATTTCTAGTATGGGTCTTCTTGTATTTAAGTTGTAATGGTTTAAATGTATTTATTTTGGTTTAAATTGAAGATTTTGATGTTAAAACTCCATGAAACTCTTGTTTATGCCTACTTTAACTTTTGACTTAAAAATGGGTTATGTGAGCATGATTTGAGTAGGGTATGAACTTGGGTCTTCTTGTGTATATTATGTTTGTGTAGCTACTGCCCTAAGGGCCTTAATATGGTGAAATGTTGATAAATTGCTTATGGGTGATGATGGTTTGATTTGTTGGTGAGTTGTTCTCATTGTATATTTCTTATTATGAATTGATATTTGAGTGGTATGGTCCACCTTATGGGTGGCGGTGCTAATTGATGAACTTGATGTTGTTTAGTATGTGTTGAGTAGGTAATCTTGAAGGTCTAATATGTAAAGTAAGGATGATATGTAAGGACAATTCACATTTCATCAATGTAAAGTAAGGATGACAAGTCATCAAAAGAGTAAATAAATCTCAATGACATTCTATATGTAACTGTGAGGACAATTCACACTAAATACGTAAAGAAGAGATGATAAATCATCTAATGAGCTATGACTACCTCATGCTAGAAGAAAGCTTCGATGATGTATGAGTTGAATGTAATAGGAACTTTAAATTGAGCACCGATAGGCTAGTTATGAGTAGTGATGCCTTCTTTTGGGAAGGGTGGAGGTTCACGTAATTCTCATGAGATGAGAATGTCCACCAAGGTGGGTATGGGTCTCCCTAAATCTCCTAGTCATTACTATGCTGCCAACATAGGGCACTAGCCAGTGGTTTTTCACTTAAGCGAGATAGGGATGTTTTGGTTTCACATTTGCCAGTGACTCTACCTCTTTTTGGTGTGGGGAAGACACCGGATTTCATGAGCTCACATGATCAATGTCGGTTAAAGTTGAAGTTCCTCAAAGTATGAAAGATAAAGAAATGAACGATAACGAAGGTGTTTGTGCAAGACAATCAAAAGGTGAAATCAGATTCAAGTAATGACATTAGGTCATTCTTGGTCATTGCACTTCATGATCCCGATGAGATTCTTAAACTTCATCCTAGGTATAGCTGGTGTGTACATCAGCCTACGAATGAATGAAATGAATATAATGTGAATTACGAATGAACGAATGAAGCAGACTCTGTGTTTGCTAAAGAAGGCCCTCGGGTTGAGGTCCCATATGTTGGGCCCTCACTTGAGATGTCATAATGCTACATCCACAATTCTAAGGTCTCGTAGATATGAAATGTATAATATATAAAACATGAAACATTAACTAAATAACCCATAACTTCCCTAACATGAAAGTAATGAAATCAATGGAATGATCAATAGAGAATGGCTTATGAAATGTAATAATATATAGTGTAATGAATGACTTGCTATAAGAATAGTCAAAGCATGTCCAATGAAGTTTACAATAAGTAAAGGGCAAAGCTAATAATGAATCTTCATCTCATAAAAATGAACAAAGCCAAATAAAATTGGCATATAATGACTTCCTTTATTAGGAAAATATCAAAGACAATAATGAATTCAAATATGCTTATCCAAAATGATTAACTAATGTATTTAGCCAATAAAGGTTGGCTTATAAAGAATTCATGCCCAAAGTAAGCAAGATCATAAGCTTTAATGATATTCCCTAAGAACTATTCACATTATGCAATCAACTAAAGAATGAGTATAGTCAATAAGTATTGACTTATAAATATATTCATGCCCCAAATTGTAGTTAAGTCATTTCCTTAATATCTTGAATTACTTACTTGATTAATTCTGGGTATGGGACTACAATGAATCATTGCACTTGTAATTAAAACATAGGACCAAAGGAGTTATTGAACTACACAAGAATAAGAAGAAAAAGACTGAAAAATAATCTAAGTGTACAAAGAGGAGCTCTCAGCCTAAGAGGATCAAAATCTCAAATCTTCGCCCGAGTTGTTCTAAAATTATGTTGATGATACTAATGTCTTGTAATCATATAGAAAATGAGTTGTGTGCTTTGAATGCATTAAAATACATCATCTTCATACCACAATTCACAACCAACGAATTAAGAAAGTCTAGTGACTAGACTTTTAGAAATAGCATGTCGTTTAGGAAGAGCTTTCCTTGTTCATGCATAGCTTTATGTGTATGTGTGCATACACCCATACTTAGTATAAGTGGTGTACTAACCCCTACTATTTACTATTTTTATAGGTGCAGGTCAGAGGGCATATTGACGACACTTGCATTGGTTTGGACTTCAGCATTTCTCCAAACCATTTAGTAAGTCCTGTTGATTTCGAGGATGCTACAGTTTTAGTCTAGCCTTAGTTTTAGACATAGCTAGTGTATGTTGTCCCTAGCGTTTATTTCGTACTTTTATATCGAAGCTTTGTAATAAGGTCGTGTTTGGCAAACTATTTATGATATATTCATCTTCAGTTTCAAATTGATTCATTATGATAGATGGTTGTTCTATTGATGTTGAGCTTAGTATATAATGTTTAATACGTAATGACTATATGAAGTCTAAGTAAACTTCATACATATAAAAAGTTTTAAATGTTCCACAAATTTAACTAGATAAATATGATGAATGCAAGATGAGGCTTGTCCGCGACCTCTGAGAGGTCAACGACGTCGGTGGTGATTCGGATTCCAAAATCCAGGTCGTTACACCTATCTTCTTAGTTTCTTTATGTTAAGACTTATGATGCATTCCTTTCAAATGTAAAGGGTTGTGTCCCTAAGATTATTTATGTCCTGTCTTTATGTTTGGCTTGTGACGATGAGATTTTCTTAGTATTTATTAAAGAATTCCTTTTTATATTAAATGTCGTGAAATATTTTAATTTCCGCACTACTTTTCATGTATTATGTAATGAACGATAGTTAGAGGGCTTGTACAAGAACCCAAAGGTTCTAGTACGCCTATTCATGACCCAAGGATTATCCCTAACTTATAGGAGGTACTTTCGGGTCATGAAAAACTTTGTATCAGAGCATAAGGTAATGGGAAATGTGTCACGACTGGAATCTAGACCCCAGACGAGACCGGCGTCGTTAACCTCTCAGAGGTCGTAGACAAGCCTACTTACGTCATTCTTACTTTACATAGGTTAATTTTAGCGAAAAATTTGAAACTTTTTGTTTCTAAATATTGCTTACTAAACATTTCTAATACATTCGTAATTTGTTCACCATCAACCATCTAACATTAAGAGATAATCAAATGAAAGGAATAGTTCAATAAATCTTAATTGTATAATTGCAAAAATGGTCCAACACAAAGTCTGAATCAAAACAGGAAAGAAACGCTAGTGGAACATGCTTCACTAGCTCAACTCTAAAACTAAGCTGGAATGTAAAACAATAGCATCCTCGAAAGCATGAGGACCTACCAAACTCCGGATGAATGCTGACGTCCGGATAGCTGCAATAATGATCCTGTAGCTATATCGCCTACCTGTGCCTGCACCTAAAATAGTATAGATGTATAGGGTTAGTACATACTTGGACTAAGTATGGGTATATGAAAGCACACACCAAGGACATGCATGAGAAAGTATAGCTCTTTCCTAACGACATGATTTTTGGAAATCAAGTCAGTGGACTTGCCAAATTGAGATTAGAAGGCTCCCAAATTTGGATTAAGAAAGTCAATGAGCTTTCCAAATTTGGATTAGGAAAGTCAGTGAGCTTTCCAGATTTGGAATAGGAAGCTTATGCCATGAGAATAACTTACATCATCATACTTTTTACATTTGCAAAGAACACATAATATTTACACGTAGCACATATCATATAGCTTACAACACACTATGTATGTAGCACATAACTCCTTTAATATCATTCATTCATATTCCATGAGACCTCGGAATCATGGACTTAACATTAAGACATCCCAGAAATGAGGTCTCAACAGATGGGACCTCAACTAGAGAGTCTTCATTAGCAAACACAGAGTCTGCTTCGTTCATTCATACGTACTCCATTTCGTTTCGTTCATAGGCCAGTGTAAACACTAGCTATACCTAGGATGTAGTTTAAGACTTTCATTAGGTTCGTTGTGCAATGACCAAGAATGACCTAATGTCATTACTTGAATCTAACTCATCTTTTGATTATCCTATTCTAACACCTTTGGTATCATTCATTTCATTATGTGCTTCATTTGAGGTTGGCCTTATTCATTCATTGGGAACTTTAACTTTAACCGACATAGATCATGTGAGCATCATGAAATCCAGTGTCTCCCCCACACCGAAATGAGGTGGAATCACCGGCCAAGGTGACCCAAAACATGCTAGCGTACATGGGAATTTAACCCCGCCAGATCCCTATATTGGCAGTATAGGTTCGAAGACCAGGAGATATAAGGAGACCCATACCCAACAAGCCGGACAATCTCATCTCATGAGAGTTACGTGAACCTCCGCCCTTCCCAAAAGAAGGCATCACATCTCATAGCTAGTCTATCGGTGCTCAGTATAAAGTTCCATTACATTCAACTCATACGTCATGGAAGCTGGCTTCTAGTATGAGGACATCATAGCTCAATAGATGATTTCTCATCTCATCATTAGTATTAAGTGTGTTAATCTCAATACTTTTATTAGAGTGTTCATAGAGACTGGTCTCTTCATTAACTTTACACTTTCATAGGTGAGTACGTTTTGGTAACAATTACTTAGGCTCATTTGTGATTGTTCTCATCTTTTACATTAGCCTCATATCATGTTGTCACCACATTCATTAACATTAGCACAATTGCTCTTCATAATTACTCACCCCATTTTACGTGAAAGTTCATTTCATCATATGCCATGTACTTGGCCATTTGCGTATTTCACACTCTTACTTAACCCTTCTAGGGTTTCTTCGTTTCTTTATATACATCTTAGGTTCACTTATTTTTAAGCGTATGCTAGACTTATGGGTCTATACATACAAGCCATGAGGCTTCATTCATAGTTCGTTAAGTGACTCATATCTTCCTAAGATTATGTAGTACAAGACTTATGTATCTTGTATATATTCCAAGATATCGATTTCGATCTAAGTAGGTGGCATTATTCTTGAACATTTAATTCACGTATGATTTATGTATCAATACGGAAATTTGGGCAAGGGAACCCAGGTTCAAATCCCTTGAACAATACTTACATTTTTCCTTGACTTTATTTTTAGTCTTCATGATATTGGGACCCTAGGTCGAACCCCAACATCAACATTTCTTTTTAGTTCCTTTTCTCTAGAACTTCTCTCCTTTGGCCGAGGGGTTGTGGGTTCGAACCTCCACAGCCCTCTCTTATTTTCCCATTTATTTTCCTTGTCCATTTCGGCTTAACCAGGAGGTTGTGGGATCAAACCCCCACAGTCTCTCTTTATTTATTTTTTCTTTATTTCGCTTGGGACTTAGAGGTTGTGGGTTCGAACCCCCACAGCCTCCTTATTTTCATTTTCATTTAAAAGTTAACTACTTAAGTGTTGGCAGTGAGGTTGTGGGATCGAGCCCCCACAACCTCTTATTTTCTTTTTAATTTCTCTCTTTGTCTCCTTCTTCAGCCAAGAGGTGGTGGGTTCGAATCCCACTCCTCCCATTATTTTTATTAATTTAAAATTCCCCTCTTACTCTCTTGTTTGACCGAGAGGTTGTGGGTTCGAATCCCACACCTTTATTTTTTCCAGCTTTCATGTAGTGAGGTCTTGGGTTCAATCCCCACTGACCTCACATATTTTAAATATATTTTTAAACCTCTCAACCTTAAGTATTCTGGCCGAAAATTCCATCACCAAGTGCTGGAAAGTTTATTAAATTTTCTAGCCTTTATTTAACAATATTCATACGTTTGTTTTGAGGTACTTTCATGATTCGTTTAACACATTCTTAGGTGTAGATTCATTGTTGTTTTAGCTTAGATTTTTCCAATTATGATCAGCCACCTTACACTTTATTTAACATCACAATTTACACACCTTATGCACAATAATTTCAATCATCAAACAAGCCATTTTAAGACTTCAAAACGGAGAACAACAACAAATATTTTACACATTGCACCACATCATTTTCGGTTGACATAATTGAATATGCTTGATATTTCCAAACATAAAATCACAAGGAACATCATATTTCACACTTCTCTACCAGCAACCATACCAACAACATGATTTCTAAACTAATTTAGATTGAAATCGGAAGGAGATAGGGACAAGGAGTTCAACATTCAAGGGGACAGCCCTAGTTTCATATGTCGACTTTTGTAGAAAGAAATTCCTCTTGGAGAAAGGATTCCAAGAGAGAAAACCCATACCTTGTTGTAGCTTTCCACACCTTCCAAGTGCTGCTAAACTCCTCCCCTAAACCTTCAACACATACCCGTCGAGAAGATGATGCAAAGTTTTCGTTTCTTAAGTTAGCTTGCTTGCTTGTATATTTTTTTTTTGTAAGTTCTTTGAGTTTAGAGAACTTTTGATTGCTTTCTAATGTTTTTATCTTCTGTTTTTGCAGCCAAGAAAAATAATTTTGATGAGAGAGAGAGAGATATAGGCTTGAGGGAGAGAGATAGTGTGAGATAGTGCATCTTAAAACTAGGATAGTTGGCAAGACTTAGTCAATTTAAAAAAAAAACATTAATTAATAAGTAAATAAATAATAAATAATAATAAAATCTGATTTTCCTTTTTACATCAGCCATTAATTATTAATTTATTAAATTAATTAACCAATAATAAAAAAAAATCATATTAAATCCTTGCTCCCACCTAGGTTCGAACCCGGGTGGAGCAAGACTTCATTTCAAGAGACCAATTGCGGCTCTCTCTTCCCAAATTGCCCCTCCACTTTATTATATAATTAATTAATTATATATTTAGGGTAATTACGATATTACCCCTAGCCTGGTAAAAGACCATTTTACCCTTAGACCCTCAAAACTTAAAATTTCTTCTTTTTAAGTTCGGTAAAGACTCCTTCGATTAAATCTTCATTTTCGAGAGCCTTACTTGGTTGGTTCCAACCTTTCCAAGTTCAACTAACTCCCCAAGTTAGTTGGCTTGGTCGTAGTAAGGGTTCTGAGGTCTGGTTCTACGCGTATCAATCCTTGTGAACCTTGGTCTAGTCGCAAGCATTCTTGACACCTTAAACATTTAGCTTATTCATTTTTTTAGGGTTGTTACATTATCCCCCCCTTAGGAACATTCGTCCCTGAATGACACTACTCTTTACTAAAAATAAGTATGTCATCTATAGAACGTACACATACGTAGGTTCTTTAATACTTTCATGGGTGAATATCTAATTCACATCTTAACATGATGGTATAAATCCTTGAAATATACTAGTAGCTTCACATTAATAGACTACGGAATTCTTCCCTAAACTAGTCTCATCAAAGCATACATCATAAGTCAACATAAAAGTCATATAAATCAGCAACCAACATGATGACTTCAAACATATTAACTTCATACTATGGCATAAACACCATACACATGCAAATATATGAAAGGCTAATTAAGGATATGCACCCGAGGCTTCATCAGAAGTGCCTTCCCCTGCACCCCTAGACTTGAGTGCGAAGAATCGTTGCTTCCTTGGAGCCTCTTCATTTGGGCCATTAGTCTGAACTCTCTCCTTCCCTTGTTCTTGACTTCTTCTATTCGGACAATCCTTCACCATGTGTCCCTGTTTTCCACAGCTGTAACAAGCGTTAGAGCCCATCATACACTCTCCTCCATGCTGTCTGCCACACTTCCTGCAAGGTTGCCTTTCCTTAGGTGTATATACTTCATTGTTTCTCTTATCTCTGGACTCGGAATCCCTATCATATAGACCACTGGATGATTTTGACTCCCTTTGGTGGGAGAGTCCCTTCTTAAACCTTGGCTGCTCACGGACGCCAAAGTTGTTTCTGTGGCCTCCGTGGCTGGGACCTGCCTGATCTTGAGGCCTAGGCCTCCTAACATCACGAATACCCCTCTTTCTACGGCTGTCCTCCACCTGCTGTACATGCACCATCAACCTGGAAAGTTCCATATTATCATGGAGCATCGCAGACCGACATTCCTCTTCCAGGTCTCCATTGAAGACTTTGAGGAACCTACTCATTTCATCCCTGCTGTTCGAAACCAGGGGAGTAGAATACCTGGATAATTTAACAAGCCTCAGTACTCTCCTCAATCTTGCTATTAAATACTAAGGAAAGTAATATACCTGGATAGCTTAACAAACTACAGGGAATACTCCCTGACTGTCATGGATCCTTGTTTAAGGTTGATGAACTCTTCAACCTTGGCTTCCCTCATCTCCCTAGGAAAGAACCTCTCCAGAAATGTTGTCTTGAACAGCTCCCAAGTGACTGGCACTCCACCTAAGACACGGCTATTTTGCCACATCTTGCACCAAGTCTGTGCAACATCCTTGAGCTGATAGGAAGCCAGCTCAGCCTTCTCAATATCAGTGGCCCCCATAGCCACCAGGATCTTATGCACCTCATCTACAAACTCTTGAGGATCCTCTGCAGTCCTAGACCCTGTGAAAATAGGAGGATTCATCCTCGTGAAATCCCTCAGCCTGTCAGCCATGCTACGAACCGGTGGGTTCTCCCTCTGAACATTCTGCCGGTTGACTTGGGCAGTCATGGCCTGGGCCTGCATAGTAATGGCCTGTGCCATCTGGGCTAGAGATGCCCTCACCTCAGCATCAGTCAACCCAGCTGGATTAACTGGCACAGCCACTTCTTCAGCTGGAGCCTGGGGTGGAACTCGGTTGCCCCCAGCAGCTGCTCTTCCTCTCCTCTGACCAATAGCCCTCCTAGGGTTCATTCCCTGAAAACAAAAAAAATTGATGTTAGATACGCTCATAACACCAAGAAATCAGACATTCAGAGAAGCGCGATAAGATCAGAAGAAAGGAAATTTTCCTACGCATCATGCAATTTCTAATTAAGGATAGTGGTGCACTTCACTACCTTGACTTAGAAACTACTCAATGTGGTTGATGTGAACTTATTTTTTTTCCGTAATTTAACCTAATGCTCTGATACCAACTTTGTCACGACTGGAATCTAGAACCCAGACGAGTTCGACGTCGTTGACCTCTCAGAGGTCGCAGACAAGCCTACTTACGTCATTCTTACTTTACATAGGTTAATTTTAGCGAAAAATTTGAAACTTTTTGTTTCTAAATATTGCTTACTAAACATTTCTAATACATTCGTAATTTGTTCACCATCAACCATCTAACATTAAGAGATAATCAAATGAAAGGAATAGTTTAATAAATCTTAATTGTATAATTGCCAAAACGGTCCAACACAAAGTCTGAATCAAAACAGGAAAGAAACGCTAGTGGAACATGATCCACTAGCTCAACTCTAATACTAAGCTGGAATGTAAAAGAGTAGCATCCTCGAAAGCATGATGACCTACCAAACTCCGAATGAATGCTGACGTCCGGATAGCTGCAACAATGATCCTGTAGCTCTATCGCCTACCTGTGCCTGCACCTAAAATAGTATAGATGTATAGGGTTAGTACAAACTTGTACTAAGTATGGGTATATGCAAGCACACACCAAGAACATGCATGAGAAAGAATAGCTCTTTCCTAACGACATGATTTTTGGAAGTCAAGTTAGTGGACTTGCCAAATTGAGATTAGAAGGTTCCCAAATTTTGATTAGGAAAGTCAATGAGCTTTCCAAATTTGGATTAGGAAAGTCAGTGAGCTTTCCAGATTTGGAATAGGAAGCTTATGCCATGAGAATAACATACATAATCATACTTTTCACATTTGCAAACAACACATAACATTTACACGTAGCACATATCATATAGCTTACAACACACTTTGTATGTAGCACATAACTCCTTTAATATCATTCATTCATATGCCATGAGACCTCGGAATCAAGGAATTAACATTAAGACATCCCAGAAATTAGGGCTCAACAGATGGGACCTCAACTAGAGAGTCTTCATTAGCAAACACAGAGTCTGCTTCGTTCATTCATACGTACTCTATTTCATTTCGTTCATAGGCCAGTGTAAACGCCAGCTATACCTAGGATGTAGTTTAAGACTTTCATTAGGTTCGTTGTGCAATGACCAAGAATGACCTAATGTCATTACTTGAATCTAACTCACCTTTTGATTATCCTATTCTAACACCTTTGGTATCATTCATTTCATTATGTGCTTCATTTGAGGCTGGCCTCATTCATTCGTTGGGAACTTTAACTTTAACCGACATAGATCATCTGAGCATCATGAAATCCAGTGTCTCCCCCACACCGAAAAGAGGTGGAATCACTGGCCAAGGTGACCCAAAACATGCTAGCGTACATGGGAATTTAACCCCGCCAGATCCCTATATTGGCAGTATAGGTTCGAAGACCAGGAGATATAAGGAGACCCATACGCGGCAAGCCGGACAGTCTCATCTCATGAGAGTTACGTGAACCTCCGCCCTTACCAAAAGAAGGCATCACCGCTCATAGCTAGTCTATCGGTGCTCATTATAAAGTTCCATTACATTCAACTCATACGTTATGGAAGCTGGCTTCTAGTATGAGGACATCATAGCTCAATAGATGATTTGTCATCTCATCATTAGTATTAAGTGTGTTAATCTCAATACTTTTATTAGAGTGTTCACAGAGACTGGTCTCTTCATTAACTTTACACTCTCATAGGTGAGTACGTTTTGGTAACAATTACTTAGGCTCATTTGAGATTGTTCTCATCTTTTACATTAGCCTCATATCATGTTGTCACCACATTCATTAACATTAGCACAAATGCTCTTCATAATTACTCACCCCATTTTACGTGAAAGTTCATTTCATCATATGCCATGTACTTGGCCATTTGCATATTTCACACTCTTACTTAACCCTTCTAGGGTTTCTTCGTTTCTTTATATACATCTTAGGTTCACTTATTTTTAAGCGTATGCTAGACTTATGGGTCTATACATACAAGCCATGAGGCTTCATTCATAGTTTGTTAAGTGACTCATATCTTTCTAAGATTATGTAGTACAAGACTTATGTATCTTGTATATATGCCAAGATATCGATTTTGATCTAAGTAGGTGGCATTATTCTTGAACATTTAATTCACGTATGATTTATGTATCAATACGGAAATTTGGGCAAGGGAACCCAAGTTCGAATCCCTTGGACAATACTTACATTTTTCCTTGACTTTATTTTTAGTCTTCATGATATTGGGACCCTAGGTCGAACCCCAACATCAACATTTCTTTTTAGTTCCTTTTCTCTAGAACTTCTCTCCTTTGGCCGAGGGGTTGTGGGTTCGAACCCCTACAGCCCCCTCTTATTTTCCCATTTATTTTCCTTGACCATTTCGGCTTAACCAGGAGTTTGTGGGATCAAACCCCCACAGCCTCTCTTTATTTATTTTTTCTTTATTTCGCTTGGGACTTAGAGGTTGTGGGTTCGAACCCCCACAGCCTCCTTATTTTCATTTTCAAATTAAAAGTTAACTACTTAAGTGTTGGCAGTGAGGTTGTGGGATCGAGCCCCCACAGCCTCTTATTTTCTTTTTAATTTCTCTCTTTGTCTCCTTCTTCAGCCAAGAGGTGGTGGGTTAGAATCCCACTCCTCCCATTTTTTTATTAATTTAAAATTCCCCTCTTACTCTGTTGTTTGTCCGAGAGGTTGTGGGTTCGAATCCCACACCTTTTTTTTCCAGCTTTCATGTAGTGAGGTCTTGGGTTCAATCCCCACTGACCTCACATATTTTAAATATATTTTTAAACCTCTCAACCTTAAGTATTCTGGCCGAAAATTCAATCACCAAGTGCTGGAAATTTTATTAAATTTTCCAGCCTTTATTTAACAACATTCATACGTTCGTTTTGAGGTACTTTCATGATTCATTTAACACATTCTTAGGTGTAGATTCATTGTTGTTTTAGCTTATATTTTTTCACTTATGATCAGCCACCTTACACTTTATTTAACATCACAATTTACACACCTTATGCACAATAATTTCAATCATCAAACAAGCCATTTTAAGACTTCAAAACGGAGAACAACAACAAACATTTTACACATTGCACCACATCATTTTCGGTTGACATCATTGAACATGCTTGATATTTCCAAACATAAAATCACAAGGAACATCATATTTGACACTTCTCTACCAGCAACCATACCAACAACATGATTTCTAAACTAATTTAGATTGAAATCGGAAGGAGACTAGGGACAAGGAGTTCAACATTCAAGGGGACAGCCCTAGTTTCATATGTCAAGTTTTGTTGAAAGAAATTCCTCTTGGAGAAAGGATTCCAAGAGAGAAAACCCATACCTTGTTGTAGCTTTCCAAACCTTCCAAGTGCTGCCAAACTCCTCCCTTAAACCTTCAACACAAACCCGTCGAGAAGATGATGCAAAGTTTTTGTTTCTTAAGTTAGCTTGCTTGCTTGTATATTTTTTTTTTTTGTAAGTTCTTTGAGTTTAGAGAACTTTTGATTGCTTTCTAATGTTTTTATCTTCTATTTTTGCAGCCAAGAAAAATAATTTGGATGAGAGAGAGAGAGAGTTAGGCTTGAGGGAGAGAGATAGTGTGAGATAGTGCATCTTAAAACTAGGATAGTTGGCAAGACTTAGTCAATTTAAAAAAAAACATTAATTAATAAGTAAATAAATAATAAATAATAATAAAATCTGATTTTCCTTTTTACATCAGTCATTAATTATAAATTTATTAAATTAATTCACCAATAATAAAAAAAAATCATATTAAATCCTTGCTCCCACCTAGGTTCGAACCCGGGTGGAGCATGACTTCATTTCAAGAGACCAATTTCGGCTCTCTCTCCCCAAATTGCCCCTCCACTTTACCAAATAACTAATTAATTACATATTTAGGGTAATTATGATATTACCCCTAGCCTGGTAAAAGACCATTTTACCCTTAGACACTCAAAACTTAAAATTTCTTCTTTTTAAGTCCGGTAAAGACTCCTTCGATTAAATCTTCATTTTCGAGAGCCTTACTTGGTTGGTTCCAACCTTTACAAGTTCAACTAACTCCCCAAGTTAGTTGGCTTGGTCGTAGTAAGGGTTTTGAGGTCTGGTTCTACGCGTATCAATCCTTGTGTGAACCTTGGTCTAATCTCAAGCATTCTTGACACCTTAAACATTTAGCTTATTCATTTTTTTAGGGTTGTTACAAAATGTTTAGAGTCTAAAAGTATCACAAGCCACGTTTAGTAGAGTCTTGTTCATTGGTGTGAGTCGCGACACATCCATGGACAAGAGGCTATAGAACGATAGAGTTTCACTTTCTTCATTACTCTTGTATGGTGCCATAGAACTTAAATCCATAAGATCTCTCTCTTCTTCTTTTTTTGTCTGGTGGTTTTCTAGGTGTTGTTGCTTGGAAAGGGAGATTTTTCTTTGAGGGAGATAAATGTGAGTTTTGATGCTTATGATGGTTTAGTGACTAGAAGAGTAGATATGAAGGTGAGTTTTGAGAATTGTCATGTGATGCCATTTCTGGCTAGGTGTGATTTAATAGATTGGAATTGTTGTGATAAGAAACTTTATGGTGATGTAGTTCTAATCATGGTCAGAGTTATAATGATTGAATGAACTGCCTTTGAGAGGAAATGAGTAATCTTGTGATTATGTTCAATGATGGTAGAAATGTTTTAAGGTGTAAATTTGAGGAATGTTGAGAGGATGTAGAGAGTTTTTAACAGTTGAGGGAAACCCTCTTGTGTGGTTAATGTTTCCTATTTGTTCTTGTGATTTGGTTGAGATTCTGGTGTAGGTTTACTTTGAGGGGGAAATGTGGTATGATTACCTAGTGAGGAAGTTGTGGAGTTATGCTTGCAAAATGGTGGAGTTTATATAGTAAGATTTTGATTTCCAAATAAATCTACCTTAATAGGTTGAAAGGGAACGGAGGAGTTTTATTCCATGAGATTGAGTTAAGTGGTGCCTAAGGGTTGAATGAGATGATATTTAAGAAAGTTTGTCTAGGCTTGAATCCTAAGAGGAGAGTGTGATTCTTGACTAGTAGAGTTGATGTTTAGTCTTTATGTGCATGATTTGACGGTAGTGTGAGTTCCTACCTTATGAGAGGCATGATGGTGCTTTGAAGTATGAGACCTCTGTAACACTTCGAAAATACAAGGACATGTCTTAAAGCCTATCATAAGTTACATAGGGTATAGACACTGTTTTAAGGTCCATTATAATGAATATAAGTCATTTAGGAAGTTTAACCAAAACGTCAAACAACGTCCATGACGTCCGGCAACTAGTTCAAGGACGTACTAGCGTGCCTTAGCATATTTGACTAGCATTTAGGTGTAGGAAATTTATGAAAATTGGTGGAAGGGTGTCTAACATGTGTTTAGTTGATTCATGGTCGAAATGTATGGGTACGACTCCCCAAGGACCAACCAAGCGCACTTGAAGAGGACCCTTGCACGTGCACCTACGAAAGGCAATCGACGGAACGTGTGTGTAATGATGGGGCGTCGATGCCATCCGTCGAGAAACATTTAGATAAAACCTTGAAGGACCTGTTATTTCAGGTCTCTGAAATCATCTACGGATGAGCAGCACGGAAGGAGCAAGGGTCGTCGACTCACAGACGAACCGTAATCGAGGTCTCGTCTGTGAGGGTTGGGTTTTGCTGCACATTTTAAGTAAGTTCAAATTAATTAATTAAGGGGTTAATTCATTAGTTAGCGGATTAAGGAAGCCTAATTAGTTCACTTAACACCCCATATAAAGACCCCAACCCCATTAGATTAATCACAACTCACAAAACAAAACTCTCTTCCTTCTCTCTTCTTTATCACTCTTGTGAACAACTCCATTGAAGACCAAGCTAGGGGATGATTTTAGGGTCTGTAAAGGGACGAATTGATCACCAATTCTTCATCAAACATTAAGGTATGGGATTTAATTCACCTTTGGGACTCGTTTCCCGAAAGGGTTCCTTCAAAGTAATTTGAAAAGTTGAGTTTTAATGTGGGTCTTTCCTAATCTCGAAATTGAAGCAATGAATTGATTTGTTTATAATTTCTTTTCGATATAATGAAAAGATTAACATTTATTCTAAATTTATTATGATAAATCTTGATGGTTTGGTCTATTTTGTAGGACATGACCCTCACCCCTTAACCCTAGGTTATGATCATGGTATGAATTAGATTATATTTGTTCAATTGACTTGGTTATTGGTTGAATTACTACTAGGTGATGTTGTTATACTAATCATGAATGAATTTGAGTGAATTGTAGTCTTTTCATACTCGTTCTTGAGAAGTGATATAGGTTATGAAGTATCTTGTGAATTGACCTAAGTATCTTGTCTTAAGCTATGATCTAGTATTGAATTGTGATAGTGATTATTCTAGCCTTATTATCATGTTGTTCATTGAATTATAATGATGTTATGCCCTAATTGGGTTGAATTAAGGGTTGATGGTATAACCTTGATGACGAATTATGGAGACTTTGTAAGTCTTATGATCCCTATTCTTTACTTCAAATTATGGTTCATTGTGATTAAGTCATGATGTTTTGTTGGAGTATGCCTTGTACTAGGATTGATAGGGCGGTATTATGTTGAATTAAAATGTCTTTACTATGGTTGTGAGGTTGATTAAGATTTAATTGTATAAGAATGGTGATTATTACCAATGTGCCTTATTATGAATGATTATGTAAATGTGCTAACCTCACTTATATGGATGTGATGAAAGGATTATTCTCATGCAATTCCTATTGAGCTATGATGATTATGAATATACAAGGTCTAGACCCTATGACCTACAATAAGCTATGATGGTTCATGAAAACATTAAAGACATTTCAAAAAGGTACTTAACTTAGCACCAAATGAACTTGACATTGGGAGGTGATGACTTCCCATAGAGGAAGAGTTACCCCATAGTTCCACCTGTGGTGTTGACTCCCAATGAGGGATACTCATCCAATGGATTCCCACTAGAGGAGGCCCTAAATTCCAAGTGGTATGTAAAGGGATTATACCTATCTCTTAGTTCATGAACTATAATGCCCCCATAGGAAGACTAGCTAGTGGATTCACCTAGAAAGCTACGTTTATGTTTGATTTTACTTTGGCCGGTAGACCACCTTCCATGGGTGTATGGTTTTACAACACCGGATTCCACACTTAGATCTTGTAGTCTTTGTCGGTTAAGGCAACTATTCCCTAAACTAAAATGAAGTAATAAAGTATAAAGCAACTAGGGTGACTTAAGAGGTTTGACTTAGCCTAGGTAGGGGTATGGGACTCTACCTATGCCTTGCACTAGTTTGCCTTGAGGGAAGCCTTAGAAGGTTGATATTATGTATGTATATAATAATAAATGCAATTGATGATAATATGATGATATTATATGGTGATGGTCATTCTTATTAATATGTAATTGGTATATATTGCTAAAGTATGATGTTATGTACCTTAAAGGTTATGTTATGTGGAGTTAAATGTTAGTGATGGTCCTTGTTGGGTTACTTGATTTAGTAAGGTTATGGGGCTTTGCTTGATCATTGCACTTGTTGACTTTCTGAGGTTCATGGGTAGATGTCTTGCTTTGTTATGATATGATGAACTCTTATTCATGCTTGTGATATTATTACCTAATGATAGGTTTGTATTAGATTATGGGTTGAAGTATGTTGATATGCATATTACTTGCTTAGACTTAAAGAATATGTCTTTTTGATTTGTATGATTTGCTTGATTTTGCATAAGACTTTTAAAAGGTAAAATAGCATGCTTTAACTAAATGTCCCTTTTTAGAATGTTTTGATCTTATATGTGCATACGGTCTCATACATAGTACAAGTGGTGTGCTAACCCCATTTTCTCCCTTTTTCCCAACATTTGATGTTCCGGTCGTTGAAGGCTCATTGAGACGATTTGAAGAAGAATTGGACATTATCTATCATCCAAGTGGGTAGGTCCTCACTTTCCGAGGGCGATGCCAATATCGAGCTTATGAAGTTGTTTTACTTTTAAGACTCTTAAGTTCTTTCTATTTTCATTTGAGTACAAATTGTATAAGCCTATATGTGTCTCCTTTACATTAATGTATGGGCTATGCCCAAATTGCTAATCTTGTTAGATGGTTATGAGATGAGACAATCTTTAAAGACTATGTTCTATCTTATATATATATTTATGTGCAATAAAATTAGAAGACTATATAATCTTCCTATATGAAGGGTCTATGTATACTCGATATGAATATACTATGTGTACAATGTAGAAGTAATGAAAAGTTTTAAATTTTTTGTCTTTTTAACCTATGAATATAATGATGTATGCTAAGAGGCTAGTCTTAGACCTCAAAGAGGACGACGACGCTGGTCAAGGAAACCAAAGTCATAACTATGGCAATTACAACCTGGAGGGTCAATATGTCCAAGATGAGAGCAACAATCGCGACAACAACTACAACATGACAAACAATGGCAATAGAAACGATCGGGTTGGTCCATATGTTCCTCCTCAAAACAGGTAATCTAGCACTAGGTAAACAAGAGGTAACATGTCGGGTATTGAGGATATGCTGCAAAAGATGCTGAGAAGTTTCAATGCGACTGATAATAATGTTAAAGATATTAGGAATGACTTATCCGGTATTGGTCAAAAAGTTGACGCCCATGCAGTATCTATAAAGCATGTTGAGGAGCAAATGACATAGTTATCCACCAAAGTGAACCCATGCCAACCTGGTACTCTTCCAAGAACACTATCTAAAATCCAAAAACTATGGGCATCGTATGGCAATCACTACTCTTGAGGGTAAGCAAAACATGCATCCTCCAATGTCATCTGAGGTGGAATTTTATATTAGTAAAGATGATGATGTGATTGAAAAGGGTAGAGAGTCTGAGAATTCAAACAAGAGAAAGGTTGTGGTAGCCAAGAAAGTGGTGCCCTTACCTCTACCTCCGCCTCCTTTCCCACAGAAATTAGTGAAGAAGACGGAAGAAGGGAAATATCGTAGGTTCATCACTATGCTAAAACAACATTCCTTCAATGTGTCGTTGATAGAAGCTCTAGAGCAAATGCCTGGGTATACAAAGTTTATGAAGGGCATGGTGACGAAATTGAGATCTGTGAGTTTTGAGGATTATGAGAAGCTACAACATTTTAGTGCTATTGCTACAAGGTCAATTGTGCAAAAAAAGGAGGACACTGGTGCTTTCACATTCCCTTGCACCATTGGGTTATTGCATTTTACCAAGGCATTGTGTGATCTTTGTGCTAGCATTAACATCATGCTATTGTCCATTTACAAGAAGCTGAGATTGGGAGACCCAAAACCAACTATGGTGCAGTTTCTCATGGGCGATAGAAACGTGAAGAGACATATTGGAGTGCTCCATGATTTGTTAGTAAAAGTGGATTCATTCGTCTTTGATTGTGAGGTTTACTTTGAGGTTCCAATTATCCGTGGTAGACCATTCCTTGCCAGGGGGCGTGCTTTGGTTGACATGGAGAAAAGACATATGAAGTTCACGCTTAGTAATGAGGAAGCGACTTTCGATAGAAGACTAGACATGCTTCACATTTGGTGATCGTCATCACAACACCTTCATAATACAATTTCCTTCAAGGCCATGATCACATTACATATATATTTACAATAAAGTAAACACCGCCACCATAAGTGGACCATACCACACAATTCCATACTAGGCCAATCATCTAGCAATTTTATAATAAAAGTAGAGGAATAGAAAAAACTTACCAAATCTCCCTTATGCATGAATAAAGTAAAGTATGAATATGTGTGGTCTAAAGGTGTTATGAGAAAGGTTTACTCACATATATGTACACACACACGTATGATGTTATAGTCAATAGAGGGGCTCTTGGAAGGTGTTCCCAAGAGTATCCTAAACTAGATGGTGCTTGTCCATGTGGAAGCACTTCTCACATGATTTAGGTTGATGAACTCTCATCAATGACCTATGATCTAAGCATATGAGGGGTTAACTATCCTAAGCCTACATTTTATAAAGTAAAGATAATAATGACTTTTCAATAAAGGGAACTTAGCTTAGCACCAAGTGAACTTAGATGAGGGGTGCCCCTTACCAATGTGCGAAGGCTTGATCACCATTTTCCTAACGATGTGGATAACTAAAATTCCTCGATAGGCATAATGTGGTTTTTCATGTATACCTCCAAGTTCCATAAACTATGCTTTCCCTTTAGGATCTATCAAGTGATATCACCTAATGTTCTAATGTTATACCTTGGCTATGTAGATCACTTTCCATTGGTGTAAGGCTCTACAAAACCAAATTCCATGTATAGTACCCATTTTCTTAGTGTCGGTTAAGGCTATAGTTTTCCTAAAGTAAAATTGAAAGTGGAAGTAAAGTAAGGACCCTAACTAGGGTAACCTAAGGGTAGTTTCTTTGTGTAGGTGGGGGTGTGGGACTTCACCTATGCATTGGAGTAGTAGCTCTTGAGGGAAGTTCTAGGAATGTTTCTAATGCACGTGACTATGTTTATGTTAGCTCTTGAGGGAAGTTCTAGGAATGTGTTCTAATTCATATGACTATCTTTATGTTCCTTATGCATGACATTGTATGGTAGTCTACTTGTTCTGATGATGTGCATGGTATGAGTCTTAATGAGTCTCAAAGTGTTCTTACCTTATATGGACTATGTAGGTCTTATTGACTATATGATGAAGGTCTTGCTTGGTTTGTATGAAAAGTCTACACTTGCCATGTTGATGTATGAAGTGGATGATAGGCTTGTGGTCTGATGATAGGTTTACTATGTGTGAGGTTATGGGTCCTCACATGTACATTGCCATAGTAGACTTATATCAGGGTCATGAGCAAGTTATTATAATGTTCTATGTGAAGTGAAGTTAGCATTTGTGCAACTAGACAATGGGTCACTGTAATGTTGTAAGTCTTGACATAAATGTGTCTTATGGTATGTTATACTTTTATAAATGTATGTGTTGAGTTAGGAAAGTGATATGTATGACTACTTTGTGTCCTTAAGGTGATGCATTTCACCAAGTATAACTAGAGGGTTACTTGGGAAGTTAAGGAAATAAAGAAAAAGGGACTTACTGTAAAAGTGATGTGCTTACTGTAATTTGGGCTAATCTTACTATAAAGTGGTGCCTAATTTCCCTTAAATCCAAAGTATGATGTTATGTGATTTTGTGCCTGTTGAATATATCTATATGAAGTATGTGAATCATATGATGCTTATTGCACTAAGTTTATGAAGTTTTCACAAAAAGGCATGATGCATGGTTTCAAATAAATGTCCCTTTTAAATACATGTTTTTGCATGGTTGTCATACTTAGTGCATTCTTGTACTAACACCATTCTTCTCAACATTTTTACACAAAGTGTAGTTTATGGATGCTTAAAGGATGTCTCTATGGTGAAGAGCTTGATATATGATTCCCAAGCTCAAGGAAAGGAATCCTTAAGTCCAAGGATTACCTAAGTCTTATCTTACTGTAAAGTTTAGTAATAATGTAGTTACGATTAATGTTGTAAGGGACATGTCCCTAATGTACTCTAATGATGTTGAGTCTAATTTGTCAAAGAGACTTAGAGTCTAACTATGTAAATATGATATTTTATATATACATTGGAAGTGATGCTCTAGAAGACAATGTGCTATGAATGTTTTAAATTTTCCCCTAAATTTACCTATGACAATACGATGAATGATAACTATGGGCTTGAATAGGACCTCTGAGAGGTCAAGTCCATGTTTCACTCCGAGAGTTCTATATCTTCTAGGGTGTACTCTCGGGATGTGACAGGTGAGCTCCAATCAGTATCTATTATAACCTATTGAATTGAGAGTGGCTATAAAGTAGAAATGGAGGAGAGACTGGGTGTTGAGGCATTAGCAGCAGTGATAATGCACTTTCAGAGTATTTGAATTCAATAGTATGATGAGTTAGTGGAAGCACTTGATAAGTGTGAATATCGGCCAAAGACGAACAAATTGAACTTGGATATGAGGAATCGTGAGACTTGTCCTGCGAGACCGTATGTTGAAGAGGCACCTAAACTGAACTCATGTCTCTACGCCCATGTCACGACCCTCAAGTACACCCTAGAAGTAATGGCAACCCTCGGATCGCAACACGGCGTACTTGACCTGTCGGAGGTCTTGTACAAGCCTCTTGACTTCATTACATAACATCATGCATAAATGGAGGGAAATTTAAAAACTTTCTTTAACGATAAACCAAAAGGTATTTCATAAACGCGGAAGCATCTCTAATAACATTGTCTCAAAAATCATCTAACTTTCACATGAATTGAAAGCATTGGGACGCAGCCTACATAAAATCTAAAACATAAAGAAAGACATAAAGGAACATAAAGGTTCATCCTAGAAGCTATGAGGACTCACCACTTCTTATCTTATTGGAAACCTTGAAACTCTACACTTCAAGCTACTCAACCTTCTCAAGACCCTACATGGACACCATGTAGGCAATATGCGTTAGTACGATAAGTACTAAGTATGGAAACTACATACCAACATAAAATATCTCAAAAGGTTAGTCAACAATAGACATACTCATAAGAGATAAAGATATAAACATATCATGAATATCATAACATAATAAAGCATCATAAATTATCTTAAAATTCATACTTACTTACTTACTTACTTACTTGTCCTTCTTACTCAAGTGAACTACACCACAAGCTACCTCCAAGTATATTTGTGCAAGGCTAAGGTAGCATCCCATACTACTATCAAAGCTAAGTACCACTCTTTAGTCATTCTTGATCGTAATCCACTGTCATAATTAAGACCTATGTTCTTCATACTAAAGAGTATTATACCCTTATGGTCAACTCAAAAACATGCTTGTACAATGTACATAAGGCAGCTCATACTACCCTACATACTAAGCCTATCTTAAAAAGCCATTCTTAAAATGTTCACCCTCCATAGCTTCTTTATTACTTAACTTCATTTACTAAGATTCTCTCATCCTTAGTGTACTATACTAGGAAAGGGAACTCTAGTCCAATCCTATCTTTAATATATTCTTCATTAGTGACCCTAGGTTATACTTTGTGCAATGCACTCATGATGTCCCATACCACCATTCATGAAAGGTACTACTTTTGGATCCTTTCTTTATTACTTCTTACCTTGGAGTCTAGCCCCTATATTTATCTTTTGAACACTACGCGATACTTCTTTAAATAAGTCTAAGTTCCTTAATCATATGGATCCTACAAGATATTTTTAAGGTATGTCCTGATCCCTGAATCATGAACACTACGAGATACCCCTTAGGCAGCTCTAAGTTCATTCACACATTATGAACACTACGAGATACCCCTTGGGCATGTCTAAGTTCATCTATTAGTTTTAACACTACGAGATGCTTCTCAAGCACGTCTAAGTTCATAGGATATGGAGATCTCTACTAGGATACCTTCACTCTACTAAGTGAAGGACTGTCGCCTTATAAGACCTAAGTGGTTAGTCATCAAAACTATTATGTGGGGCTCTCCTTTCTACTTGGATTCCAGACCCTTACTAGACTATCCGTCTCACTTTGCATATCTACTTGGAATCAAGCATATACTCCAAGGTTTTCTTGTCAAGCCTTGCTCAACCTTTTCTCTCATGGAGGGATGTCCTATACAATCTCTCCATGCTCAAGTGAATCTATCACTTTAATTCAATCATCCTAAATCTACAGCCAACACAACCATCCTAAGGTTCATTATTCATCAATTCATTATATCTTCATTCATAGGTATATTATAGGATCTTCTAGCCTTAGTTTTATTTTTACATTCTTCTTTACTAGGTGAATATAGCCATAGTTCATCTTTAAGGTTCAATTCCATCAATACCAATTTCAATTAATCAAGTCTAGTTCAATTCATACCTAGGTCATTCATTCATAATCAATTAAGATGGATCAACACAATTTCTTAATCTATCCTTTAATTTCCCATGATAACCATGATCACCTCCAAATTCAATTAACATAGTTCACCATAAAAAATCCATAAAACAGTATATAATCATCATATGATGATATGGGATCACAAACAAAGCTTACCCACAATGCAATCACAACCCTCACTTGTTTGGGGTTCTTTGGATTCTCAATTGTTAGGAAACTAGGGGGGATTCATGGATGTAAGAATCCATGAATCAATAAGCTTCACATACCTTAGATTAGAGCCTTAAAATCAGCTTCAAACCTTGGTGAATTCTTCCTAAAGCTGCTGCAATTTTTCTTCTACTTCAATGGTGGTTTTGGGAGAATTTTGGGAGAGAAAGGTTTTTGATTTGGAGTCTAGGGTCTTATTGTACATTGTGCTGCTTAAATACTCTTCAAATACTTACAATAACCGCCCATAATTATTCCCTAAATTTCCCAAAAGACCCCTGAACTTATTGGACAATTTAACCAACTCAATTTTGACTTAAAAGTGACGCACCGAAATCTTGGACTTTACTGCGCGTAGCGGAGGAACTTCCAATCTTATTTTTTGAAAATTTTTGGAAAGAATGCTTCGTAACAGCCCCGCGTCACAAGTAAAAACTTTTTCCTACTGCGTGACAGCTGCGCGTCGCGCAGCAGCATGCCAATTCTTGGATGCTATGCAGCTTTGCTGGCCCATGTTTGTGTCCTCCTCGGGGACCCTTTTGACTATCCCCGGGGCATCGTTCTCGGACATTTGGATCCGTTGTATGTCAGGATATTTGTAGGAACTCTTGCTAATGAATTTCACCTTCAAACCATCCCCCAAAACATTACTACAAAACACTACGACACACTTGTTAAACTTTGACTAGTTTCCAAAAGTCTTGGACGTTCTTGGATGTTTGATCTCCAAACACTTCCAAACTTTATATAATTGCTCTTAACACTATTTTTTAGTCATTTTAAAACCTTATAATCTCATTACACGCATTTTAGGCTCTAGCTGCACCTAGATCACTTTGAGGGTGAAGTAATATTCCCCCAGTTGGGAACATTCGTCCTCGAATGACACTTTACTAAACACTTCTCTGTAGGAACAACTGTAGACTAGCAACCCATCGTATATGCATCTGCATAAATGAAAATATACAAATCAAGGAAACAATTCAATTCCAAGCATAATTACACATAATTATATAGAGATTTTATAAAAAAATTCCTTATCCCCAACATGGGAATAATCTACACATGTCTTTCTAACATTAATTCATCATCATTAATAGCAGAAAATTCAGTACAAAAAAATCATAATCATAAGAAGTTCGGGAAATTTTCACAAATCATTAAAGAAGCACATACAGGAAAGGGACATAAGGTGATCACTTTGGATTATCCTTGGATTTGAGTTCATAGAACCTAGCTCTTGCTTTAGGAACGTTTTCCTCATTACTAGGAGCATCTTGATTTTCTTCCTTTCCCTTAGACTTAAGATCTGGACAATCTCTCACTCTATGCCCATCTTCCCACACACAAAGCAACCATCCGTGCCAGCTAGGCACTTACCATAGTGACTGCTTCCACACTTGGGGCAAGTAGATCTGGAAGACCTACTACCCTTATCCTAATAAAACTTAGATGTGTTGGAAGAATCATGGCCGGAATATCTTGGTTTAGTTCTAGGCATATCTTGTCCCTCTGACTTAGAATGGAAGACTTATCATTCTCAACCCTAGACCACTTCTTTTCACTAGCCTTCTCCTTCCTTAGTTTTGTCTCTTCTATTTGTTAGGCAAAAACCATAAGCCTTTAGATGTCCATGTCATCCACAATTTTTTCTGTTCGACACTCTTCTTCTACTAAGTCGGACACTCCCGTCATGAACCTATTAATCAAGTCTCTAGGTTTTGTTACCAAGATTGAGCATACTTAGAAAAAAGAGCGAACTTTAAAGAATACTCCTTTACACTGAAATCACCTTGCTTGAGGTTTAAAAACTCCTCCATCTTAGCCTCCCTCAATTCCCCAGGAAAGAACCTATCAAGGAAAACCAACATAGAAGTTTCCTACTCTATCGGACCCACCCCTAATGGTCTACAATCTTTCAATTATTCATACCAAATTTGTGCAACATCTTTCAATTGATAGGCATCCAAATCCGCCTTTTCAATGGACGAAACTCCCGTGATTGCAAGCACCTTATACACCTCATCAATAAACCTATTCAGATGCTCTCCAACTTTGGACCCACAGAACTCCGGTGGATTCATTCTCAAGAACTCCCTTACTCTAGTAGCACCCATTCCTCCTATAGGATTAGCCGGAGCCACCTCTCCTCTATTAGCTTTTTCCATTAAGGCTTCAGTATACAATGTCATACAAGCCCTAAATTCCTCAAACATAGCATTCCCTATTGGAGGATCATTAGGAACTTGAGGAGAAACTTGTTCTTGCAATTGAGTAGGCACTTGCTATTGAACTTGGGGAGGAATATCCTGCTCCTCATTCGCATCTCCTTTCTCTAACATTAGCACTAGTGTTATCCATAACCTACAAAATTCATAAGCAAACATTATAAAAGGGACTACTAAATCCAAACTCAATGGCACGACTTGAAGAATGAAAAAGTGAAACTTTCATAAGCATCCCATAGCCTCCTACTCATAGGTGTGTCGCGACTCACACCGATGAATAAGACTCTATTAGACGTGGTTTTGAGACATCCTAAGATCATTTTCATAACATTATGCTCTGATACAAAGCTTGTCACGACCCTCAACTACACCCTACACACTACACCATTTTAGGCCTACGACAACACTAATTCTGGACTACACTTATAAAGTGTTGCCTAAAGTAGTTTCGGGAACACTTTTAAAGCGTAGCAGAACTTTTTAACTTTTAGCTACAATAATTTGGCAACACTTTAAAAGTCTACTCTTTATTGGTATAAGCTACACTTTATAAGTGTTGTTACAATATGATATAATTGACAACACCTACTTACATATATGACAACACTTCTAAAATGTCCTAATTTCATAATTGAAAAAACAACACCTTATAAGTGTTGCCTAAAATTTTTTCACTAAAACATTTAATTTTTTCACTTTCCCTCCAATTATTTTCAACTCTCCCTCCCTTTTTTATTGGCCCAAAAAAACATTAATAAATCATAAAACATTTAACTTTTTTACTCTTTCCTCTTTTACTTGACTTTCCTCCTTCAGCTTTCCTCTTTCACTTTTCCGATTTGTGAAGGAGCTGAAGAACCAACGTGAAGGAGCTGAAGAACCAACGTGAAGAGAGCTGAAGAACTACTTCTTTGTTTCGATACAGATTGTGAGAAAAATAATCTGAAGAGTAGAAGTCGATCAAGAACTGAGCTGAAGAGCTCAAGTCATTTTCTCCAATAACGATTTCTTCAAGAGTAAGTACGATTCTCTTTTCCGATACCTATTTCGTCAAGCGTTAGTACTCAAATAGCTCTTCTTGTTAGCTAAAGTGTTTGATTTTTTGTTTTGTGTTTAGAAGTAATGAATACTTTTGGGTTGTTGGCAATATGATGAACTGAAGCTACACTTTCTCTCAAGTTTCTCACTTAAGAACACTATTTCAAACAGATTTTGTTGGAGTAGGTTTTATCATGTAAGAAATTTCATTCTGAAAGTCTAAATTTAGCTTTAGGGTTTTAATATTCTTCTATTTTTATATGATTTTTGGGAGTATGAATTGTATTTTAGCTTCATCAGTTGATTTTTGGGAGTGTAGCTCGTATTTTAGCCTCCCTTTATAAACCTTTTTTTTCACTGTTGTGGGTTGGAAAAAAATTGGGATTTATTTGAGCAATAACCTTTAGAGCAGCTGAAAAAAATAGTTGAAATATATATATATATATATATATATATATATATATATATAAAAACATTCAAGGTAGGGAGAGTCAAGTGTCGATAAGAGTATGACATTTTCTATTTCGTTTCGCAGATCAGTTTTCCCAAGCTTTGTTAGATTCTGAGATTCTGCCCGGAATTCTCATCCGTCGTTAGTGTTCAAGTTTCTTGGTCAAGATCGTTTCCCTGCTCGTCCCGTTCTAGTTCACTGCCTGAAGAAAGGTAATGTTGTTTTCCTCATGGTTTCCGGTGCATATTAACTCTACCCTCCACTTACTCCACTTGTGTGGTTATGTTGTGTATGTTGTTGTATCCCGTGACTTCACTCATGGGGTTACATTAGTTTTTTGTTGTTGTTGCTATAATAGTAGTATTGCACATAGTTAAATATCACAATTCACACATTGAAGAGAACTATCAGGTTTTGATTTGTTGTGTTATGTCATGAGTAATATATCACAATCTGCACATTGAGACGATCTCTTTTCTTTGGTCAGATATAATATATCGGTTTTTCTTCAGGTGGGAATTGTTGGTTTGTATACAAATACTTTTCCCCTGCTTGGCCACAAATGATTCTATAAATAGGTGAGTGTAAATAGGTGACTCTGTGGTCCTTCCTTTACCTTTTATGTTAATATTTGCAGATGGTTAAGATTTTCCTTGTTCTTATTATGATTGATGGTATTGTTGCTTGTCCATGTTTAAGATATTTCTTGCTATACTAGGTAGATCTTGAAATTTGTGATACTGCTGCCTGTTTTCTTGGTTACTAGTTATGTTTTGATGCAATCAGCTAATTGATTAGCTTCTCTAAATGTATGCACTATCTGCATTTGAATTGTCGACATAATTATATGCATCTCCTCTATCTTATCAATTAAACTCCAAGGTACCCACCACTCTCGTTGAATCGTGTTCTTGAAACTTAGCGAGTCAGTCTCTAAAATGACCTTTGTGATCCCACACCTCTTGCAGTAACTTAGTGCTTTCCAAATTGTTGTGATTTCAGCTTCCATGTTTGTCGTGTTGCCTATTCTTTGTATTTCTTCATATACTAGATCTCCTTGACTTCCTATTATACAAAATCCATAAGAGCTCTCTCCTGGGTAGCCTTTGCTAGCGCCATCCGTATTACACTTTACCCAACCTTCCCTTGGTGTAGACAACTTTACTATGTGATAGTAAAGATTTGGTTTTTATTGCTGAAGTAAATCAAACATCCCTGACCAATGGTAAGGAATAGCTCGTAACCATGGATATTTGGCACTTAGGAAATGAAAAGAGCACTCCTTGGCAAAAAATAGGGAGGGGATTCAAGAATAAAATCCTAGCCAAATCAACCTGAGAGCATAACCATGACACAATTGACACATCATTCATTTGTAATGCTGTAGTGAATGCTTCCTCATACTTGTGCTCCCCTAACTGTCTAGATATCTCTTTGGTTGGATATGGAAGTGTCTCAATCTTTTCATGTAGCAATGATCCATTATTCATGTGGTTGAGTGGATTTGTTGATTGGGAATTTGCTCCAGAAACTGTAAGAGCAAGCAACTGTCTCTGACTATCAGCAAACTCTCCGCTCAATGTCTGTGTCATTGCCGATGCTGAATTGATGGCATATCTCAGAGCAATTGCCAATGGTGAATGCACAGACTCAAGTAGTTGTTGTACAGAAACTTTGTGGTTAGCAATGCCTTTCTGAAATGTTGAATTTACTTTTTCAAACATTGCCTTGCATGATATCTCGAAGGCAGGGATCACTGAGACTTCCAGAGTAGATTTCAGTTTTGGACCCTCTCCTTCTCCTATATTGTTGATTTAATAGAAACTCGTAAAACCTCAATTTCTAAGATGAACAAAACCAGATCTAACAACAATATCAGTCAATGATATTCTAATTGGACATTAATATGACACAAAACACAACTACACGTCACTCCCAAACATGTTTAGGTTGACAATAGGAATTCCAAGACCTTTTAAATATTTCAAGAGAACTTCTTTCAATGTTATTTTAGGTCTCCTCTAACCATGATTTCACACCTAGAGACAGGCGCCTCTTGAGGTTGACGATATGTCCAAACAATCTCAAGCGCCCACTCATTTTATCCTTAATGTGTGCTACATGCACCTTCTGGAGATTAATTTACCACATTATGTAGTAATGTTACAATATCCTTGATGTCATATTACTACATGCATATATATTTTTTTGTTTTTTCCCGCTAAACTTCTTAATTTGTATAGAAGCCTTGTTGATGTTCTTCAAATAGGGAAGTCACTATGTCTATGATCATAATTACTTTCTAATAATATTCAAATTTTTAGAAGGGTTTGTGATTTCATAGTTCTGTATTTCTGATCTACATAATGTATTATTGATATTCTTCAAGTTCAATCAGATATCTCCATGCTTTGACTTTCTTTATCTTTCATGCTTTAGCCAAATGAGTTTTTTCATGTGTATGTCTTAACTTTTCTGTTATGTTAACTTACTGTAGTAACTCTTGATTACTTATGAGTGATGGACTATAATATATCTGCAAGTTATATGTGCATTTGCCATTTTTGGCACTCTGAATCATGCTATATATTTATTACAGCATATCTTTGCACCTTTGTTTAGATCTGGTACTTATCTGTTATTGACGCTTACTGCTGATCAAGCGTGAGATTAAGATAATGCAGAATCTTTGTGGTGGATCTAATATTGTAACGTTACTCGATATTGTCAAAGATCAACAGTCGAAATAACACAGATTTTAAAGTGCTATATCTAACTCTTTATGACTTTGACATTAGATATTACATCTATGAGATTCTAATGTTATAATATTATACTATTTTTTCCATTCACAGGTGAATCAAAGATCAGTGTTTATGGAAATAAAGGGAGCACAAATCAACATGCATAAGTTTAACTTGTACTTTTCACTAATAAATAAAGAAAAAACTTAAACAAGCAAATGAAAATATAGAGGCTGGTGTACTTTCCTTTGAAGCTTGTCTAAGTATTTGCTAACTGCACATCGTTTCACCGTAAATTTAGGTTCCTCTTTTTCTCATTTCCATCTATATTCAGCAACTACGAAAAGGTGTGCACAATCTGTTTGAATTTCTGTTAGGACTTTGGAGCAGCTGTTGAAGCCAGGGAGAGAGAAGTAGTAGTCTTTGCATCAGCTTCAAAGTCTTTCTCAAAGTCAAACTCTAATTGCAGCATTGTGAATAGCCTTGTTTGATATCGAGCTATTCCATCTTCTTCCAAACTCTAGCAATACGAATTTGCGGGTAATGAGCTATCTGATACTTGAGAACAAGGCTAAGTTAGTTCATTTTTTCCTTCAATACTGAAGAAGGTTCTGCAAATTGGACATGCATTTTGTGTGCTCTTTGTTTTCTGTTATCACTGTGACTTTGAATGAATGCCTTCTGGTAATTATTATGAAGCGAGTAAGCTACTTTGCATTAGCGTCAGAGTATTTCTCGGTAGATATGTATCTTGTGCTATTGGGTGCCCAGTTGATGGACTGATTTCACCTTCAAAATAGGCATATGTTGCAAATAAACTTCATGACATGGGATATTTTGAAATTTTCCTTCGAGACACAATAGGAATCACTAGTCAAGGTAATATTCTGAATTATGCATTGCATTAAAATTGAAAAATTCCTTAGTTCTTTCATTAAGATTCAACTGATATACTATTTATGTCACAGAAATATTTCTATGTTCAGAGTTCAAAGCTAAAAATTGTGATAAAAATTAAACTTAGAGTTGCACTATAGCTTCAACTTTTACTTGCAATTGGAGGGGTTCGTTAGAGATGATAAAATTAAACATATTGTGCTACAAGATGCTAGAAGCTGACTCTGAAAGGTCCATTTGTTTTTGGTATCTTTGATTTGAACTTAATAACGTATTGAACCATATCTTGATACTTTCTTGTTTTATAAAAGAATATTCTGATCTATATGTTCTTTTAATTGCTGCCAAAACTCCAAAATTCCTGAAGTGTATAGAAGCGTCACTGGCAAGGTACTGACAAGAATAAATATAAGCTTTTCAAGATCTAGCTTTCTAATCATACCAACATGACATCAGATCCACTCAGTGGAGAGATTTGTTTCTATATGTTATATTAGGTACTAGCAACTTTGTTATTTTTAACATTGTTAAAATGTTATATTGGAGTAGTGTTTTTCTTTAATTATTGTAATCTATTTGAATATATTTAGACCAAACCTGATTTTAGGAGCTTGTATGTTGTCTATATTAAGCAATGTTTTATTACGTAAAATGCCAATGTATTTCTGCTAGTTCTGGCATCATGTTGTTGCAGGATGAAATAACGACAGAACATAAAGAATTAGTAGATCAACTGCTTGAACCAGCAGCTACAGTTCCTACTGGTCCAGTCCATGTTCCTGCTAGGAAGCAAGCTGCTCATCCCACTTTTTAGAAGCGTACCCTCTTAGCTAAACTTTGTTATCTAGCTCACTTGAATTTATCTTAGATGAAGAAGATGAACTTGCTGAATGAAATTACTTTTTGATGAAGTGTATGTACCCTCTTAGCTAAACTTTGTTATCCAGCTCACTTGAATTTATCTATTATCAATACTTATTTCTTCATGTTATTACTTTTCACTGTTCTACATGATTTTTTTTTTAAAAAAAGATGATCTAAGTTGACTCTTGTTGATTTAATTATGTGATTATTAAATATATTCAGATAATTATTATTCTCTTGTTTTGGACCCTCTCCTTCGCCTGTGTTGTTGCTTTAGGTTTGGATTGTTTTCTACTACAATCATGTCCAACTTGTAAACATGTATTGCAGTACTCTGGAACCAATCATACCATACCTCTTGGTCAAAAACTCTTCCAGTAGGATCTTGAACTTTGACTATTTGTGGAAGAGGGACTGTGACATCCATTTCTATAATTAAGAACCCTGGCATATGAGATTCTCTCCTATTTGCTTGTACATTCATCTGCATACACTGGAATGCCTAAGGTACTGCATATTCTGCTAAGTGAGTCCATACCCCAACAGTTGAGTGGAAGGTTTGGCAAGTTGACCCACAGTGGTACTGCATATCCTGCATATGCCTAGCATATTCTGCATATGCCTAAGGTACTTCATCACTGACTTCTTTGCTGCTGAATCTAACTACGAAGTAGTCATCACTGTGATAATAAATTTTTGGTTTAGCTATGTAGTTCCATTGATTAGCTATATATCGTTCAGTTGTGCCACTTATAATTTTATTTTGAATGTGCAAGAAAATGCCGGTAATTGAATTTGAATTTTGGCAAGAAATAAACTAGATCTACTCTAGTGGATGATGAAGATTTTTTATACTATTGTCATATACGTTTGAATGAAACATTTGTTTTTTTGGAATTTATTGATATTAAAGATCTTTAAGCAATCACTTTCTAAGTTTTGGTTGTACAAGACATGTTTCTTGAAGTTTATTTGAAATGTATAGCTTCGAAATAATTATTAGTTTATTTTGTGTAAATATATTTACAGTTTATAAGTGTTGCTCTAGATGATATTAGATGAGAAATAAAGTTACACTTTGTGTTGCTCTAGATGAAACATAAAGTTACACTTTATAAGTGTTGCTCTAGATGAGATATAAAGTTACACTTTATAAGTGTTGCTCTAGATGAGATATAAAGTTACACTTTATAAGTGTTGCTCTAGATGACCTATAAAAGGCAACACTTTGTAAGTGTTGTTGTAGATGAACGATAAAAGGCAACACTTTGTAAGTGTGACCAATAACACTGCAAAGGCAACTCTTTTAAGTGTAGTCTAATAAAAAATAGGTGTCGTTAATGTCCCTCAACAAAGCGTGCCCCTTATACCTCTTTGGCTACGCTTTATAAGTGTAGCCAAAGATGGCAACATTTGAAAAGTGTTGCCTAATGTCAAAGGTTACGCTTCTTTAGGCCACCCCCTAAAAAGTGTTGCTGAAAGTCCAAAAGTGTAGCCTTTTATCAAAAGTCACACTTTTTGCTAGTTTAGGCTACACTTTAGTGGTGTTGCCATAGGCCTAAAATGGTGTAGTGACAAGTTAGGGCAACCCTCGGATCCCGACACGGCATACTCGACCTCTCAGAGGTCTTATACAAGTCTCTTGACTTCATTACATAACATAATGCATAAATAAAGGGAATTTTAAAACCTTTTTTAAACATAAACCAAAAGGTATTTCATAAACGCGGAAGCATCCATAATATCATTGTCTCAAAAACCATCTAACTTTGACATGAATGGAAAGCATTGGGACGCAGGCCACATAAAATCTAAAACATAAAGAAAGACATAAAGGAACATAAAGGTTCGTCCTCGAAGCTATGAGGACTCACCACTTCTTCTCTTCTTGGAAACCTTAAAACTCTACCCTTCAAGCAACTCAACCTTCTCAAGACCCTACATGGACAACATGCAGGCAATAGTTGTTAGTATGATAAGTACTAAGTATGGAAACTACATACCAACATAAAATATATCAAAGGGTTAGTCAACAATAGACATACACATAAGAGATAAAGACATAAGAATATCATGAATATTATCACATAATAAAGCATCATAAATCATATAAAAATTCATACTTACTTACTTACTTGTCCTTCTTACTCAAGTGAACTACACCACAAGCTACCTCCAAGTAACTTGTGCAAGGCTAAGGTAGCATCCCATACTAATACCAAAGCTAAGTACCTGTCTTTTGTCATTCTTGATCGTAGTCCACTATCATAATTAAGGCATAATTTCTTCAAACGAAAGAGTACTATGCCATTATGGTCATCTCAAAAACATGCTTGTGCAATGTACATAAGGCAGCCCATACTACCTTACATACTAAGCCTATCTTCAAAGCGATTCTTAACATGTTCACCCTCCATAGCTTCTTTATTACTTAACTTCAGTTACTAAGAATCTCCAATACTTAGTCTACTATACTAGGAAAGGGAACTCTAGTCTAATCTATCTTCAATATCTTCTTCATCAGTGACCCTAGGTTATACCTTGTGCAATGCACTCATGATGTCCCATACCACCATTCATGAAAGGTACTACTTTTGGATCCTTTCTTTATTACTTCTTACCTTGGAGTCTATCCCCTATCTTTATCTTTTGAACACTACGAGATACTTCATTAAGGTATGTCTTGATACCTCAATCATGAACACTACGAGATACCCCTTGGGCATGTCTAAGTTGATTCACACATTATGAACACTACGAGATACCCCTTGGGCATGTCTAAGTTCATTCACACATTATGAACACTACAAGATACCCCTTGGGCATGTCTAAGTTCATCTATTAGTTTTAACACTACGAGATGCTTCTCAAGCACGTCTAAGTTCATAGGATATGGAGATCTCTACTAGGATACCTTGACTCTACTAAGTGAAGGACTGTCGCCTTATAAGACCTAAGTGGTTAGTCATCAAAACTATTATGTGTGGCTCTCCTTTCTACTTGGATTCCAGACCCTTACTAGACTATCCGTCTCACTTTGCATATCTACTTGGAATCAAGCATATACTCCAAGGTTTTCTTGTCAAGCCTTGCTCAACCTTTTCTCTCATGGAGGGATGTCCTATACAATCTCTCCATGCTCAAGTGAATCTATCACTTTAATTCAATTATACTAAATCTACAACCAACACAACCATCCTAAGGTTCATTATTCATTAATTCATTATATCTTCATTCATAGGTAGATTATTAGATCTTCTAGCCTTAGTTTTTTTTAACATTCTTCTTTACTAGGTGAATATAGACATAGTTCATCTTTAAGGTTCAATTCTACCAAGACCAATTTCAATTAATCAAGTCTAGTTCAATTCATACCTAGGTGATTAATTCATAATCAATTAAGATGGATCAACACAATTCCTTCATCTAGCCTTTAATTGCCCATGATAACCATGATCACCTCCAAATTCAATTCCTATAGTTTACCATAAAAAAACGCCAAAAAACAATATATAATTATCATATAATCATAAGTGAATGTTACCCAATCTATTGGGATCACAAACACACCTTACCCACAATGCAATCACAACCCTCACTGTCACGACCGGAATCTAGACTCCAGACGAGACCGGCGTCGTTGACCCCTTAGAGGTTGCAGACAAGCTTACATACGTCATTCTTACTTCATCTAGGTTAATTTTAGCGGAAAATTTGAACTTTTTGTTTTCTTATTTCATGATAAACATTTTAAACTTAACATCATGGGCGTTCACAAATAAACCATCTAATATAGAGACAATCAAATGAAAGAAATAGTGAAATATTGTAATAAATGTATAATTGCCAAAATGGCGCCAATACAATGTCTGAAATAAAAACGGAAAGAAACACTAGTGGAACATGCTCTACTAGCTAAAGCCTATATCTAATCTAGATAGTAATGGTATACATCCTCGAAAGCATAAGGGCCTACCAAGTCCGTATGAAAGCTCCACGTCCGAATAGCTGCAACGTCAACCGTAAGCTCTAGCGTCCACCTGTGCTGCACCTAAAAATATAGAGTTGTATGGGATTAGTACACACTTGTACTAAGTATGGGTATATGAAAGCACACACCAAGGACATGCATGAGGAAGAATAGCTCTTTCCTAACAACATGATTATGGAATGTCAAGTCAGTGGACTTGCCAAATTGGGATTAGGAAAGTTAGTGAACTTTCCAAAATTAGATTAGGAAAGTCTGTGAGCTTTCCAAATTTGGATTAGGAAAGTCAGTGAGCTTTCCAAATTGGATTAGGAAAGTCACTCCATGAGAGTAACATGCATCATCATATTTATCATATTGCACACAACACATAACATCTTACACATAACACATATCACATAACATATAGCACATAACATCTTTTATAACATTCATTCATATGTCATGAGACCTTGGAATCATGGATTTGACATTAAGACTTTCCAAAATGAGGGCTCAACATATGCGACCTCAATTAGGGAGTCTTCATTAGAAAACACAGAGTCTACTTTATTCATTCATATGTACTTTATTTCATTTCGTTCATAGGCTAGTGTGAACACCAGCTATACCTAGGATGTAGTTTAAGACTTTTATCGGGTTTGCTGTGCAATGATCAAGAATAACCTAGTGTCATTACTTGAGTCTTGCTCACCTCTTGATTATCCTATCCTAACACCTTTGGTATTATTCATTTCATTATGTGCATCATTTGAGGATGGCCTCATTCATTCATTGGGAACTTTAACTTTAACCGACATAAATCATGTGAGCATCATGAAATCCAGTGTCTCCCCCACACCGAAAAGAGGTGGAATTACCGGCCAAGGTGACCAAAAACATGCTAGCGTACATGGGAATTTAACCCCGCCAGATCCCTATATTGGCAGTATAGGTTCGAAGACCAGGAGATATAAGGAGACCCATACCCGTCAAGCCGGACAGTCTCACCTCATGAGAGTTACGTGAACCTGCGCCCTTCCCGAAAGAAGGCATCGCCGCTCTTAGCTAGTCTATCGGTGCTCAGTATAAAGTTCCATTACATTCAACTCATACGTCATGGAAGCTGGCTTCTCGTATGAGGACATCATAGCTCAATAGATGATTTCTCATCTCATCATTAGTATTAAGTGTGTTAATCTCAATACTTTCATTAGAGTGTTCATAGAGACTGGTCTCTTCATTAACTTACACTCTCATAGGTGAGTATGTTTTGATAACATTTACTTAGGCTCATTTGAGATTGTTCTCATCTTTCACATTAGCCTCATATCATGTTTTCACCACATTCATTAACATTAGCACAATTGCTCTTCATAATTACTCACCCCATTTTACGTGAATGTTCATTTCATCATATGCCAATGCACTTGGCCATTTGTGTGTTTCACACTCTTACTTAACCCTTCTAGGGTTTCATCATTTCATTACATAATAATCATTTCATCATATGTCAATGCACTTTGCCATTTAGTGTGTTTTACACTCGTACTTAACCCTTCTAGGTTACTTCATTTCATTACATACATCTTAGGTTCACTTATTTTAAACGTATGCTAGACTTATGGGTCTATACATACAAGCCATGAGACTTCATTCATAGTTCGTTAAGTGACTCATATCTTCCTAAGATTATGTAGTACAAGATTTATGTATCTTGTATGTATGCCAAGATTTCAATTTCGATCTAAGTAGATGGAATTATTCTTGAACATTTAATTCACGTATGATTTATATATCAATACGGAAATTTGGGCAAGGAAACCCAAGTTCGAATCCCTTGGACAACACTTACATTTTTCCTTGATTTTATTTTTAGTCCTCATGACATTGGGACCCTAGATCGAGCCCCAACATCAGCATTTCTTTTTAGTTCCTTTTCTTCAGAAAATCTCTCCCTTGGCCGAGGGGTTGTGGTTTCGAACCCCCACAGCCCTCTTTTATTTTCCTAGTTATTTTCCCTGTTCATTTCGCATTAACCAGGAGGTTGTGGGATAAAAAACCCACAGCCTCTCTTTATTTTTTTCTTTATTTCGCTTGGGACTGAGAGGTTGTTGGTTCGAACCCCCACAACCTCCTTATTTTATTTTCATTTAAAAATTAACTATTTAAGCGTTGGAAGTGAGGTTGTGGGATTGAGCCCCCACAACCTCACTTTATTTTCTTTTTAATTTCTCTATTTGTCTCCTCTTTCAGCCAAGAGGTGGTGGGTTCGAATCCCACTCCTCCCATTATTTTTATTAATTTAAAATTTCTCTTTTATTCTCTTGTTTGGCCGAGAGGTTGTGGGTTCGAATCCCACACCTCTCATTTTTTTTAAGCTTTCATATAGTGAGGTCTTGGGTTCAATCCCCACTGACCTCACATGTTTAACTTTATTTTTAAACTTCTCAAACTTCAAGTATTCTGGCCGAAAACTACATCACCAAGTTCTGGAAATTTTATTAAATTTTCTAGCCTTTATTTAACAACATTCATACGTTCGTTTTGTGGTATTTTCTCAATTTGTTTAACGCGTTTTTAGGTATAGATTCGTTGTTGTTTTAGCTTAGATTTTCCACTTAAGATCAGCCACCTTACACTTCATTTAAACATCACAATTTACACACCTTATGCACAATAATTCCAATCATCAAACAAGCCATTCTAAGACTTCAAAATGGAGAACAACAACAAGCATTTTACACATTGCAACACATCATTTTCGGTTGACATCATTGAACATGCTTGCTATTTCCAAACACAAAATCACAAAGAACATCATATTTCACACTTAGCTGCCAGAAACCATACCAACAACATGATTTCTAACCTAATTTAGATTGAAATCGGAAGTAGAATAGGGACAAGGAATTCAACAATAAAGGGGACAGCCCTAGTTTCATCCGTTGGATTTGGTAGAGAGAAATTTCTATTGGAGAAAGGATTCCAAGAGAGAAAACCATACCTTATTTTGACGTTCAAACCTTGAACTTGCTGCCCAAACCTTCTCCAAAATTTCGTCTAAGTCCAAAAGCTTCAACACTAACTCCACGGAAAAACTCCTCTCTTTCCCTAACATTTTTGGTTATGTTTTGAATAAGTTTTTTAACGTGAAAGTTCTTCAAGTGTCAAGAACGTTTAGTTGTTGATCAGCTCTATCACGACCCGAAAGCACCCCCTAAAAGTTAGGGAAACCTTCGAATCATGACCGTGCGTACTTGACCCCTTTGGGGTCTCGTACAATCCCTTTTACTAGCATTCATAACATAAAGCATGAAAAGTAGTGCGGAATTAAAAAATTTCACGATAATAATAATAAAAGAAGTGTTTTCATAAATACTAGGAAATCTTATCGTCACAAGCCAACTTAAAGACACAACTTGGAATCTTAGGGACACGGCCCCTTACAATAAAATTAAATACATTTTTTAAGTCTTAATAAGGAAACTAAGAAACATAAAACTATGTCCTCGAATATATGAGGACATACCCAATTCTTGAGAGATATAATTCCCAAGCTTCAACTCCGATCCGCCAAAAGGATTCCAACCTATACTCATAAGGTATATAAAATTATGGGGTTAGTATAACATTTACTAAGTATGGCATATGCAAAAACATAAAAAAAGGGACATTTTAGTAAAAATAACTTTTAATGCAATCTAAAGCAATATTCATGAATCTAGAAACAAACCAACATAAGAATCGACAATCAACACTTTATGGCAACTTTACCAAAACTTAGAGTAATCAAAAGGAAAATTTCAATGAACTTACTAAACTTACAATGAAAATTGAATAAAGGATCACAGTGAATATATTGTATTCTTATAATGAAGACCTTACAGTAAATGGCACGGTCCAAGTCATATGAACTCTTTTTCCTTTGAAGTTGCCCTAACCCAAGGTTATCCTAAGACTTCCTAAAGTGAGCTACGAAGGGATTTTCATTACACCTCCCTTCAAAGCACACCAAAGCGACCCTTAAAACTTCCAAATCTTAGGCTTACTTCATTGGAAATCAAATCCACGCCCTTGGCTAACATATGGAAAACACTCATGGAAATATAGGTCATACCAAGTGCAATGTGAGAGTAGCATCCCATACTACCACTCCCACTTAGTACTCCTAATGGATTCCATTTACTCAAGTACTCCACAATAATCCTCCATAACACTACACAATAGTACTTATTCACAAGGACTTCATGAAGGTACTCTTTTCCCATAGTAGGTATAGGTCACACCAAGAGCAATGTGAGAATAGCATCCCATACTACTACTCCCACTCAATGCTCCTACTCGGTAACTAATGTGGATTGAGCACTTCACGACATACATAAACAAATTCAACAATATACAAGATAATTAGTTTCAAATCAATTCTTTGTGGGAGTTAGCTTAATCGTCAAAGACCATGAGTGCTAGACATGGAATACCGATATTAACCCCTATCGGATGAGGGATCCTTACATGCCTAGTGTAAGGTCATGCTTCTTAGCGTTTACATGACTTTTCCAATAGCTACACCTATGCGGGCACATAGTTAAGGGATAAGGAGATTCTTACTAAGTAACTCACTCTCTACTAACGAGGAGTACTCATCTCAAGAGGTACTTTTGATTACAACATCTCAACTTACGAAGTGCAATCCACCTCCCCTTCATATCCTCTCGGTGCTAGGCATAACTCCCTATGGATTTCTCAACATAATAGTCTATCTCAGAAAGCTCACTAGGAATGGAGAGGTTGCTACTAGGCACTACATCTCAACTCACGAAGTGTGTCCACCTCAAGATTCCCCTTTTTTGCTCAACTTGGTATAATACAAATCTTAAAAGAGTGTGTGTGTGTACATGTGCACACCTTGCATATAAGCATCGCTTCATTATCATCAAGTTCTACACATTCTTTAACCTTCATTCATCAAGTTACACAATCTACATGCTTTTCATAATCATACACTTCATTCAGACATAAACTAGGTCAAACATGCTCTTCAAGCTACATCAAACACAATACAAGACCCATTTCCCATATATATTCATTTCACATATTAGACCTTCAAGATCACATACTCAAAACATACTAAGTAACATCAAGTTCATCAGTTAGCACCGCCACCCATAAGGTGGACCATACCACTCAAATAGCAATTCATAATAAGAAATATAAAATGAGAACAACTCATCAACAATTCAAACCATCATTACCCATAATCAATTTATCAACATTTCACCATATTAAGGCCCTTAGGGCAGTAGCTACACCAACATGACAAATACAAGAAGACCAAAGTTCATACCCTACTCAAATCATGATCACATAACCCATTTTTTTTAAGTCAAAAGTTGAAGTATGCATAAACAAGTGTTTCATGGAGTTTTAACATAAAAATCATCAATTCAAACCAAGATAAATACATTTAAACCATTAGAACTTAAATACAAGAAGACCCATACTAGAAATCAAAGTTAGACAAAGATTGAGTTTAGAAACCCTTTTGAAAACCATTTTGGAAATTGGCTTCTTGAATGAAAAGATATTCAAGAATGGATACCATACCTTTAAGAGAAGGAAATCCACTAATTTTGATGAAGAAAAAAGTCCAAAGCAGCCCTCCTTTCCCTCTTTGAGCCTTGGCTTCAATGGTGACTTTGAGAGAGTTTTCTTTTTAGAGAGAGAGTTTGAATTTAGAAGTGAGGGGGTCTTGTCTAGGTCTAGGGTTTAAAACTCATTTAATATAACCTAAAAATCCCTTAACAAACCGCACAAACTCTTATTTAAATGTGGGGTGAATTTACAAGTTCACCCGTAACTTGGCAGAAAAATCTGTGCACAGGGACAGACTTGCGACGACCTGCTTGTGACGGGGCGTAATGGGTGCAACGGCCCGTCCTGACCATCCGTTTCAAACTTCAGAGGCTTGCCAAGGGTTCCATCTACACCCTTGAAGAAGTCCCCCACGACGGAACCTTGTGACGGGGCGTCACAGCCATGACTGGCCGTTGACTGCTCCGTCGCCAAGGCTGCCTGGGACAGCCTGCTTACTAGGTTTTGGGTCCTTCCTCAAGGACCCTTCGATGGCCCTTGGGGATAATTTCTCGGACGTTTCCAAGACAAATATGATCATATATAAGTTTAACACCTCTCACATGAATTTCATCCAAAATGAGCACATAAAACTCGATGAAACTCGTCTAGACGTACAAGGTCGACTCAAGGCATATCTTTCGAATGCCTTGGACGTTCTGGGTCGTTTGACCTCCAAACTTCACGAAACTTTGCACACTGTCTAAGGACACTAAACTAACTCTGTTTAACTTAAAATCAACTCAACAAACAATCATGAGGCTCTAGTTCACCTTAGTTCATTTTGGGGCGTTATATGCTCTTGTGTTTTTGGCAGAGAGAACGTGAAAAGAGTGGAGAAACGTGAGAGAGATGTTTGTGAGTTAGAGTTAAAAGAGGTGAAGTAGTTTAGACTTAGTCAACTAGGAGACTTATTCAAATAAAACACATTAATTAATAAATAAATAATAATTAATAAAAAAATCTGATTTTCCTTTTTCTTAAATCAGCCATTAATTATTAATTTATTAAATTAATTCAACAACTAAAAGAATCACATTAAATCATTGCTCCCACCTAGGTTCGAACCCGGGTGGAGCAAGACTTCACTTCAAGGGCTCAATTTCGGCCCTCTCTCCCCAAATTGCCCTTCCACTTTATTAATTAAATAATTAATTGCATATTTTGGGTAATTACGATACTACCCATAGCCAAGAAAAAGACCATTTTACCCCTAGACCCTTCAAACCTAATATTTCTTCTTTTTAAGTCCGGTAAAGACTCCTTCGAGTAAATCTTCGTATTTTAGAGCCCTACATGGTTGGACCCAACCTTTCCAAGCTCAACTAACTCCCCAAGTTAGTTGGCTTGGCTGTAGCAAGGGTTCTGAGGTCTGGTTCTACGCGCATCAATCCGTGTGAACCCTGGTCTAATCGTAGGCATTCTTGACACATTAAGCATTTTTTATCTTATCCATTTTAGGGTTGTTACATTATCCCCTCCTTAGGAACATTCATCCCCGAATGACACTACTGCTATCTTGCGTAAAGCCAGTCAGATCATAACATAATCACTATGCACAGTCAAGCAATAGCAACAAAATATGGAGAGATAAGGAAACTTAGACTTAAGAGTAGGAAGTCTAACCTCAAGAGCTAAAAAGATGAGGGTAACGGGATCTCATGTCGGCCTCAGCCTCCCACGTAGCACCCTCGACAAGATGATTTCTCCACAATAACTTAACTGTGGCAATATCTTTGTTCCTCAGCCATTTGATGTGTCTGTCAAAGATCTCAACAGGTACCTCCTCATAGGACAAGTCTTCATCGACCCCCAAATATTCCACAGGTAGAATCGATGCTGGATCACCTAGGCACTTTTTTAACATGGATACATGAAAAACTGGATGGACAGAAGCCAGCTCCGTAGGCAATGCAAACTCATAGGCCACCTCACCCACACGTTGTAGGATCTCGTATGGACCAACATACCTTGGGCCATTTTTTGTTATCTGCATATGACTTCTGCCGACTATAAGCAGTAGGCAACCTGTCCCTAGTCACTCTAACCTTCTCTAAGGCCTCATGAATGATCTCTGGACCCAAAATGGATGACTCTCCAACCTCAAATCACCCAACTGGAGATCTACACCTCCTACCATACAGTGCCTCAAACGGTGCCATCCCAATGCTGGAGTGATAACTATTATTATACGAGAACTCTATCAAAGGCAGATAGTCATCACAGCTACCCTGAAGTCAATCACACACGCTCTCAACATGTCTTCCAATGTCTGAATGGTGTGCTCTGCCTTCCCATCAGTCAGAGGATGAAAGGTAGTACTAAGCTTTACTTGCGTACCCAAGATCTTCTAGAAAGTACTCCAGAAATTTGAAGTAAACTGAGCTCGTTTATCTGAAATAATAGACAAAGGAATCCCATACCATCTCACAATCTCGTCAATGTAGAGTCTCTCATAATCCTCGGCTCTGTAAGTAGACTTCACAGGGATAAAGGTGGCAGATTTAGTCATCCTGTCCACAATACCCAATATGGAGTCATGCTGTCTCCTAGTCCTCGGAAGACCAACCACAAAGTCCATATTAATGGCCTCCCACTTCCAAGTCGGAACCTCAATAATCTGAGTAAGACCGCCAGGATTAAGATGTTCTTCCTTAACTTGCTGATAATTAGGACACTTGGCCACATAATCTACGATGTCCTTCTTCATGCCATCCTACCAATAAATCTTCTTAAGTTCATGATACATCTTGGTGGAACCTGGATGTATTGAATATCTGGAACCATGGGCCTCTGCAACAATCCTGGTCCGCAAATCATTCACATCTAGTACACATAGCGTGTCCTGATACCTAAGTATGCCATCACCTCCCAAAGCGAAAGACTCATTCATCTTTATCAACACTGAGTCCTTCAGCTCCATCAACACAGGATCAAGATGCTGACCCTGCTTGACTTCAACTACCAAGGATGATTCAGAACTAGGATGAACTGAAACACCCCCACTAGTAGAGTCAACCAATCGCACACCCAGTCTGGCCAGTCTGTGTACATCTTTCGCCAACTCCTTCTTCTCATCCTCAATGTGGACTGTACTTCCCATGCTCATCCTGCTCAAAGCATCAGCTACAACATTAGCCTTACCTGGATGGTAGTGAACATTCATGTCATAATCCTTCAACAGCTCCAACCATCTCCGCTGACGTAGATTCAACTCCCTCACTGTGAACACGTATGGGAGACTCTTGTGGTCTGTGAACACATCCACATGCACTCCATACAAGTAGTGCCTCCACAGCTTCATTGCAAACACCATAGCTGCCAACTCCAGGTAATGAGTGGGATAATTCTTCTCATGAACCTTGAGCTTTATAGGCTATCACCTTACCAACCTTCATAAGAACACAACCCAAACAACCCTAGATGCATCACAGTAAATAGTGTAATTCTCACCACACTTAGTCAAAGTAAGCACCGGGGCTGAAGTGAGTTTGTCCTTGAGCTCTTGGAAACTCTTCTCAAAAGTCTCCGTCCATTCAAACTTGATTTTCTTCTTAGTCAAAGTTGTTAGTGGGGCAGCAATAGAAGAAAAACCCTCCACGAACCTGCGGTAGTAACCATCCAATCCCAAAAAGCTACGGATGTCAGTGGGAGTAAGAGGCTTTAGACAGTTCTTCACAGCCTCAGTCTTCTTGGGATCCACCTTCACGCCCTGATCGGACAAAACATGACCCAGGAAGGTCACTGATCTAAGCCAGAATTCACACTTGCTGAATTTGGCATACAACTGATGTTGTCTAAGTACCTGCAAGGTTAGTCTCAAATGTTGTTGATGCTCTTCCTTGGTCCTAGAGTAGATGAGGATGTCATCAATGAATACTATGATGAAAGAATCAAGGTATTCACGGAAGACTCGGTTCATGAGGTCCATAAATGCAGCTGGTGCATTAGTGAGACCAAATGACATGACCAAGAACTCATAATGACCAGAACGGGTACGAAAGGCTGTCTTTGGAATATCTCCATCCCTAACCCTAATTTTATGATACCATGAATGAAGATCAATCTTAGAGAAGAAACTAGACCCTTGGAGATGATCGAACAAATCATCTATTTTGTGAAGTGGATACTTATTCTTTATAGTGACTTTGTTGAGCTGCCGATAATCGATACACATTCTAAGGGTTCCATCCTTCTTTTTCACAAACAACACTGGAGCGCCCCAAGGGGATATGCTCGGTTGAATGAAATCCTTATCAGTGAGATCGTTTAACTGCAGCTTCAACTCCTTGAGTTCAGCTGGAGCCATCCTGTAGGGAGGAATTGAAATTGGTTTAGTATCGGGTTCTAAGTCGATACCAAAGTCAATCTCTCGAGGCGGAGGGACTCCAGGCAGATCATCAGGAAATACATATAGGAACTCATTCACTACAGGCACTGAATCTATGGAAGGAATTTCATAATCTAAATCATTAACACTTACAAGATGACACAATAACCCGTTGGACATCATTTTAGTGGCCTTAAGGTTCAAAATCAAGGGATTAGGACGACTCTAGTTGTACCCCTCCCAGACTAGCTCCTCTTCATTAGGGTAAAGAAATCTCACCACTCTACTACGACAATCCAAACAAGCATAACAACTGTGAAGCCATTCCATGCCAGGAATAACATCATAATAATGCATGGGTAACTCAAAGTCTGCACACATAGTCTTACCACTTACAATTATTGGGCAATCCTTGTATACTCTATCAGTTCTTACATTTTCTCCTAAATGTGTACGAACCACTATAGGAGCATGCATAACTTCAGGCAATATCTCAAAAGTGAGAGCAAGCAAAGGAGTTACAAAGGAAAGTGTAGACCCTGGATCAATTAAAGCATAAACAGAAGTTGAGAATACTTGCAGCATACCTGTGAACACATCAGCGGACTTCTGTTGCTCCTCCCTGCCCTTCAGGACATAAAATTTGTTCCTCTTAGGAGGCTCGGTTGCTGCTGCACCCTGTGGATTAGGCCAAAGCTGAGCATTACCTCCAGCCTGACCTCTGTTCTGTGGGCAGTCTATAACCATGTGCCCACTCTTACCGCAACCGAAGCAGGCATTAGTGCCTTGTCTGCATTCTCCATTGTGAGCACGGCCATACTTAACACAATTCTTTTTGGGATGCTGCATCTCACCTCCATTGCCTTTCTTCGCTCAGGTCTGCCTCCTGTAGGTGTTGTACTCCTCTTATAATTAGAGTTACCAGAACTCTGTTGCCCCTTCTTAAACCCGGGCTGCTCACGGACGCCAAAATTGTTTCTGTGGCCTCAATGGCTGGGACCTACCTGATCTTGAGGCCTAGGCCTCGTAGCATCACGAATGCACCTCTTTTTGCGGTTGTCCTCTACCTGCTGGATGTGCACCATCAACTTGGAGAGGTCGATATTATCATGGAACATCGCAGACCGACACTCCTCCTCCAGATCTCCATTGATTCCTGTGAGGAACCTACTCATCTCATCCCTGCTGTTAGATACAAGGGAAGTAGCATACCTGGATAATTTAACAAACTTCGGTACTCATCTCATCCTGGCTGTTAGATACTAAGAAAAATAGCATACCTGGATAGTTTAACAAACTTCAGGGAATACTCCCTGACTGTCATAGATCCATGCTTAAGGTTGATAAACTCATCAACCTTTGCCTCCCTCATCTCCTAGGGAAAGAATCTCTCCAGGAAGGCTGTCTTAAACAGCTCCCAAGTGACCGAAACACCGCCCAAAGCTCGGATATCCTGCCACATCTTGCACCAAGTCTGTGCAACATCCTTGAGCTGATAGGAAGCCATCTCAGCCTTCTCAATATCTGTGGTCCCCATAGCCACCAAAATCTTATGCACCTCATCCACAAACTCCTGGGGGTCCTCTAAAGTCTTACACCCTGTGAAAATAAGAGGATTCATCCTCGTGAAGTCTCTCAATCTTTCAGCCATGCTACGAACCAGTGGGTTCTCCCTCTAAACATCCTGTCGGTTGACCTGGGCAGTCATAGCCTGGGCCTGCATAGTGATGGCTTGTGCCATCTGGGCCAGGGATTCCCGCACCTCCGCATCAGTCAACCCAGCTGGGTTAACCGGCATAGCCACTCCTTCAGCTGGAGCCTGGGGTGGAACCTGATTGTCCCCAGCAGCTGTACCTCCTCTCCTCTAACCAATGGTTCTCCTAGTATTCATTCTCTTAAAACAACAAAGATTGATGTTAGACACGCTCATAACACCAAGAAATTAGACATTAGGAAAAGCACGATAAGATTTGAAGAAGGGAAATTTTCCTACGTATCATGCAGTCTCTAATTCAGGATAGAGGTGCACTTCACTACCATGACTTAGAAACTAATAAATGTGGTTGATGTGAACTCATTATTATCGGAAGTTAACATAGTGCTCTGATACCAACTTTGTCACGACCGGAATCTAGACCCCAGACGAGACCGGCGTCGTTGACCCCTTAGAGGTTGCAGACAAGCTTACATACGTCATTCTTACTTCATCTAGGTTAATTTTAGCGGAAAATTTGAACTTTTTGTTTTCTTATATCATGATAAACATTTTAAACTTAACATCATGGGCGTTCACAAATAAACCATCTAATATAGAGACAATCAAATGAAAGAAATAGTGAAATATTGTAATAAATGTATAATTGCCAAAATGGCGCCAATACAATGTCTGAAATAAAAACGGAAAGAAACACTAGTGGAACATGCTCCACTAGCTAAAGCCTATATCTAAGCTAGATAGTAATGGTATACATCCTCGAAAGCATAAGGGCCTACCAAGTCCGTATGAAAGCTCCACGTCCGAATAGCTGCAACGTCAACCTGTAAGCTCTAGCGTCCACCTGTGCCTGCACCTAAAAATATAGAGTTGTATGGGATTAGTACACACTTGTACTAAATATGGGTATATGAAAGCACACACCAAGGACATGCATGAGGAAGAATAGCTCTTTCCTAACAACATGATTATGGAATGTCAAGTCAGTGGACTTGCCAAATTGGGATTAGGAAAGTTAGTGAACTTTCCAAAATTAGATTAGGAAAGTCAGTGAGCTTTCCAAATTTGGATTAGGAAAGTCAGTGAGCTTTCCAAATAGGATTAGGAAAGTCATTTCATGAGAGTAACATGCATCATCATACTTATCATATTGCACACAGCACATAACATCTTACACATAACACATATCACATAGCATATAGCACATAACATCTTTTATAACATTCATTCATATGCATGAGACCTTGGAATCATGGACTTGACATTAAGACTTTCCAAAATGAGGGCTAAACATATGGGAACTCAACTAGGGAGTCTTCATTAGCAAACACAGAGTCTGCTTCATTTATTCATACGTACTTTATTTCATTTCGTTCATAGGCTAGTGTGAACACCAGCTATACCTAGGATGTAGTTTAAGACTTTCATCCGGTTTGCTGTGCAATGATCAAGAAGAATCTAGTGTCATTACTTGAGTCTTGCTCACCTCTTGATTATCCTATCTAACACCTTTGGTATTATTCATTTCATTATGTGCATCATTTGAGGATGGCCTCATTCATTCATTGGGAACTTTAACTTTAACCGACATAAATCATGTGAGCATCATGAAATCCAGTGTCTCCCCCACACCGAAAAGAGGTGGAATTACCGGCCAAGGTGACCCAAAATATGCTAGCGTACATGGGAATTTCACCCCGCCAGATCCCTATATTGGCAGTATAGGTTCGAAGACCAGGAGATATAAGGAGACCCATACCCGTCAAGCCGGACAGTCTCACCTCATGAGAGTTACGTGAACCTGCGCCCTTCCCGAAAGAAGGCATCGCCGCTCTTAGCTAGTCTATCGGTGCTCAGTATAAAGTTCCATTACATTCAACTCATACGTCATGGAAGCTGGCTTCTCGTATGAGGATATCATAGCTCAATAGATGATTTCTCATCTCATCATTAGTATTAAGTGTGTTAATCTCAATACTTTCATTAGAGTGTTCATAGAGACTGGTCTCTTCATTAACTTACACTCTCATAGGTGAGTATGTTTTGATAACATTTACTTAGGCTCATTTGAGATTGTTCTCAACTTTCACATTAGCCTCATATCATGTTTTCACCACATTCATTAACATTAGCACAATTGCTCTTCATAATTACTCACCCCATTTTACGTGAATATTCATTTCATCATATGCCAATGCACTTGGCCATTTGTGTGTTTCACACTCTTACTTAACCCTTCTAGGGTTTCATCATTTCATTACATAATAATCATTTCATCATATGTCAATGCACTTTGCCATTTAGTGTGTTTTACACTCGTACTTAACCCTTCTAGGTTACTTCATTTCATTACATACATCTTAGGTTCACTTATTTTAAACGTATGCTAGACTTATGGGTCTATACATACAAGCCATGAGACTTCATTCATAGTTCGTTAAGTGACTCATATCTTCCTAAGATTATGTAGTACAAGATTTATGTATCTTGTATGTATGCCAAGATTTCAATTTCGATCTAAGTAGATGGAATTATTCTTGAACATTTAATTCACGTATAATTTATATATCAATACGGAAATTTGGGCAAGGAAACCCAAGTTCGAATCCCTTGGACAACACTTACATTTTTCCTTGATTTTATTTTTAGTCCTCATGACATTGGGACCCTAGATCGAGCCCCAACATCAGCATTTCTTTTTAGTTCCTTTTCTTCAGAAAATCTCTCCCTTGGCCGAGGGGTTGTGGTTTCGAACCCCCACAGCCCTCTTTTATTTTCCTAGTTATTTTCCCTGTTCATTTCGCATTAACCAGGAGGTTGTGGGATAAAAAACCCACAGCCTCTCTTTATTTTTTTCTTTATTTCGCTTGGGACTGAGAGGTTGTTGGTTCGAACCCCCACAACCTCCTTATTTTATTTTCATTTAAAAATTAACTATTTAAGCGTTGGAAGTGAGGTTGTGGGATTGAGCCCCCACAACCTCACTTTATTTTATTTTTAATTTCTCTATTTGTCTCCTCTTTCAGCCAAGAGGTGGTGGGTTCGAATCCCACTCCTCCCATTATTTTTATTAATTTAAAATTTCTCTTTTATTCTCTTGTTTGGCCGAGAGGTTGTGGGTTCGAATCCCACACCTCTCATTTTTTTTAAGCTTTCATATAGTGAGGTCTTGGGTTCAATCCCCACTGACCTCACATGTTTAACTTTATTTTTAAACTTCTCAAACTTCAAGTATTCTGGCCGAAAACAACATCACCAAGTTCTGGAAATTTTATTAAATTTTCTAGCCTTTATTTAACAACATTCATACGTTCGTTTTGTGGTATTTTCTCAATTTGTTTAACGCGTTTTTAGGTATAGATTCGTTGTTGTTTTAGCTTAGATTTTCCACTTAAGATCAGACACCTTACACTTCATTTAAACATCACAATTTACACACCTTATGCACAATAATTCCAATCATCAAACAAGCCATTCTAAGACTTCAAAATGGAGAACAACAACAAGCATTTTACACATTGCAACACATCATTTTCGGTTGACATCATTGAACATGCTTGCTATTTCCAAACACAAAATCACAAAGAACATCATATTTCACACTTAGCTGCCAGAAACCATACCAACAACATGATTTCTAACCTAATTTAGATTGAAATCGGAAGTAGAATAGGGACAAGGAATTCAACAATAAAGGGGACAGCCCTAGTTTCATCCGTTGGATTTGGTAGAGAGAAATTTCTATTGGAGAAAGGATTCCAAGAGAGAAAACCATACCTTATTTTGACGTTCAAACCTTGAACTTGCTGCCCAAACCTTCTCCAAAATTTCGTCTAAGTCCAAAAGCTTCAACACTAACTCCACGGAAAAACTCCTCTCTTTCCCTAACATTTTTGGTTATGTTTTGAATAAGTTTTTTAACGTGAAAGTTCTTCAAGTGTCAAGAACGTTTAGTTGTTGATCAGCTCTATCACGACCCGAAAGCACCCCCTAAAAGTTAGGGAAACCTTCGAATCATGACCGTGCGTACTTGACCCCTTTGGGGTCTCGTACAATCCCTTTTACTAGCATTCATAACATAAAGCATGAAAAGTAGTGCGGAATTAAAAAATTTCACAATAATAATAATAAAAGAAGTGTTTTCATAAATACTAGGAAATCTTATCGTCACAAGCCAACTTAAAGACACAACTTGGAATCTTAGGGACACGGCCCCTTACAATAAAATTAAATACATTTTTTAAGTCTTAATAAGGAAACTAAGAAACATAAAACTATGTCCTCGAATATATGAGGACATACCCAATTCTTGAGAGATATAATTCCCAAGCTTCAACTCCGATCCGCCAAAAGGATTCCAACCTATACTCATAAGGTATATAAAATTATGGGGTTAGTATAACAATTACTAAGTATGGCATATGCAAAAACATAAAAAAAGGGACATTTTAGTAAAAATAACTTTTAATGCAATCTAAAGCAATATTCATGAATCTAGAAACAAACCAACATAAGAATCGACAATCAACACTTTATGGCAACTTTACCAAAACTTAGAGTAATCAAAAGGAAAATTTCAATGAACTTACTAAACTTACAATGAAAATTGAATAAAGGATCACAGTGAATATATTGTATTCTTATAATGAAGACCTTACAGTAAATGGCACGGTCCAAGTCATATGAACTCTTTTTCCTTTGAAGTTGCCCTAACCCAAGGTTATCCTAAGACTTCCTAAAGTGAGCTAAGAAGGGATTTTCATTACACCTCCCTTCAAAGCACACCAAAGCGACCCTTAAAACTTCCAAATCTTAGGCTTACTTCATTGGAAATCAAATCCACGCCCTTGGCTAACATATGGAAAACACTCATGGAAATATAGGTCATACCAAGTGCAATGTGAGAGTAGCATCCCATACTACCACTCCCACTTAGTACTCCTAATGGATTCCATTTACTCAAGTACTCCACAATAATCCTCCATAACACTACACAATAGTACTTATTCACACGGACTTCATGAAGGTACTCTTTTCCCATAGTAGGTATAGGTCACACCAAGAGCAATGTGAGAATAGCATCCCATACTACTACTCCCACTCAATGCTCCTACTCGGTAACTAATGTGGATTGAGCACTTCACGACATACATAAACAAATTCAACAATATACAAGATAATTAGTTTCAAATCAATTCTTTGTGGGAGTTAGCTTAATCGTCAAAGACCATGAGTGCTAGACATGGAATACCGATATTAACCCCTATCGGATGAGGGATCCTTACATGCCTAGTGTAAGGTCATGCTTCTTAGCGTTTACATGACTTTTCCAATAGCTACACCTATGCGGGCACATAGTTAAGGGATAAGGAGATTCTTACTAAGTAACTCACTCTCTACTAACGCGGAGTACTCATCTCAAGAGGTACTTTTGATTACAACATCTCAACTTACGAAGTGCAATCCACCTCCCCTTCATATCCTCTCGGTGCTAGGCATAACTCCCTATGGATTTCTCAACATAATAGTCTATCTCAGAAAGCTCACTAGGAATGGAGAGGTTGCTACTAGGCACTACATCTCAACTCACGAAGTGTGTCCACCTCAAGATTCCCCTTTTTTGCTCAACTTGGTATAATACAAATCTTAAAAGAGTGTGTGTGTGTACATGTGCACACCTTGCATATAAGCATCGCTTCATTATCATCAAGTTCTACACATTCTTTAACCTTCATTCATCAAGTTACACAATCTACATGCTTTTCATAATCATACACTTCATTCAGACATAAACTAGGTCAAACATGCTCTTCAAGCTACATCAAACACAATACAAGACCCATTTCCCATATATATTCATTTCACATATTAGACCTTCAAGATCACATACTCAAAACATACTAAGTAACATCAAGTTCATCAGTTAGCACCGCCACCCATAAGGTGGACCATACCACTCAAATAGCAATTCATAATAAGAAATATAAAATGAGAACAACTCATCAACAATTCAAACCATCATTACCCATAATCAATTTATCAACATTTCACCATATTAAGGCCCTTAGGGCAGTAGCTACACCAACATGACAAATACAAGAAGACCAAAGTTCATACCCTACTCAAATCATGATCACATAACCCATTTTTTTAAGTCAAAAGTTGAAGTATGCATAAACAAGTGTTTCATGGAGTTTTAACATAAAAATCATCAATTCAAACCAAGATAAATACATTTAAACCATTAGAACTTAAATACAAGAAGACCCATACTAGAAATCAAAGTTAGACAAAGATTGAGTTTAGAAACCCTTTTGAAAACCATTTTGGAAATTGGCTTCTTGAATGAAAAGATATTCAAGAATGGATACCATACCTTTAAGAGAAGGAAATCCACTAATTTTGATGAAGAAAAAAGTCCAAAGCAGCCCTCCTTTCCCTCTTTGAGCCTTGGCTTCAATGGTGACTTTGAGAGAGTTTTCTTTTTAGAGAGAGAGTTTGAATTTAGAAGTGAGGGGGTCTTGTCTAGGTCTAGGGTTTAAAACTCATTTAATATAACCTAAAAATCCCTTAACAAACCGCACAAACTCTTATTTAAATGTGGGGTGAATTTACAAGTTCACCCGTAACTTGGCAGAAAAATCTGTGCACAGGGACAGACTTGCGACGACCTGCTTGTGACGGGGCGTAATGGGTGCAACGGCCCGTCCTGACCATCCGTTTCAAACTTCAGAGGCTTGCCAAGGGTTCCATCTACACCCTTGAAGAAGTCCCCCACGACGGAACCTTGTGACGGGGCGTCACAGCCATGACTGGCCGTTGACTGCTCCGTCGCCAAGGCTGCCTGGGACAGCCTGCTTACTAGGTTTTGGGTCCTTCCTCAAGGACCCTTCGATGGCCCTTGGGGATAATTTCTCGGACGTTTCCAAGACAAATATGATCATATATAAGTTTAACACCTCTCACATGAATTTCATCCAAAATGAGCACATAAAACTCGATGAAACTCGTCTAGACGTACAAGGTCGACTCAAGGCATATCTTTCGAATGCCTTGGACGTTCTGGGTCGTTTGACCTCCAAACTTCACGAAACTTTGCACACTGTCTAAGGACACTAAACTAACTCTGTTTAACTTAAAATCAACTCAACAAACAATCATGAGGCTCTAGTTCACCTTAGTTCATTTTGGGGCGTTATATGCTCTTGTGTTTTTGGCAGAGAGAACGTGAAAAGAGTGGAGAAACGTGAGAGAGATGTTTGTGAGTTAGAGTTAAAAGAGGTGAAGTAGTTTAGACTTAGTCAACTAGGAGACTTATTCAAATAAAACACATTAATTAATAAATAAATAATAATTAATAAAAAAATCTGATTTTCCTTTTTCTTAAATCAGCCATTAATTATTAATTTATTAAATTAATTCAACAACTAAAAGAATCACATTAAATCATTGCTCCCACCTAGGTTCGAACCCGGGTGGAGCAAGACTTCACTTCAAGGGCTCAATTTCGGCCCTCTCTCCCCAAATTACCCTTCCACTTTATTAATTAAATAATTAATTGCATATTTTGGGTAATTACGATACTACCCATAGCCAAGAAAAAGACCATTTTACCCCTAGACCCTTCAAACCTAATATTTCTTCTTTTTAAGTCCGGTAAAGACTCCTTCGAGTAAATCTTCGTATTTTAGAGCCCTACATGGTTGGACCCAACCTTTCCAAGCTCAACTAACTCCCCAAGTTAGTTGGCTTGGCTGTAGCAAGGGTTCTGAGGTCTGGTTCTACGCGCATCAATCCGTGTGAACCCTGGTCTAATCGTAGGCATTCTTGACACATTAAGCATTTTTTATCTTATCCATTTTAGGGTTGTTACATTATCCCCTCCTTAGGAACATTCATCCCCGAATGACACTACTGCTATCTTGCGTAAAGCCAGTCAGATCATAACATAATCACTATGCACAGTCAAGCAATAGCAACAAAATATGGAGAGATAAGGAAACTTAGACTTAAGAGTAGGAAGTCTAACCTCAAGAGCTGAAAAGATGAGGGTAACGGGATCTCATGTCGGCCTCAGCCTCCCACGTAGCACCCTCGACAAGATGATTTCTCCACAATAACTTAACTGTGGCAATATCTTTGTTCCTCAGCCATTTGATGTGTCTGTCAAAGATCTCAACAGGTACCTCCTCATAGGACAAGTCTTCATCGACCCCCAAATATTCCACAGGTAGAATCGATGCTGGATCACCTAGGCACTTTTTTAACATGGATACATGAAAAACTGGATGGACAGAAGCCAGCTCCGTAGGCAATGCAAACTCATAGGCCACCTCACCCACACGCTGTAGGATCTCGTATGGACCAACATACCTTGGGCCATTTTTTGTTATCTGCATATGACTTCTGCCAACTATAAGCAGTAGGCAACCTGTCCCTAGTCACTCTAACCTTCTCTAAGGCCTCATGAATGATCTCTGGACCCAAAATGGATGACTCTCCAACCTCAAATCACCCAACTGGAGATCTACACCTCCTACCATACAGTGCCTCAAACGGTGCCATCCCAATGCTGGAGTAATAACTATTATTATACGAGAACTCTATCAAAGGCAGATGGTCATCACAGCTACCCTGAAGTCAATCACACACGCTCTCAACATGTCTTCCAATGTCTGAATGGTGTGCTCTGCCTGCCCATCAGTCAGAGGATGAAAGGTAGTACTAAGCTTTACTTGCGTACCCAAGATCTTCTAGAAAGTACTCCAGAAATTTGAAGTAAACTGAGCTCGTTTATCTGAAATAATAGACAAAGGAATCCCATGCCATCTCACAATCTCGTCAATGTAGAGTCTCTCATAATCCTCGGCTCTGTAAGTAGACTTCACAGGGATAAAGGTGGCAGATTTAGTCATCCTGTCCACAATACCCAATATGGAGTCATGCTGTCTCCTAGTCCTCGGAAGACCAACCACAAAGTCCATATTAATGGCCTCCCACTTCCAAGTCGGAACCTCAATAATCTGAGTAAGACCGCCAGGATTAAGATGTTCTTCCTTAACTTGCTGATAATTAGGACACTTGGCTACATAATCTACGATGTCCTTCTTCATGCCATCCCACCAATAAATCTTCTTAAGTTCATGATACATCTTGGTGGAACCTGGATGTATTGAATATCTGGAACCATGGGCCTCTGCAACAATCCTGGTCCGCAAATCATTCACATCTAGTACACATAGCGTGTCCTGATACCTAAGTATGCCATCACCTCCCAAAGCGAAAGACTCATTCATCTTTATCAACACTGAGTCCTTCAGCTCCATCAACACAGGATCAAGATGCTGACCCTGCTTGACTTCAACTACCAAGGATGATTCAGAACTAGGATGAACTGAAACACCCCCACTAGTAGAGTCAACCAATCGCACACCCAGTCTGGCCAGTCTGTGTACATCTTTCGCCAACTCCTTCTTCTCATCCTCAATGTGGACTGTACTTCCCATGCTCATCCTGCTCAAAGCATCAGCTACAACATTAGCCTTACCTGGATGGTAGTGAACATTCATGTCATAATCCTTCAACAGCTCCAACCATCTCCGCTGACGTAGATTCAACTCCCTCACTGTGAACACGTATGGGAGACTCTTGTGGTCTGTGAACACATCCACATGCACTCCATACAAGTAGTGCCTCCACAGCTTCATTGCAAACACCATAGCTGCCAACTCCAGGTAATGAGTGGGATAATTCTTCTCATGAACCTTGAGCTTTATAGGCTATCACCTTACCAACCTTCATAAGAACACAACCCAAACAACCCTAGATGCATCACAGTAAATAGTGTAATTCTCACCACACTTAGTCAAAGTAAGCACCGGGGCTGAAGTGAGTTTGTCCTTGAGCTCTTGGAAACTCTTCTCAAAAGTCTCCGTCCATTCAAACTTGATTTTCTTCTTAGTCAAAGTTGTTAGTGGGGCAGCAATAGAAGAAAAACCCTCCACGAACCTGCGGTAGTAACCATCCAATCCCAAAAAGCTACGGATGTCAGTGGGAGTAAGAGGCTTTAGACAGTTCTTCACAGCCTCAGTCTTCTTGGGATCCACCTTCACGCCCTGATCGGACACAACATGACCCAGGAAGGTCACTGATCTAAGCCAGAATTCACACTTGCTGAATTTGGCATACAACTGATGTTGTCTAAGTACCTGCAAGGTTAGTCTCAAATGTTGTTGATGCTCTTCCTTGGTCCTAGAGTAGATGAGGATGTCATCAATGAATACTATGATTAAAGAATGAAGGTATTCACGGAAGACTCGGTTCATGAGGTCCATAAATGCAGCTGGTGCATTAGTGAGACCAAATGACATGACCAAGAACTCATAATGACCAGAACGGGTACGAAAGGCTGTCTTTGGAATATCTCCATCCCTAACCCTAATTTTATGATACCATGAATGAAGATCAATCTTAGAGAAGAAACTAGACCCTTGGAGATGATCGAACAAATCATCTATTTTGTGAAGTGGATACTTATTCTTTATAGTGACTTTGTTGAGCTGCCGATAATCGATACACATTCTAAGGGTTCCATCCTTCTTTTTCACAAACAACACTGGAGCGCCCCAAGGGGATATGCTCGGTTGAATGAAATCCTTATCAGTGAGATCGTTTAACTGCAGCTTCAACTCCTTGAGTTCAGCTGGAGCCATCCTGTAGGGAGGAATTGAAATTGGTTTAGTATCGGGTTCTAAGTCGATACCAAAGTCAATCTCTCGAGGCGGAGGGACTCCAGGCAGATCATCAGGAAATACATATAGGAACTCATTCACTACAGGCACTGAATCTATGGAAGGAATTTCATAATCTAAATCATTAACACTTACAAGATGACACAATAACCCGTTGGACATCATTTTAGTGGCCTTAAGGTTCAAAATCAAGGGATTAGGACGACTCTAGTTGTACCCCTCCCAGACTAGCTCCTCTTCATTAGGGTAAAGAAATCTCACCACTCTACTACGACAATCCAAACAAGCATAACAACTGTGAAGCCAGTCCATGCCAGGAATAACATCATAATAATGCATGGGTAACTCAAAGTCTGCACACATAGTCTTACCACTTACAATTATTGGGCAATCCTTGTATACTCTATCAGTTCTTACATTTTCTCCTAAATGTGTACGAACCACTATAGGAGCATGCATAACTTCAGGCAATATCTCAAAAGTGAGAGCAAGCAAAGGAGTTACAAAGGAAAGTGTAGACCCTGGATCAATTAAAGCATAAACAGAAGTTGAGAATACTTGCAGCATACCTGTGAACACATCAGCGGACTTCTGTTGCTCCTCCCTGCCCTTCAGGACATAAAATTTGTTCCTCTTAGGAGGCTCGGTTGCTGCTGCACCCTGTGGATTAGGCCAAAGCTGAGCATTACCTCCAGCCTGACCTCTGTTCTGTGGGCAGTCTATAACCATGTGCCCACTCTTACCGCAACCGAAGCAGGCATTAGTGCCTTGTCTGCATTCTCCATTGTGAGCACGGCCATACTTAACACAATTCTTTTTGGGATGCTGCATCTCACCTCCATTGCCTTTCTTCGCTCAGGTCTGCCTCCTGTAGGTGTTGTACTCCTCTTATAATTAGAGTTACCAGAACTCTGTTGCCCCTTCTTAAACCCGGGCTGCTCACGGACGCCAAAATTGTTTCTGTGGCCTCAATGGCTGGGACCTACCTGATCTTGAGGCCTAGGCCTCGTAGCATCACGAATGCACCTCTTTTTGCGGTTGTCCTCTACCTGCTGGATGTGCACCATCAACTTGGAGAGGTCGATATTATCATGGAACATCGCAGACCGATACTCCTCCTCCAGATCTCCATTGATTCCTGTGAGGAACCTACTCATCTCATCCCTGCTGTTAGATACAAGGGAAGTAGCATACCTGGATAATTTAACAAACTTCGGTACTCATCTCATCCTGGCTGTTAGATACTAAGAAAAATAGCATACCTGGATAGTTTAACAAACTTCAGGGAATACTCCCTGACTGTCATAGATCCATGCTTAAGGTTGATAAACTCATCAACCTTTGCCTCCCTCATCTCCTAGGGAAAGAATCTCTCCAGGAAGGCTGTCTTAAACAGCTCCCAAGTGACCGAAACACCGCCCAAAGCTCGGATATCCTGCCACATCTTGCACCAAGTCTGTGCAACATCCTTGAGCTGATAGGAAGCCATCTCAGCCTTCTCAATATCTGTGGTCCCCATAGCCACCAAAATCTTATGCACCTCATCCACAAACTCCTGGGGGTCCTCTGAAGTCTTACACCCTGTGAAAATAAGAGGATTCATCCTCGTGAAGTCTCTCAATCTTTCAGCCATGCTACGAACCAGTGGGTTCTCCCTCTAAACATCCTGTCGGTTGACCTGGGCAGTCATAGCCTGGGCCTGCATAGTGATGGCTTGTGCCATCTGGGCCAGGGATTCCCGCACCTCCGCATCAGTCAACCCAGCTGCGTTAACCGGCATAGCCACTCCTTCAGCTGGAGCCTGGGGTGGAACCTGATTGTCCCCAGCAGCTGTACCTCCTCTCCTCTAACCAATGGTTCTCCTAGTATTCATTCTCTTAAAACAACAAAGATTGATGTTAGACACGCTCATAACACCAAGAAATTAGACATTAGGAAAAGCATGATAAGATTTGAAGAAGGGAAATTTTCCTACGTATCATGCAGTCTCTAATTCAGGATAGAGGTGCACTTCACTACCATGACTTAGAAACTAATCAATGTGGTTGATGTGAACTCATTATTATCGGAAGTTAACATAGTGCTCTGATACCAACTTTGTCACGACCGGAATCTAGACACCAGACGAGATCGGCGTCGTTGACCTCTCAGACGTCGCAGACAAGCGTACATATGTCATTCTTACTTCATCTAGGTTAATTTTAGCGGAAAATTTGAACTTTTTGTTTTCTTATTTCATGCTAAACATTTTAAACTTAACATCATGGGTGTTCACAAATAAACCATCTAATATAGAGATAATCAAATGAAAGAAACAATGCAATACTGTAATAAATGTATAATTGCCAAAATGGCACCAGTACAATGTCTGAAATAAAAACGGAAAGAAACACTAGTGGACATGCTCCACTAGCTAAAGCCTACATCTAAGCTAGATAGTAACGGTATACATCCTCGAAAGCATGAGGGCCTACAATGTCCGGATGAAAGTTCCATGTCCGTATAGCTGCAACGTCAACCTGTAAGCTCTAGCGTCCACCTGTGCCTGCACCTAAAAATATAGAGTTGTATGGGATTAGTACACACTTGTACTAAATATGGGTATATGCAAGCACACACCAAGGACATGCATGAGGAAGAATATCTCTTTCCTAACAACATGATTATGGAAAGTCAAGTCAGTGGACTTGCCAAATTGGGATTAGGAAAGTTAGTGAACTTTCCAAATTTGGATTAGGAAAGTCAGTGAGCTTTCCAAATTTGGATTAGCAAAGTCAGTGAGCTTTCCAAATAGGATTAGGAAAGTCATTTCATGAGAGTAACATGCATCATCATACTTATCATATTGCACACAGCACATAACATCTTACACATAACACATATCACATAGCATATAGCACATAACATCTTTTATAACATTCATTCATATGCATGAGACCTTGGAATCATGGACTTGACATTAAGACTTTCCAAAATGAGGGCTAAACATATGGGAACTCAACTAGGGAGTCTTCATTAGCAAACACAGAGTCTGCTTCATTTATTCATACGTACTTCATTTCATTTCGTTCATAGGCTAGTGTGAACACCAGCTATACCTAGGATGTAGTTTAAGACTTTCATCCGGTTTGCTCTGCAATGATCAAGAAGAATCTAGTGTCATTACTTGAGTCTATCTCACCTCTTGATTATCCTATCTAACACCTTTGGTATCATTCATTTCATTATGTGCATCATTTGAGGCTGGCCTCATTCATTCATTGGTATCTTTAACTTTAACCGACATAAATCATGTGAGCATCATGAAATCTAGTGTCTCCCCCACACAAAAAAGATGTGGAATCACCGGCCAAGGTGACCCAAAATATGCTAGCGTACATGGGAATTTCACCCCACCAGATCCCTATATTGGCAGTATAGGTTCGAAGACCAGGAGATATAAGGAGACCCATACCCGGCAAGCCGGACAGTCTCACCTCATGAGAGTTACGTGAACCTCCGCCCTTCCCAAAAGAAGGCATCACCGCTCATAGCTAGTGTCACAACCCGAGACCATACCCTAGAAGATAGGGTGCAATCTTGGATTGCGACCGGCGTCGTTGAACTCTCAGAGTTCTAAGACAAGCCTCATTCATATCATTCATCGCATATACATAGTGAAAAGTAGTGCGAAATTAAAACTTTTCACTAAAACATAATATAGTCTTTAAAACTCTTTCATATAAAAGTAATAGAAATGCTAAGTCTCAATCTCATCATCTTAAGACACAAGAATACTTTTGGGTCACGGCCCATACTTCAAACGAAAATAGAAATACTCATAGTCTATTACAAAACTTCCTAAAAGAAACATAAAACGACATATATATGCCCTCGAGTCAAATGAGGACATACTTCAACTCTTCTTCTCGGACGATCCTTCTAAGCACAAGACTTCTTCTCCAAAGCTCCTTACCTACCAAGGACTATAGATAAAAAATAAAGCATGGAATTAGTACAACCACATGTACTAAGTATGACTATATGCATAAAATCATGAAAACAGACTTTATTGGAAATATGCATCTTTTCATTTTGAAATCTTAGATTAAAAATAAGAACATCATTTATCAATTAACAAACACATAAGATAACATTTAATCGAAAATAACATTTAAGGAACTCACTTTACAGTGATCTTTATTCACTGTACAGTCACTGTTATAGTGAATCACTTCGTCCTTCACCCTAAGTCTTCCTAGCATGTAATTCCATCACTTAAAGTCATCCTAAGATTCACTTAAGTCACACAAAGAGAGACCTCCCATACACCCTCTCTAGATGTGCCTAAACGACCGTTAAGATTATCTACGATGAGTCACATACATACTTAGAAAAAAATCATAAACATCAATGTAAGCTTCATCTACCAAAGGTGATTTCCAAGGTTCACTTGAGTGAGTGCGGAGCAACCGCCCATACAATCTCTATCACACACACACAAGAGATCCTATAGACTACCTCAAATAGAATCATTCTCACTAAACACACCAACACTTAGATTAGAAGACATTCTCCTTCCAAAGCCTATCAAAAGACCTACTTAAGTAAATCAAGAAGATATGTCCATAGTACAATGACCTCTCCAAGATTACCTAAATATCCCTTAAGACTTCCTAAGGTTTATATCATGTCAACAAGATTAACCAACTTCCCTAACTAGAGTCATCCTCAAGACTTCCAAAGATAAGACATGAAGAGACCATCCTTTCATGTCCTCCTCACACTTTAGCTAAGGAATGCTGAAGTCACTTTAGATTAGGTACTCAACCATTCACATAGTTACTAACATAGGTCATTAGTTCATTAGTTCATTAAGACTCATACATCACATAAGACACTCACATAAAGCATCACATAAGACACTCACATATTGGATCACATAATGGTCTTTGGACAAGACCTAGGAACTCCACATAACACCTTCAAATTCTATTGTGCAATGTCTAGATAGCGTCCCATACCACCACCTAAACCTCATAAACTTATCTAATGCTAATAGGTATTCCACATGATGAGAATAGGCAATAACAGACATAGACCATGGTAGCAAGACATGGAATCCAAAGTTCTATCCTACTTCGATGAGGTTGTTCTACTTGCCAATGGTAGAACTTGGACACATCCCATGTAGGCACAGGGTTAAGGAATATGAAGGGCGTATTAAGCATTCAGTTTGTTCTTTAACTAAATCCGCTTAACCCTACTCATACTCACTCGGTGCTAGCCTTTGTTCTCATAGAATAGTTCACATTAAGGTTCATATAAATAGGTCCTTATCTAGTTCATGACCCCCTTTACATTCACCCTATCAAAGCAAGCTCCACTAGGGCATATCTCACTTTAGCGACAAGAAGCTCATAGCGATTTTCCTAAGGTATGATATGATGTCGTTCCAGCCAATGAACCTTAAGTACATCACTCATCACATGAAGGATACCATTACGGCTAACTACTTCACAATTCATAACCTCGCCACTAAGTTCAAAGTTCCACATAAATTGACCTTCTTATCATTAAGGACTCACTTATATTTATTTATTCAAGACTAAGAGTTATAACACCCTATATAAAGACATCACATATCCATAATCATACATACATGAAGCAAGAGATACAAGTCAACCAAGACAAGACATCACATACTTCACTTTTAACCCATAATACAAGCCATTCTAGAAACACTTCTAAAATAACCTAACATCTTCAAGTCATCCTATATATCATCATAACATCATTAATATACTTCACATAGACTCACAAAGTCAAGTAGGAATAACCAAGACTTAACCCTAACACTATACTCATAATGTCAAGTCAAAGTCTAACATAATCACTTAAGGCAACAGAACTCGAAGAATACATACATGATTATATAACTTCACATGTAGATAAGTAATATAACACTAACATCATCAACTGCACAAATAGCCACATAACTTCAAGTAGTTGCCATTAAGGCCATGCTCATAATATTGCATAAAGTAACGCCGACAAGGCCACATCAATTGCAAATTAAACACATAACACTGCCACCACAAGTGGACCATACCAATCACAATAATATCGAAGTATAATTAATATCAAATTGAGTAAAACGGGGAAGCATACCTTCATCCCCATATCCACACTTCAATTCAATGCCAAATCAACCAATTCAACATCACAAGGCCCTTACACATGGCCATGAACAATAATTCGAAGTAATAACCATAAAACTCAATGAATCTACATCAATTCAATCTATGTTTAACAATATAATATCAATTATATATCAATTGAACACAATTCTTATATCATTAGAAAGCCCATAAGAAACTTCACAATAATTCATCAATATAAACTTAATATCAACTAACCCAATAAGTAGTTAAAACTAGGGTTCATCAATTCACATAGGTTCATAGGTAATTTATGTTGAAATCATAAATACAATATAAATTAGATCATAATTCAATATTTAGAAATCATTTATGCAAGAACCCATGATAGAATTCAAAAATTGGACAATTCACTTTAGAAAACTTTGTAAAACACTTTGAGGATTGGGCTCCTTAATGAAATAAGTTTCAAGGATCAAAAGCCATACCTCAAGGATGATAATTCTTCACTTTGATGAAGAATTTCCACTCAAGAACCCCTCACCAAGCTGCCTCTTGAATGGAGTCTTCAATGGAGGTTTTGAGATTTCTAAGAGACTTTGGGTTTTGATTTTAGAAGAATAATGAAGTATCTAGGGTCTTAACCACTTAAATAGTTAATTAAAATACCCATAATACCCCTAAGCAACCGCCTAAACTCTTATTTGGAAGTGGGGTGAATTTACCAATTCACCCCTGACTTGGCAGAAACTCTGCGCAGCAGAACTAACTTGCGATGACCTGCCTGTGACGGGGCGTCACGGCTGACACGGGCTGTCATGGACCCCCGTTGCAATCTCCAGTGACTTGCCAAGGGTCCCCTCTACACTCTTGGACAAGGCCCCCATGATAGAACCCTTGTGACGGGGCGTTACAGCCATGACTGGCTGTTGACTGCTCCGTCGCCAAGGCTTCCTGGGACAGCCTGCCATCAGGTTTTGGGTCCTTTCCTCAAGGAACCTTTAATGGTCCTTGGGGATAATTTCCCGGACGTTTCCAACCCAAATACGATATTCTATGAGTTTAACACCTCTCACATGAATTTCATCCAAAACGAACACATAAAACTCGACGAAACACACCTAAATGTACAAGGTCGACTTAAGGCATATCTTTCGAATGCCTTAGACATTCTTGGTCGTTTGACCTCCAAATTTCACGAAACTTTAACCACTGCCTATACATGCTATATTAACTCTATTAAGAACCTTAAAACACCATGAAACACACATAAACACATAAAACCACATAAGAGACAATTAGGTGACTTAGTCGTCAAACGTCTTAGTCGTCCCTTGACGTTTGACTTCCAACACCTCTAATATTTTAGCTACTGCCTCTATACAACATATTAAACATATTTAGGACCTTAGAACACTAATACAAACATGTTAGGCTCTATATCACCTAAGCTATTTTCGAGATCTTACAATCTCCCACACTTGGACAACATTTATCCTCGAATGACAATTGCCACTCTCCGAACACTTCCAAGATTAGAGATTCAACTAGAAGAACATAACCAAACCATACAACACATTATCAAGAATAAATCATCAATTTCACATAATCAAGAGATTCACAACACAACAAGAAACAAGAAAACAATTCTATAACTCATTATGCTACAAAACTCATTTGCTTCAATCCAAATAACAAAAACTCATTTTATATTGAACACCTTACTCATATACATCAGTTCTAACCACATAACAAGAATTTTAGACCAAAGAATCAATTAGTCATTTTTACAAAAAATTAACAGTGAGCAGTGTATCCATCTACAGTGATTTCAGCAACTTTTCCAAAAAAATGAAATCTTTAGGCAATTCAATATATAAACATGCTAATATGCAAGATAACATCATGTAAACACATCATACAACATGCTCAAAGCTTCATAACACACACAATGCTAGAAATAAATGAAATTCAATTTCAACCAAATTCCTAAACATCATGCACATGCAACAATTCAAGGAATTCTATCCCATCTACAAACCATACTCCCCCACTTAGAAGGAAACTCATACTATCAAAAGATAAACAAGAACTTACCAACATCATCATCACCATCACCCGACTTCTCAATTCTAGTACGGAGTGAATAGAAATGCCTCTTAGTTGGAGCATCATCGTTTGGAACACTAGGCTCAACCCTCTTGCCCTCCTTCCTAAAAGCAATGTTTGGACAATATCTCACTTTGTGCCCATCCTTTACACATCCAAAGCAACTGTCGGTACCCAATAGACACTCACCATAGTGACTCTTGCCACAATTTGCACAAGTAGGCTTGCTACCCTTAGAACCACCTCCTTTCTCAAACTTCTTCTTAGGAACTCTAGGTCCATCTTGAGATTGAACTCTTTTTTTGAACCTAGGTTGCTCTTGTTCACTAGCAACACTCCTTTTCAAACTTGTAGCCATCCTTCTAAGTTTAGACTCCTCAATAGATTGGGCATACACCATGAGTCTAGATAGGGTCATATTATCATGAAGCATAGCGGTACGACATTCTTCCTTCACCAAGTCAGCTACTCCGGTACAAAAGCGACTCATTTCATCTCTTGTATTAGACACAAGAGAAAGATCATACCTAGACAATGTCGAGAATTTCAAAGAGTAACACTCATATTGCCTTGCTTGAGATTAATAAACTCCTCCACCTTGACTTCTCTTCTCTCTCGGGGAAAGTACTTGCCAAGAAAAGCTCCATTAAACTCTTCCCACTCAATACGACCTGAATCTTCCGGCCTATTGTCCTTCCATTGAGTGTACCAAATTTGAGACACATCTCTCAATTGATAAGAAGCCAACTCCGCCTTCTCCCTAGATGTAACCCCTATAGCACTCAAAACTTTGTACACACCATCAAGAAATTCTTGGGGATCCTCATTCACCTTAGAGACAAGAAAGATAGGAGGATTCATCCTCACAAAGTCTCTCAACTTAGAAGTCATAGTGCTCTCCATATCCCTAGGCACCATACTCAAATATATTTGAGTAGTTACGGCTTGAGCTAAAGCCATCAAAGCCTCTCCAATCACCCTATTAGACAACTCCGGTACCTCATTACCTCCATCCACATTAGGAACTTGATCACCTTGGGGAGGTACTTCATCACCTTGCCCATCTTGGACACCTTGCTCATCTTGAGCAACTTTCTCAACTTGCTCAACTTGAGGAACCTCATCATTCACCCTCTCCTCTTCCAATCTTCTAGCGGCCATCCTTCTAGTATTCATCTCCTAGCAAACACAAGGAAACTAATAAGAAGGATAATCATAACATTTACTCTACCGCACGATATAGGAGTAGAAAAGAAGGGAAACTCTATTGTCCTATAGCCTCTCGCCCATAGATGTGTCGCAACTCACACCGATGGTCAAGACTCTACTAGACGTGACTTGATGAGACTTTTTGATATCTAATACTACTTTCATCAATCCTATGCTCTGATACCAACTTTGTCACAACCCGAGACCATACCCTAGAAGATAGGGTGCAATCTTGGATTGCGACCGGCGTCGTCGAACTCTCAGAGTTCTAAGACAAGCCTCATTCATATCATTCATCGCATATACATAGTGAAAAGTAGTGCAGAAGTAAAACTTTTCACTAAAACATAATATAGTCTTTTAAACTCTTTCATATAAAAGTAATAGAAATGCTAAGTCTCAATCTCATCATCTTAAGACACAAGAATACTTTTGGGTCACGGCCCATACTTCAAACGAAAATAGAAATACTCATAGTCTATTACAAAACTTCATAAAACAAATATAAAACGACATGTATATGCCCTCGAGTCAAATGAGGACATACATCAACTCTTCTTCTCGGACGATCCTTCTAAGCCCAAGACTTCTTCTCCAAATCTCCTTACCTACCAAGGACTATAGATAAAAAATAAAGTATGGAATTAGTACAACCACATGTACTAAGTATGGCTATATGCATAAAATCATGAAAACGGACTTTATTGAAACTATGCATCTTTTCATTTAGAAATCATAGCTTAAACATAAGAACATCATTTATTAATTAACAAACACATAAGATAACATTTAATCGAAAATAACATTTAAGGAACTCACTTTACAGTGAGCTATATTCACTGTACAGTGAATTAATTCACTGTTATAGTGAATCACTTCTTCCTTCACCCTAAGTCTTCCTAGCATGTAATTCCCTCACTTAAAGTCATCCTAAGATTCACTTAAGTCACACAAAGAGAAACCGCCCATACACCCTCTCTAGATGTGCCTAAACGACCCTTAAGATTATCTATGATGAGTCACATACATACTTAGAAAACAATCATAAACATCAATGTAAGATTCATCTACCAAAGGTGATTTCCAAGGTTCACTTGAGTGAGTGTGGAGCGACCGCCCATACAATCTCTATCACACACACAAAAGAGATCCTGTAGACTACCTCAAATAGAATCATTCTCACTAAACACACCAACACTTAGATTAGAAGAAATTCTCCTTCCAAAGCCTATCAAAAGACCTACTTAAGTAAATCAAGAAGATATGTCCATAGTACAGTGACCTCTCCAAAATTACCTAAATATCCCTTAAGACTTCTAAGGTTTAGATCATGTCAACACTATTAACCAACTTCCCTAACTAGAGTCATCCTCAAGACTTCCAAAGATAAGACATGAAGAGACCATCCTTTCATGTCCTCCACACACTTTAGCTAAGGAATGCTTAAGTCACTTTAGATTAGGTACTCAACCATTCACATAGTTACTAACATAGGTCATTAGTTCATTAGTTCATTAAGACTCATACATCACATAAGACACTCACATAAAGCATCACATAAGACACTCACATAATGGATCACATAATGGTCTTTGGACAAGACCTAGGAACTCCACATAACACCTTCAAAGTCTATTGTGCAATGTATAGATAGCGTCCCATACCACCACCTAAACCTCATACACTTATCTAATGCTAATAGGTATTCCACATGATGAGAATAGGAAATAACCTACATAGACCATGGTAGCAAGACATGGAATCCGAAGTTCTATCCTACTTCGATGAGGTTGTTCCACTTGCCAATGGTAGAACTTGGACACATCCCATGTAGGCACATGGTTAAGGAATATGAAGGGCGTATTAAGCATTCAGTCTGTTCTTTAACTAAATCCGCTTAACCCTACTCATACTAACTTGGTGCTAGCCTTTGTTCTCATAGATTAGTTCACATTAAGGTTCATATAAATAGGACCTTATCTATTTCATGACCCCCTTTACATTCACCTTACCAAAGCAAGTTCCACTAGGGCATATCTCACTTTAGCGACAAGAAGCTCATAGCGATTTTCCTAAGGTATGATATGATGTCGTTCCAGCCAATGAACCTTAAGTACATCACTCATCACATGAAGGATACCATTACGGCTAACTTCTTCACAATTCATAACCTCGCCACTAAGTTCAAGGTTCCACATAAATTGACCTTCTTATCATTAAGGACTCACTTATATTTATTTATTCAAGACTAAGATTTATAACACCCTATATCAAGAAATCACATATCCATAATCATAAATACATCAAGCAAGAGATACAAGTCAACCAAGACAAGACATCACATACTTCACTTTTAACCCATAATACAAGCAATTCTAGAAACACTTCTAAAATAACCTAACATCTTCAAGTCATCCTATATATCATCATAACATCATTAATATACTTCACATAGACTCACAAAGTCAAGTAGGAATAAACAAGACTTAACCCTAACACTATACTCATAATGTCAAGTCAAAGTCTAACATAATCACTTAAGGCAACATAACTAGAAGAATACATACATGACTATATAACTTCACATGTAGATAAGTAATATCATACTCACATCATTAACTACACAAATAGCCTCATAACTTCAAGTAGTTGCCAATAAGGCCATGCTCATAATATTGCATAAAGTAACGCCGACATAGCCACAACAATTGCAAATTAAACAAATAACACCGCCACCATAAGTGGAGCATACCAATCACAATAATATCGAAGTATAATTAATATCAAATTAAGGAAAATGGGGCAGCATACCTTCATCCCCATATCCACACTTCAATTCAATGCCAAATCAACCAATTCAACATCACAAGGCCCTTACCCATGGCCATGAACAATAATTCCAAGAAATAACCATAAAACTCAATGAATCTACATCAATTCAATCTCGGTTTAACATTATAATATCAATTATAAATCAATTGAACACAATTCTTATATCATTAGAAAGCCCATTAGAAACTACACAATAATTAATCAATAAAAGCTTAATATCAAGTAAACCAATAAGTAGTTAAAACTAGGGTTCACCAATTCACATGGGTTCATAGGTAATTTATGTTGAAATCATCAATACAATATCAATTAGATCATAATTCAATGTTTAGAAATCATTTATGCAAGAACCCATGGTAGAATTCCGAAATTGGACAATTCACTTTAGAAAACTTTGTAAACACTTTGATGATTGGGCTCCTTGATGAAATAAGTTTCAAGGATCAAAACTCATACCTCAAGGATGATAATTCTTCACTTTGATGAAGAATTTCCACTCAATAACCCCTCACCAAGCTGCCTCTTCAATGGAGTCTTCAATGGAGGTTTTGGGATTTCTAAGAGACTTTGGATTTTGATTTTAGAAGAATAATGAAGTCTCTAGGTTATTAACCACTTAAATAGTTATTTAAAATACCCATAATACCCCTAAACAACCGCCTAAACAATTATTTGGAAGTGGGGTGAATTTACCAATTCACCCCTGACTTGGTAGAAACTCTGCGCAGGAGAACTAACTTGCGACGACCTGCCTGTGACGGGGCGTCACGGCTGACACGGGCAGTCATGGACCCCCGTTGCAAGCTCCAGTGGCTTGCCAAGGGTCCCCTCTACACCCTTAGACAAGGACCCCACGACGGAACCCTTGTGACGGGGCGTCACAGCCATGACTGGCCGTTGACTGCTCCGTCGCCAAGGCTGCCTGGGACAGACTGCCATCAGGTTTTGGGTCCTTTCCTCAAGGACCCTTTAATGGTCCTTGGGGATAATTTCCTGGACGTTTCCAACCCAAATACTATCGTATATGAGTTTAAAACCTCTCACATGAATTTCATACAAAACGAACACATAAAACTGACGAAACACACCTAAACGTACAAGGTCGACTCAAGGCATATCTTTCGAATGCCTTGTACGTTCTTGGTCGTTTGACCTCCAAACTTCACGAAACTTTAACCACTGCCTATACATGCTATAATAACTCTATTAAGAACCTTAAAACACCATGAAACACACATAAACACATAAGACCACATAAGAGACAATTAGGTGACTTAGTCGTCAAACGTCTTAGTCGTGCCTTGACGTTTGACTTCCAACACCTCTAATATTTTAGCTACTGCCTCTATACCACATATTAAACATATTTAGGACCTTAGAACACTAATACCAATATGTTAGGCTCTAGAGCACCTAAGCTATTTTCAAGGTCTTACAGTTAGTCTATCAGTGCTTAGTATAAAGTTCCATTACATTCAACTCATATGTCATGGAAGCTGGCTTCTAGTATGAGGACATCATAGCTCAATAGATGATTTCTCATCTCATCATTAGTATTAGGTGTGTTAATCTCAATAATTTCATTAGAGTGTTCATAGAGACTGGTCTCTTCATTAACTTACACTCTCATAGATGAGTACGTTTTGGTAACATTTACTTAGGCTCATTTGAGATTGTTCTCATCTTTCACATTAGCCTCATATCGTGTTGTCACCACATTCATTAACATTAGCACAATTGCTCTTCATAATTACTCACCCCATTTTACGTGAATGTTCATTTCATCATATGCCAATGCACTTGGCCATTTGTGTGTTTCACACTCTTACTTAACCCTTCTAGGGTTTCATCATGTCATTACATAATAATCATTTCATCGTATGCCAATGCACTTGGCCATTTAGTATGTTTTACACTCGTACTTAACCCTTCTAGGGTTACTTCATTTCATTACATACATCTTAGGTTCACTTATTTTTAAACGTATGCTAGACTTATGGGTCTATACGTACAAGCCATGAGACTTCATTCATAGTTCTTTAAGTGACTCATATCTTCCTAAGATTATGTAGTACAAGACTTATGCATCTTGTATGTATGCAAAGATTTCAATTTCGATCTAAGTAGATGGCATTATTCTTGAACATTTAATTCACGTATGATTTATGTATCAATACGGAAATTTGGGCAAGGAAACCCAAGTTCCAATCCCTTGGACTACACTAACATTTTTCCTTGATTTTATTTTTAGTCCTCATGACATTGGGACCCTAGATCAATCCCCAACATCAACATTTCTTTTTAGTTCCTTTTCTTAAGAAAATCTCTCCCTTGGCCGAGGGGTTGTGGGTTCGAACCCCCACAACCCTCTTTTATTTTCCTAGTTATTTTTCCTGTTCATTTCGCATTAACCAGGATGTTGTGGGATCAAACCCCCACAGCCTCTCTTTATTTTTTTCTTTATTTTGCTTGGGACTGAGAGATTGTGGGTTCGAACCCCCACAGCCTCCTTATTTTATTTTCATTTAAAAGTTAACTATTTAAGCGTTGGCAGTGAGGTTGTGGGATCGAGCCCCCACAGCCTCACTTTATTTTCTTTTTAATTTCTCACTTTGTCTCCTCCTTAAGCCAAGAGGTGGTGGGTTCGAATCCCACTCATCCCATTATTTTTATTAATTTAAAATTTCCATTTTACTCTTGTTTGGCCGAGAGGTTGTGGGTTCGAATCCCACACCTCTCATTTTTTTTCCACCTTTCAGGTAGTGCGGTCTTGGGTTGAATCCCCACTGACCTCACATGTTTAAATTTATTTTTAAACTTCTCAAACTTCAAGTATTCTAGCCGAAAACTCCATTACCAAGTGCTGCAAATTTTATTAAATTTTCTAGCCTTTATTTAACAATATTCAAACGTTCGTTTTGTGGTATTTTCACAATTTGTTTAACGCTTTTTTAGGTATAGATTCATTATTGTTTTAGATTAGATTTTTCCACTTAAGATCAGCCACCTTACACTTCATTTAAACATCACAATTTACACACCTTATACACAATAATTCCAATCATCAAACAAGCCATTTTAAGACTTCAAAACGGAGAACAACAACAAGCATTTTACACAATGCACCACATCATTTTTGGTTGACATCATTGAACATGCTTGCTATTTCCAAACACAAAATCACAAAGAATATCATATTTCTCACTTAGATTATTTCTAACCTAATTTAGATTGAATCAGAAGGAGACTAGGGACAAGGAATTCAAAAATAAAGGGGACAGCCCTAGTTTCATACGTTGGATTTTGTAGAGAGAAATTAATGTTGGAGAAAGGATTCCAAGAGAGAAAACCATACCTTATTTTGACATTCAAACCTTGAACTTGCTGCCCAAACCTTCTCCAAAATTTCGTCTAAGTCCAAAAGCTTCAACACTAACTCGACGGAAAAACTCTTCTCTTTGCCTAACGTTTTTGGTTATGTTTTGAATAAGTTTTTTAACGTGAAAGTTCTTCAAGTGTCAAGAACGTTTAGTTGCTAATCAGTTCTTGTGTTTTTGGCAGAGAGAATGTGAAAAGAGTGGAGAAACGTGAGAGAGATGAGCGTGAGAGAGAGTTAAAAGAGGTGAAGTAGTTTAGACTTAGTCAACTAGGAGACTTAGTCAAATAAAACACATTAATTAATAAATAAATAATAAATAATAATTAATAATAAAAATCTGATTTTCCTTTTTCTTAAATCAGCCATTAATTATTAATTTATTAAATTAATTCACCAATTAAAATAATCACATTAAATCATTGCTCCCACCTAGGTTCGAACCCGGGTGGAGCAAGACTTCACTTCAAGGGCTCAATTTCGGCCCTCTCTCCCCAAATTGCCCCTCCACTATATTAATTAAATAATTAATTACATATTTAGGGTAATTATAATACTACCCTTAGCCAGGAAAAAGACCATTTTACCCCTAGACCCTTCAAACCTAAGATTTCTTCTTTTTAAGTCCGTTAAAGACTCCTTCAAGTAAATCTTCATATTCGAGACCCCTACATGGTTGGACCCAACCTTTCCAAGCACAACTAACTCCCCAAGTTCGTTGGCTTGGTTGTAGCAAGGGTTCCAAGGTCTGGTTGTACGCGCATCAAACCGTGTGAACCCTGGTCTAATCGTAGGCATTCTTGACACATTAAGCATTTCTTATCTTATCCATTTTTAGGGTTGTTACACTCACTTGTTTGGGGTTCTTTGGATTCGCAATTGTAGGGAAACTAGGGTGGCTTAATTGATGGAAGAATACATGAATCAATAAGCTGCACATACCTTATATTATAGACTTAAACCCAGCTTGAAACCATGGTGAATTTGTCCTAAAGCTGTTGCAATTTTTCTTCTTCTTCAATTATGGTTTTGGGAGAATTTTAGGAGAGAAAGGTTTTTGATTTGGAGTCTAGGGTCTTAATGTATAATGTTATGCTTAAATACTCTTCAAATACTTACAATAACCGTCCATGATTATTCCCTAAAGTTCCCAAAATACCCTTGAACTTATTGGACAATTTAACCAACGCAATTTTGACCACCCACCAAAATCATGGACTTTAGTGCGCGTCGCGGAGGCACTTCCGAATATTATTTTTCAAAAACTCTTGGACAGAATGGTTTGTGACAGACCCGTATAGCAAGGTAAAAGTTTTCCCTACTGTGTGACGCGCAGCAGCATGCCAATTCTTGGCTGCTTGGTAGCTTTGCTGGCCCATGTTTGGGTCCTGCTCGAGGACCCTTTTAATGGTCCCCGGGGCATCATTCTCGGATGTTTATACCCTTTGTATGTCAGGATATGGTTAGGAACTATCGGTACTGAATTTCACCATCCCCCTAAACATCATTAAAAAACACTACGACTCACTTGTTCAACTTTGACTAGTTTCTGGACGTCTTGGACGTTCTTGGATGTTTGACCTCCAAACACTTCCAAACATTATATAATTGCTCTTAACACTATTTTTAGTCATTTTAAGACCTTATAAGCTCATGACACTCATGTTAGTCTCAAGATTCACCTAGCTTATTTTGAGGGTGTAACAACCCACATTTAAGATATGCATTCTTGGGTAAAGATGAGACAATCCCTGTAATTATTACAGCAAACCTTAATGGGAAACAAGAAAATTGTTTGGTAACAGTGATAAAGACAAGCCCTTAACGTATCATCATTAATAAAGACATTGAAAGATGTGGAAACATTAAAAAATTTAACAATCAATGTCAAACTCTTTCATATACGAAGATATAGTGGCTAAACTTGTCTCATTTACCATCTAGGTTAAAACATAGGGAACTTATCCCTTACAATCAAATGTATCAACATAAGAAATACAATAGTAGTCTAGTATAAGATAGAATGAACAATAAAGTGTCCTTATGTCCTCGGACATGAGGACATACCAATTTGTCTTGGAGGAAGCAATCCAAGACATCTTCTTCTTCTTCTTCTTCAATAAAACCTAGTAGTCCGAACCTACACTTGTAGAAAAATAAGAGAAATATGGGTTAGTACATTCCACTTTACTAAGTATGGATACCATGCAAGTTAAACCATTAAAACATGCATGAAAGGGACTTTTAGTTCAAAACATGCTATTTAATGTTAAAAGCGATAATATACATTTACATAATCAACCCATGATATAAAATAAGTAGACATTAAAGATCATAAGAAACATTACATGAAATACATACTTCATAACTTACATGATTGACTTCGTTTAGCATCTTAATGAGTAACTCAATAATAGCATCATTCATAACATTATTTATACCTAATCATAAATGTAGAAACTTACAAGAACACCTCGTAAGACCAATTTGTACAATGTATAAGTAACGTCCCATACCATTACCTACACTAGGTAGTATCCCTTGAGAGGGCTAGTTAGGATTAATATCTTATCTTCATTCATCTTTTAAATATTTGGAAACTTAGCCATATCTGACATAGACCATCTCAGCTACATGGAATCCTGTGTCTTTCTCCCACACCGAAAAGAGAGTATCCTACAATCCAAGGTATGACATACATACATCATAGAATCTAGGTGGATCCACTAGCTAAGGACCTACTTGGGAATGTAGTTATGGAACAAGGAGGTTGCTAGTAGAAACCTGGACTTGCTAATGTAAAAGGGTTCGAACTCATAAGGTAACACATACATTGGCAACACAGACTTGCTAACGTAAAAAAAAGTCGATGCGTGAAGTGTCACAACCGGGAAGCACCCCCTAGACGTAACCGGCGTTGTCGTCCTCTTTGAGGACTAAGACTAGCCTCTTAGCATTCATCATAACATTCATTGGCTAAAGTATGCGGAAAAATTAAAACTTTTTAACTATATCTAATTGGAGGTTTACATAGACCTCTACTTTCACATAATAGTATAATATAGAGTATACATAGACCCGTTCGTATAGGAAGATTACTTAGTCTTCTACTTTTAGTCATACACATATATAAGATAGAATTAGAGTCATAAAATCCTGTCTCATCTCATAAAACATGTAAAGCGACAATACAACATGGGCATAACCCTACAACAATAAAAGTAAGCCACATATAGGCTTTATACAACATTGTCTTCAAATGAAAGATAGAATCAACATACGTGTCATAATAGCTAAATAATTCGTAGGTAGAATATCAGCACCATCCTTGGGAAAATGAGGACCTACCACTTGGATGATAAGAGTATTTAAGCCTTCTTCTCGATCGCCTCGAACCAAACCTCAACGACCGAAACCTAAAGTGTTTGGGAAAAAGGGGAGAAAATGGGGTAAGTACGCCACATGTATTAAGTATGAGACCATATGCACATATAACAATCAAACATGATAAAAAGGGGCATTTAGTTAAATCATTCCATTTCATGTCTTTATGCATAATCAACAAATAAACTAACCAATTAAACATGCTTAATCAAGTCAAGGTAACAATATACACATCACGTATTTGAACCCATAACCTTACATAACCTTAACATCAAGTAATCATATTACAAGTAAAACTAAGAGTTAATCATGTGATCTAGTAAAGCAAGACAACCATACATAACCCTTATAAAGCCACGAGTGTGATGATCAAGTAAAGCCCCATAACCCTACCTAATCAAGTAACCAAACAAGAATCACAAATAGTAACTTACTTTACCTAACATAACCTTTAACATACATAAGTTCATACTTTAGTTAACAAGAACCAATTACATATTCATAACCATTATAATCAGTATATAAAGTCATTAACCTTTATTATCATTTATATATATAATATTGACCTCCTAAAGCTCCTATCAAGGTAAACTGGTGCAAGGCCTAGGTAGAGTCCCATACCCCTACCTATGTTAAGTCTAACCATTCAAGTCACCTTAGTTAGCCTATACATCATTACTTCATTTTAGTTTAGGGAACACTTACCATAACCGACATAGACCACATGAGCCAATGTGGAATCCGGTGTCATAACCTTACACCGATGGAAGGTGGTCTACCGGCCAAGGTAATGCCTAACGTAAACATAGCATTCTAGGTGGATCCACTAGCTAGTATTCCTATGGTGACAACATAGTTATGGAACTTGGGGCATCATAGGAAATATCACTCTACATTCTATTTGTGTCATGAGGCAATTCAACCCGTGAGAAAAGTAGTGAACCCTATCTTCCCTACGTGGAAAAGTGTCACCCTCTCACATATAAGATCACTCGGTGCTAAGCTAGTCCCTTATTGAAATGTATTTAATATTTATTTACCAATCATAACTTAATTTAGGTCATAGGGTCTAGTTCTTGTATAATCATCATCAAACTAGGTCAATAGGAATTGCATGAGTAAAAGTCTTTCATCACAACTCTCATAAGTAAGGTTAACACTTTATAGCGTTAGGACAATAAAGCACATTTGGCAATCATCATTACCCTTATTACTTTAACTCTTAATCAACCTCACAACCATACCAAGACATTTCAATTCAACATCATACAAACCTATAAATCCTATACAAACATGCTCCAATACAATAATCATGACTTAACCACAATTAACCATAATTGAAACAAAGGATAAGGTCACAAGACTTACCAAGTCTTCTTCACAACTTCACCATCATCAAGGTCATACAATAAACCCTTACTTCAACCCAATTAGGTAATCAAATTACCATAATTCAGTAACCAATGAAATCACAAGTATAGAAGAGTCATTACTTCACAATTCAATAGTAGATCAAACTTAGGATTTAGTCAATTCACCCTACCCTAGATCATCCATCAAGAACTAGCATGAAAGACTAAACATCATCCTAATTTGTTCATAGTCAGCATATAAACATCATATACAAGTAATTCAACCCATAAACAAGTCAATTGAATGAACAATTACAATCTAAACCAAGAACACAACCTAAGGTTAAGGACTTGAGAACATAGTCTTCAATTAAGGCAAGACCATGAACAATTACTCCAATTAAGTTAGAATACATGTTAATCAACTCATATTAACCTAAAAGAAACATCAACAACTCAATTCACAACATGCTATGCCCTATGGGAGTACTTACTACGATTGGATCATGCAAGATTTCAGGAAGCACATCAAATCTACTAGCTATCAATGGAGTGACAAATGATAGAGTGGATCCTGGATCGAATAATGCATACACAGGGAAAGTAAAGACATGCAACGTACATGTGACTACATAAGCTGACTTATCTTTCTCTTCTCTACCTTTCAGCGCATAGAACCTATTCCTTTTGGGAGGTTCGGCTGTAGCATTTGCATTCGGCCGAGGCTGAGCATTTACCTTGGCTTGATTACTCACTTGAGTATAGTCTCGGAACATGTGTTCACTTTTGCTGCACCCAAAACAGGTGTTAGTACCTACCAAACAGTCACCTCCATGCGAACGGCCCCACTTACCACAAGGCTTGTTGGTTCGCTGGATGTTACGGTCATTGCCCTTTTTGGGGCCCGATTTACTCACCTTAGCTCTTGAATTACCTGAAGGAGTGGAGTTACCTGAGTGCCTCTTGAACTTAGGCTTGTTTTGGACTCCAAGTGAGCGCCTACCCTAGCTCGAACTAGGCTGGTCTGCGGCCTTAGGCCTCTTGCCTTCGTGAACCTTTCTCTTACGGTGACTCTCCTCCACTTGTTGAGAATGAACCATCAACCTGCCCATATCCATATTGTCATGCAACATGGCTGCCCGACAATCTTCTACTAGATCCTCCAACACGCCAGTTACAAATCTGCTTATTTCATCCCTGCTATTTTCCACCAGAGAAGAGGCATACTTTGAAAATTTCACAAATTTCAAGGAATACTCCTTGACAGACATACCCCCTTGTCTTAGGTTGATAAACTCTTCAACCTTGGATTGTCTCTGCTCCCTTGGGAAGAACCTCTCCAGAAAGGCAGTCTTGAGAACATCTCAAGTTATGGGAACATCTCCTCTAGCTCGGCCATCAGCCCACATCCGGTACCAAACCTGTGCCACATCCTTGAGTTGATATGCAGTCAACTCAGCCTTTGCCTCCTCATCAACTCCCATGGCACACAGAATCTTGTAGACCTCATCTACGAACTCCTAAGGATCCTCGCTGGCCTTAGACCTGTAGTACACTGGGGGATTCATCCTGGTGAAGTCTCTCAGCCTGTTAGCCATGGTACTAGCATACGGGTTCTCTCTAGGAGCACCCTCTCTCGCGTATAGAGCCGTGATGGATTGAGCCTGAGTCGTGATGGCTTGTGCCATCTTTAACAAAGCCTTCCTCACTTCACCATCTGTCAACCCATCTGGGTTGACAGGCACTTGTTCAGTAGCAGCTGGGGCTTGAGAAGGAGCTTGATTCCCATCTGCAGCTGCTTCCTCAACTCTTCTCACGGCATTACTTCTTGTGTTCATTTTCTACACGTATACACAAGGAGAGAGTTAGATCCTCAAAATGACATAAAATGTCACAACTCTACATGGCACGATAAAGAGTAGAAGAAGGGAGAATTTTCTATCATCGCGTAGTCTCTAAGTCTTGATTGTGGCGCGCTTCACAACCATAAGCTGGAAACTGCGTAACTTGGTTATGTTGAGCTTTAGATCCTAGGTAACTTAAGCTCATTCTCTTATACCAAGTTTGTAACGACACGGATTCTTGAATCAAAATTGCCACCGGCGTCGTTGACCTCTCAGAAGTCGCAAACAAGCCTCATCTTGCATTCATCACATTCATCTAGTTAAATTTGAGGAAAATGTAAAACTTTTTATATGTATGAAGTTTAATTAGACTTCATATAGTCATTAAATATTTAAATCATATACTAAGTTCAACATAAGAGAACAACCATCTATCATAAAGAATCAATTTGAAACTGAAGATGAATATATCATAAATAGTTTGCCAAACACGGTCTTATTACAAAGCTTCGAAATGAAAGTACGAAAGAAAATCTAGGGACAACATACAGTAGCTATGTCTAATACTAAGGCTAGACTAAAACTGTAGCATCCTTGAAATCAAGAGGACCTACAAAATAGTTTGGAGAAATGCTGAAATCCAAACCGCTGCAAATGTCGTCAATTTGTCCTCTAACCTGGATCTACAAAAATATTAAATAGTAGGGGTTTCGTACACCACTTGTACTAAGTATGGGTGTATGCACACATACACATAAAGCTATGCATGATCAATGAAAGCTCTTCCTAAGCAACATGTCATTTCTGGAAAGTCTAGTCATTAAACTTTCCTAATTCGTTAGTTGTAAATTGTGGTATGAATATGATGTATTTTAATGCATGAAATCACACAACTCATTTTCTATATGATTACAAGACATTAGTATCATCAACATAATTATAGAACCACTCGGGCAAAGATTTGAAAATTTGCTCAACCCCAACCCAAGAGCTCCCTATTTGACACTTAGTTTATTTTTCAGTCTTTTTCTTCTTGTTGTTGTGTAGTTCAATAATTCCTTTGGTCCTATGTTTTACTTACAAGTGCAATGATTTACTGTAGTCACATACCCACAATGAATCGATGTAAGTAATCCAAGGGCTAAGAAATGATTTTCCTACCTTATAGTGAGTCATTCTTTACATTATATATTCATTTCGTTTCATAAGCTATTCTCTATTGGTCATGCCATTTATTTCATTACTTTCATGTTAGGGAAGTTATGAGGTATTTAGTAAACATTTCTGTTTCTACTTCCCTTTATTGGCATCATATAAGAAGTTATTATAAGACAATCTTACTTGGCTTTGCCCATTATTTGTTGAAACTTGATGAGTGTGACATTGGCAATTGACATTCTTAAGATCTTCTTCATTGCTCACTTTGAACATATGTTCCATCATCATCATCATTCTCACTTTCATAGAGACATCATAGGGAATAAGATCATGCGAGCTAACATGAAATCCAGTGTCTGCCCCACACCGAAAAGGGGTGATTCACCAGTTAAAATGAATCTAAATCATGTGATCTACTCATGAAATCCTGTGTCGGCCTCACACATGGAAAGGGGTGATCCTCGGCTAAGGCGAATCCATCTCAAGTGTTCACTCCACACTGAAAAGGAGTGGCCCACGGCTATAGTCAACGAAGAACATATTGTGAGCATTAACCGACATAGATTATGTGAGCTAAACATGAAAGCAAGTGTCTACCCCACACCGAAAAGGGGTGGAATCACCGGCCAAAGTGAAATCGAACATGCCTAGCTCGCTTAGGTGGAAACCACTCGCTAGTTCCTATGTTGGCTAGACATAGTTTGAACACTAGGTACTTAATGAGACTACTTATCCACCTCCATGGTAGCCTCATCACATGAGACTTACACGTGAAAGGACATGCTCATAACTAGTCTATCGGTGTTGTGCTCACTTTCATTATCTTCTTTATCTTTTAGAGTTGACTCAAGCATTATGGAAGGTTGATTCTAGATTGAGATTTACTTACTCTTTTGATGACTTTTCATCCTTACTTTACATTGATGAAATGTGAATTGTCCTTACATAACATCCTTACTTTACATTGATGAAATGTGAATTGTCCTAACATATCATCCTTACTTTACATTGATGAGATTTGAATTGTCCTTACATCTCATCCTTACTTTACAATAATGAAATGTGAATTGTCCTTACATATCATCCTTAGTTGTCAATGAAACGAGTCTCACACTTTCTAACACCTTCATTCGTGAGTATTCTTTTAACATAGTAGCTTAGGTGTAACTAAGACTTGTCTCACTTCCTTTAACACCCCATTCTGGTCACTTATTTAGTTTATACCCCTTTAATTATGTTATAGCTCACATTACTTCTTTACTTTAGTGTAGTAGCTTCATATAATCATTTATGGACGATGAGCTCTTCATTCAATGAGTTTCATGTGTTCATAGTTCATTCTTTTAGAGCATGTTGGGAGTTGTCCCAATGAATGGCATGCCCTTGGTTATGGATTCATTGACTTACTTTAGAAGTGATTATAATATCATTTAATATTATAACTACACAAGATTGACATATAATTAGTATTGGCCTCAACATTTGGAATGTTAAACTAGCAAATCATTTTTTATTGGCATAAGCCAATTTTATGTATGTTCATATTTAAATTGAATATGTATGAACCTTTAGCCAATCTTTTAATCATTTACATAAGCTCCTAGCCATTAGCATGCATTCGTTTTGACAAAATAGTGTTAGCCAATTTCTTGGCTTAAGATAGTCTATTCATTTGAACCTCTTAGACAACATCATATTAATATTCAATGAACTTAGCATCTTCATAACATCAAAAAGACAGCAAGTCAACATTCGGCCAAGACACATAAATCACTTAACACATCACGGACGTAACTTAGCATATCAGCAGTTCTTAATTTATATGATAATATTGATCTTTACACGACTAAAAGTCCATAGGTTTATTCGATATTCATCATTCAAGAACAATACATGTTAAGAAAAGCCAGCACCACATACCAACAACATGATCTTTAACCTATTCAACATTGAATCGAAAAGGATACTAGGGACAAAGGAGTTCGACGAGAACACGGGAAAAAACCTAGTTTTCAAGATCTTTGAATCTTTGGAAAGAAAGTTCTCTTGGAGAAAGAATTCCAGGAGAGAAACACATACCTTAAGTAGAACATAATCTACGAAGAACACCTTGAACGAATCCTTGTAGAAACCTTGGAATTGCCCTAGAACATCGATGGAACTTTTCACGTTTTAGCGTTCTGCGTCTACTGTCTTTGCGTTTTTGTTCTAAGTGTTTGATCGTGAATGATTACGTTTAGAAACTGAATTTGACTTATTCAACTAAGGCTATTTTTGTAAATTGACCAACTGATTAGTAAATTACCAATACGCCCTTCCTAAGTTGACTAAACATAGGAAGATGTTGACATTGACCGAAATCTGGAAATCGGCATTGACCCTTGTTTCGGTCAACATATTGACTTTTAATTAATTAATTAAATCCTTAATTGAATTAATTTAGGGACCTAGGGAAATTACTAAAATACCCCTAAGTCTTTGGGACAATAGCTAACCTTTTGGACCATCCTAGGTTAGGTACTAGGTTGTCCCCTTAACTAGTACTAGATTCCGCCCGATTTGTCCTAGGTTGTCGGGTGCATTAGGGGATCCAATTTGGTTAGTCCTAGGTTAGTTGGCTAGTTAGGATAGTTGGTTAGGACTTAGACTTAGTTAGGTTGGCTGGTCCAACATAGAGGGACCCGCCCGTGCGTGTCTTGCCTAACCGCCCTAACCAAATTCGGTTAGGGTGTTCCGTGGTCCCCTTGTCCGGTTCCTTCACGTGTGTTGCCCATCTGTTTGCACATGGGTTTGTTGCACTTTCCTAAATAATTTATCTTGATGTCTCATTTGGGAATCCTCACTTATTGTCCCAAGGACCCTCACCATGTCCTTGGGCACTACTTAATTTACATGATCATTTTAAATGGTTATGTACTTAGGGTACTAGGCTTGACACTTGGATGCCTAATACCTAATGTACTTGATACTGATGAATTTCTGAATTTTAGCTTAGGGTCTTCATTGCAGGTACATTTCTTATATGTCAATCTTGGATTGGGGTATGACAACACAGAAAGTATATTTCATATTTGTATATAGAAAATTGGCTAATATCTCCTAGCCATTGTTTCTATACTACGCCCAATATTTCTCAATATTGGGCATTGGGGTGCCTATGTACCCCTAATAGGCTATGCTAAGGGCATAGTGGGCTCTTCATTAGACATATGATTTTCTGGAATGTTACAGTCTTCTATTTGAGTTGTGAATCTAAGTTATGTTACTATTGTTATGAGCATGTGAAGGGTTGTGTAATGTCATGTGTAGGTGCTGCCATGTCTTAGGTGATAATTGTTGATGATCCCTACCCATGTACCCCTATGTGAATGTGTGAATAGTTAATGATAGGAGTCTTAAAGTGTTCTATGCAGTTAACTTGTCTCCTATGCTATTGTGTGTTGTGTGGTCTAAGCTTGAAGAGTATTGTGTTCTAAGAGGGTGGCTGCCTCAATACGTTGTTGATAGCCATTATGTCATCATGTGACCAATGTACACACACTCACACTTTATGCATGCTTATAGGTAGTAAAGGTTCATAGTGTCTAATGAAAGGTAGTTCTCATATTCACTAGTGTCTACTACTTTGCATGTTAAGATGACGTTTATGAAAGTATGATATGTGTTTCCTTAACTTGGATGACTTGATAGGTGTACTAGTATGGGCAAGGGTATGGGACTTTGCCTATGCATTGCACATGTGTACCTTGATAGGATAGTTCTAGTTTTGGTTTCTATATGTATGAATATGTGTGACTTACTGTGTTATGTATACACACACACACATGAAAGATGGTCTAGTCAATAGAGGAGCCTTGAAAGGTGTATTCAAGTGTATCCTTAACTAGATGGTACTTTACATATGCTATGTCCCTGTGAAAGGATTTCTCACATGATTTAGGTTGATGAATTCTCATCTATGACCTATGAGCTAAGCATATGAGGGGATGACTTCTCCTAATCTTATGTTTTATAAATAAGTGTTAATAAAGGCTTTTTCAATAAAGGGAACTTAGCTTAGCACCGAGGGAACTTGTAGATGAGGGGGTGATGCTTTTCCAATATAGGGAAAGTAGGGGTTCACTACGGTCCTCATGTGAGAGGGTGACACTTTTCCACAAAGGAAAGGTAGAGGTTCACTACGGTTCTCACATGATGGATAGCCTCATGACCAAAAAAGGGTGTAGAGTTGATATTTCCATGATTTCCCCAAGTTCCATAAACTATGCTTGCAACATAGGATCTAGCAAAGTGAATTCACTTTAGATGCAAGGATATATGTTAATGTTCTACCTTGGCTAGGTAGGAACATCTTCCATTGGTGTAAGGCTCTACGACACCAAATTCCATGTTTAGCAACCATGGTCTTAGTGTCGGTTGCAGATGTAGTTTCCCTAAAGTAAAATGGACAATGAAAGTAATGAACTAGGTTTCTAACTAGAGTGACTTAAGGGAGGTTACTTAGTATAGGTGGAAGTAATGAACCCATCTAGACATTGCACAAGTGACTCCTTAGGAAATCCTAGGAAGGTGACCTAATATGTATGATTTTGTTTATGTCCATATGCATGACTTTGAAGTATTGGTCTACTTGTTACGAAGATGTGCTTGATATGAATCTATATGTATGATGTGGGTCTAAATGACTATATGATGAAGGTCTTTTATTGAACATGAATGAAGTTGTCTTTACTTGTTATATTGATGTATGAATTGAATGTTAAGGTTTATGGTCTTATGAAGAGTTAACTAAGTATATGTGTGGTTATGGGGCTTCACATGTACATTGCACCAATAGGCTAAGATTGGGGTCATGAACAAGATTTAATAATGAAGTATATGCAAAGAAGTAAATGTATGTGTGACTTGATGTGGCTTACTGTAATGTCCTAATGTTTTGACTTAAATGTGTCTTTGATGTATTATGCTTCTATGATGGTATGTGTTGCCTTGTATAAATTGTATGTATGTTTTCCTTGTGGCCTTAAGGTGGTGCATTGCACCTAGTATCACTAGAGGTTACTTGGAAGGTTGATGAGATTAAAGGAAAAAGGGTACACTGTTAAGGTAAAGGTAGCATACTGTAAAGTGGCTTAAAAATGTAATAAATCCTATATGTGATCTTATGTAATGTTTGGCTTATGAATATGTTTATATTATGTATGTGAATGATATAAATGCTATTGGTTAAAGGTTTTATGAAGATTTACTCAAAAAGCATGAAGTATGATTTTCAAGAAAATGTCCGTTTTAAATGCATGTTTTTGCATGATTGTCATATTCAGTACATTTTTGTGCTAATCCCATTCTTCTCTACATTTTACACAAAGTGTAGGTTATGGATGCTTAAAGGATGTCTTGAATTGTGAAGAGCTTGCTAGATGATTCCCAAGCTCAATGAAACGAATCCTTAAAGTTCAAGGATCTCCTACTTATGTCTTTATTGTAAAGTGTTTAAATATTGTATAGTTATGTAATGTGTCTTATGGGTCGTGTCCCTAATGTACTCTAAAGTTATTGAGTCTAAGATGGCAAAGAGACTTAAGGTCTATATATGTATTATGACTTATGTTTTATCTATATATGAGATGAAGTTTCTAGCATATGATGTGCTATGAAAAGTTTTAAATTTTTCCGCTAAATTTACTATGTCAATGCGATGAATGATAACTATGGGCTTGTATAAGACCTCCGAGAGGTTAAGTATGCCATGTTACTTCTAGGGGTTGCTCCCCCGATGTGACAAATGTGGTATCAGAGCGTGAGGTTTGTAAAGTGGTTTTTGGTTCTAAAAGTCTCATATTGCCACGTCTAGAAGAGTCTCGTAGCATTGGTGGTGAGTCGCGACACATCAAATGGTACGGGAGGCTATAGGATGATAGAGTTTCCCTTCTTCATCATTCTCATATCGTGCCATAGAACCTACCTCTATAAGATCTCTCTCTTATGTTTTCTTGTCCGGTGGTCTTTTAGATGTGATTGCTTGGATGAGATTGTATAGATATGATTGACGGAGAAAAGGTGAGTTAATACTTAACTTGGTTTTACGGTTTGATGAGCATGTGTGAAGGTGAATTTTGACATGTTTTGAAGATGTGATGCCATTTAAGGTTATGTATGAGACTTATGTGAAATAGTATGTTATATTGAAGAATGTATGTCATGATATAGTTAAAGCATGTTAGAAGTTATTATGGTTAACATGAGTTTCTTTTCAAACGGGGTATTACTATATGGTTTTACATGTTGGTGTCTTACTATTATCATTTGAACTTGAAATGCTTAGTGACCAGCTGTGAAAGCATGCTACCTTGAGGATATGTGTTTTAAAGTGTTCAATATGTCCCTTTGAATGTATGCATGATTTTTCAAATGTTACCTTAGTTGGGATGTGTGAACATTCATGATTACCTAGTATGGATGGGAGTTCTTTGTGTATACTTTATCCTATGTGTGAAGGTAGTATGCATGTCTTGGTAGGGTGATGATGTGGGTTTTAGTGACCTAGAAGTCACCTTACTGTAATGTCCATGTAAAAAAAAAGAAAAACAAGGAAGAATATTATAGCTAAGTCTCCTTGTTGTTTTCCCCTAATATTGTATGGCCTTTGTGTCTATTGTATTGTATAAAAATCGTAAGTGGTTGAATATTATGACCAAACATGATGAATGGGGAGAAATTGCCGAGGTGATAAAGTTTAGAACACCTTTGGAGCCCTTATGGTATGTTACTGTAATTCCTTCTAATGTGATAATCGCTTTTAAGTGATGAAAAATGAATGTTGTTAAGTTAAGATCCTCTTAAGGTTGGGTTAAGTTGCTCTTAATTGGGTTTACCCTAAGTGGGGGATGGTGATGAAATAGTAATGTTATAGGAATTGTCTACCTTGACCTTCTATTTTTGCTTCATCTTGAATCTAATGAAGTCTTGATGAGCTTTTCATGAATAGAGTCTTGCATAAAGTATGACATAATCTTAAAGATCTTATGAATATTCCAAAGTGCATGAATTGAAATTTTGATTAAATACATGTTTCTCATGAGTATTGTACATCCTAACATGGTAATGGTACACTTGACTTCATGAGATAAGTAGGAAACTTGGTTTTAGTCACTTGTGATATGTAAGGTTTAGCCTTATAATGAAAAGTTGAGTCTCTTTAAAATGAAATATATGGAGTCTCTTGGAAAATATGTGACTTGTATGATTTGGAAAGCATGATTGTAGGCTCACTCTTGAAAAGTGAAAGCATGTTTAGCTTAGTATTCATGTTTGTGCCTATAACTTGTATTGTTGTTCCTAATAGATGTTTATGGTGAAGGTGAGTACTATGTTATGAATTGAAATTTTGTGAATTAGCTTCCTATTTGTTGTGATGTGCTTGGTGTGATTTACCATTTCGACTTCACTAGGAAGAAAATATGATCATGTCTTGGTTTGAAAGTGAGAATTTCTCATATTACCGTAAAGATGGCCTTTGTGCATTTGTTTGGGTGTGAGCTCATGATACATGTAAGTGTTTAGGAGATGGACATTCCTCCATGGATACAACTAAACATGTTATGGTTGAGTATGACCCTCATAGCATTAGGTCTAACTTATAAGAATCATTTGTCAACCTATCTTACTCAAGTCTATGTGCATTGAAGTATGAGTTCTTAAATATCTTTTGAGTATATGTTGTAATCTGCCTATGTGTGGACTTACGAGATGATCTCTTCCAATATTCTAGCGGCCATCCTTCTAGTATTCATCTCCTAGCAAACACAAGGAAACTCATAAGAAGGATAATCATAACATTACCCTATAGCACGATATAGGAGTAGAAAAGAAGGGAAACTCTATCGTCCTATAGCCTCTTGCCCATAGATGTGTCGTGACTCACACCGATGTTCAATACTCTACTAGACGTGACTTGATGAGACTTTTTGATACCTAAAACTATTTTCACCAACCTATGCTCTGATACCAACTTCGTCACAACCCGAGACCATACCCTAGAAGATAGGGTGCAATCTCGGATTGCGACCGGCGTCGTCGAACTCTCAGAGTTCTATGACAAGCCTCATTCATATCATTCATTGCATATACATAGTGAAAAGTAGTGAGGAATTAAAACTTTTCACAAAAACATAATATAGTCTTTAAAAACCTCTTTCATATAAAAGTAATAGAAATGCTAAGTCTCAATCTCATCATCTTAAAACACAAGAGTACTTTAATACGAAAATAGAAATAACATAGTCTTATTACAATACTTCATAAAAGAAACATAAGATGACATATATGCCCTCGATACAAATGAGGACATACTTCAATTCTTCTACTCGGACAATTATTCTAAGCACAAGTCTTCTTCTCCAAAAGCTTCTTACCTACCAAGGACTATAGATAGAAAATAAAGCATGGAATTAGTACAACCACATGTACTAAGTATGGCTATATGCATAAAATCATGAAAACGGACTTTATTGGAAATATGCATCTTTTCATTTGGAAATCATAGATTAAACATAAGAACATTATTTAGCAATTAAGAAACACATAAGATAATATTTAATCAAAAATAACATTTAATCAAAAATAACATTTAAAGGCTCACTTTACAGCGAGTTCACTTCACTGTACAGTGAAGTCCCTTCACTGTTACAGTGAAGTCCTAGCCATCCCTTTTAACATCTCCTAGCATGTAATTCCCTCACTTAAAGTCATCCTAAGATTCACTTAAGTCACACAAAGAGAAACCGCCCATACACCCTCTCTAGATGTGCCTAATCGACCCTTAAGATTACCTACGATGAGTCACATATATACTTAGAAAACAATCATAAATATCTATGTAAGATTCTTCTACCAAAGATCAATTCCAAGGTTCACTTGAGTGAGTGTGGAGCGACCGCCCATACAATCTCTATCACGCACACACAAGAGATCCTATAGACTACCTCAAATAGAATCACTATCACTAAACAGACCAACACTTAGGTTAGAAGATATGCTCCTTCCAAAGCCTATCAAAAGACCTACTTAAGTAAATCTAGAAGATAAAGTCCATAGTGCAATAACCTCTTCAAGATTACCTAAGTATTCCTAAAGACTTCCTATGGTTTAGATCATGTCAACAAGATTAACCAACTTCCCTAACTAGAGTCATCCTCAAGACTTCCAAATATGAGACATGAAGAGACCATCCTTTCATGTCCTCCTCACACTTTAGCAAAGGAATGCTTAAGTCACTTTAGATTAGGTACTCAATCATTTACATAGTTACTAACATAGGTCATTAGTTCATTAGTTCATTAAGACTCATACATCACCTAAGACACTAACATAATAGATCACATAATGGTCTTTGGACAAGACCTAGGAACTCCACATAACACCTTCAAAGTCTATTGTGCAATGTCTAGATAGCGTCCCATACGACCACCTAAACCTCATAAGCTTATCTAATTCTAAAAGGTATTCCACATGATGAGAATAGGCAATAACCGACATAGACCATGGTAGCAAGACATGGAATCTGAAGTTCTATCCTACTTCAATGAGGTTGTTCTACTTGCCAATGGTAGAAGTTGGACACATCCCATGTAGGCACATGGTTAAGGAATATGAAGAGTGTACGAAGTATTCAATCTCTTCTTTAATTGAATCCACTTCCCCCTTACCCATACTCACTCGGTGCTAGCCTTAGTTCTCATAGATTAATTCACATTAAGGTTCATATAAATAGGTCCTTATCTAGTTCATGACCCCTTTTACATTCACCCTACCAAAGAAAGTTCCACTAGGGCATATCTCACTTTTGCGACAAGAAGCTCATAGTGATTTTCATAAGGTATGATATGATGCCGTTCCAGCCAACCATCCCTAAGTCCATCACTCATAACATGAAGGATACCATTACGGCTAACTACTTCACAATTCATAACCTCGCCACTAAGTTCAAGGTTCCACATAACATTGACCTTCTTATCATTAAGGTCCCATCTATATTCATTATTCAAGACTAAGAGTTATAACACCCTATATCATGACATCAGATATCCATAATCATATGTACATAAAGCAAGAGATACAAGTCAACCAAGACAAGACATCACATACTTCACTTTTAACCCATAATACAAGCCATTCTAGAAACACTTCTAAAACAACCTATCATCTTCAAGTCATCCTATATATCATCATAACATCATTAATATACTCCACATAGACTCATAAAGTCAGGTAAGAATAACCAAGACTTAACCTAACACAACATTCATAATATCAAGTCAAAGTTTAACATGATCACTTTAAGGCAACATAACTAGAAGAATACATACATGACTATATAACCTCACATGTAGATAAGTAATATCATATTCACATCATCAACTACTCAAATATCCACATAACTTCAAGTAGTTACCAACAAGGCCATGCTCATAATATTGTATAAAGTAACGCCGACAAGGCCACATCAATTGCAAATAGAACACATAACACCGCCACCATAAGTGGACCATACTAATCACAATAAAATCGAAGTATAATTAATATCAAATTAAGGAAAATGGGGCAGCATACATTCATTCCCATATACACACTTCAATTCAATGCCAAATCAACCAATTCAACATCACAATGCCCTTACCCATGGCCATGAATAACAATTCAAAGCAATAACCAAAAAACTTAATGAATCTACATCAATTCAATCTAAGTTTAACAATCTAAGATCAATTATATATCAATTGAACACAATTCTTATATCATTATAAAGCCCATAAGAAACTACACAACAATTCATCAACATTAGCTTAATATCAAGTAACCCAAAAAGTAGTCAAAACTAGGGTTCATCAATTCACATGGGTTCATAGGTAATTTATGTTCAAATCATCAATACAATATCAATTAGATCATAATTCAATGTTTAGAAATCATTTATGCAAGAACCCATGGTAGAATCCCGAAATTGGACAATCACTTTAGAAAACTTTGTAAAACACTTTGAGGATTGGGCTCCTTGATGAAATAAGTTTGAAGGACCAAAATCCATACCTCAAGGATGATAATTATTCACTTTGATGAAGAATTTACACTCAAGAATCCCTCACCAAGCTGCCTCTTCAATGGAGTCTTCAATGGAGGTTTTGGGATTTCTAAGAGACTTTGGATTTTGATTTTAGAAGAATAATCAAGTCTCTAGGGTGTTAACTACTTATATAGTTAATTAAAATATCCATAAGACCCCTAAACAACAGCCTAAACTCTTATTTAGACGTGGGATGAATTTACAAGTTCACCCCTAACTTGGCAGAAAATCTGCGCAGGAGAACTTGGCTGCGACGACTGCCTGGTGACGGGGCGTCACGGCTGACACGGGCCGTCATGGACCTCTGTTGCAAGCTCCAGTGACTTTACAAGGGTACCCTCTACACCCTTGGACAATGACCCCACGACAAAACCCTTGTGACGGGGCGTCACAGCCATGACTGGCCGTCGACTGCTCCGTCGCCAAGGCTGCCTGGGACAGCCTGCCATCAGGTTTTGGGTCCTTTCCTCAAGGACCCTTTGATGGTCCTTGGTGATAATTTCCCGGACGTTTTGAACCCAAATACAATAGTATATAAGTTTAACACCTCTCATATGAATTTCATCCAAAACGAACACGTAAAACTCAACGAATCTCGCCTAGACGTACAAGGTCGACTCAAGGCATATCTTTCGAATACTTGGACGTTCTTGATCGTTTGAACTCTAAACTTCACGAAACTTTAACCACTGCATATAAATGATATATTAACTCTATTAAGAACCTTAAAGCACCATTAAACACACATAAACACATAGAACCACATAAGAGACATTTAGGTGACTTAATCGTCAAACGTCTTAGTCATCCCTTGTTGTTTGACTTCCAACACCTTTAATATTTTAGATACTTCCTATATACAACATATTAAACATATTTAGGACCTTAGAACACTAATACCAACATGTTAGGCTCTAGTTAACCTATATCATTTTCGAGTTCTTACAATCTCCCCCACTTGGACAACATTCGTCCTCGAATGACACTTGCCACTCTCCGAACACTTCCAAGATTAGAGACTCAACTAGCAGCACATAACCAAGTCATACAACACATTATCATGAAGAAATCATCAACTTCACATAATCAAGAGATTCACAACATAACAAGAAACTAGAAGACAATTCTATAACTCGTTATGCTACAAAACTCACTTACTTCAATCCAAATAGCAAAAACTCATTTTATATTCAACATCATACTCATATACATCAGTTCTAACCACATGACAGGAATTTTAGACCAAAGAATCAATTAGTCATTTTCTCAAAAATTTCACAGTGAGCAGTTCATAAAGAAACAGTGATTTTAGCAACTTTTCCAAAAATGCAATCTTTAGGCAATTCTTTATATAGACATGCTAGAATGCAAGATAATATCATGTAAACACATCATACAACATGCTCAAAGCTTCATAACACACACAATGCAAGAAGTAAATGAAATTCAATTTCAACAAAACTCCTAAACATCATGCACATGCAACAATTCAAGGAATTCTACCCCATCTACAAACCATACTCCCCCACATAGAAGGAACTCATACTATCAAAAGAGAAACAAGAACTTACCAACATCATCATCACCATCACTCGACTTCCCAATTCTAGTACGGAGTGCATAGAAACGCCTCTTAGTTGGAGCATCATCCTTTGGAACACTAGGCTCAACCCTCTTGCCCTCCTTCCTAGAAGCAATGTTTGGACAATCTCTCACTTTGTGCCCATCCTTTCTACATCCAAAGCAACTATCGGTACCCAATAAACACTCACCATAGTGTTTCTTGCAACACTTGGCACAAGTAGGCTTGCTATCCTTAGAACCACCTCGTTTCTCAAACTTCTTCTTAGAAACTCTAGGTCCATCTTGAGATTGAACTCTTTTCTTGAACCTAGGTTGCACTTGGTCACTAGCAACACCCCTTTTCAAACTTCTAGCCATCCTTCTAAGTTTAGACTCTTCAATAGATTGTGCATACACCATGAGTCTAGATATTGTCATATTATCATGAAGTATCACAGTACGACATTCTTCCTTCACCAAATCGGCTACTCCGGTACAATTGCGACTCATTTCGTCTCTTGGATTGGACACAAGAGAAGGAGCATACCTAGACAATGTCGAGAATTTTCAACAGTACTCCTCAACACTCATATTGCCTTGCTTGATATTAATAAACTCCTCCACCTTGACTTCTCTTCTCTCTCGGGGAAAGTACTTTCCAAGAAAAGCTCCCTTAAACTCTTCCCACTCAATAGGACCCGAATCTTCCGGTCTATTGTCCTTCCATTGAGTGTACCAAATTTGAGAAACATCTCTCAATTGGTAAGAAGACAACTCCGCCTTCTCCCTAGATGTAACCCCATAGCACTCAAAACTTTGTACACACCATCAAGAAACTCTTGGGGATCCTCATTCACCTTAGAGCCAAGAAAGATTGGAGGATTCATCCTCACAAAGTCTCTCAACCTAGATGTCATAGTGCTCTCCATAACCCTAGGCACCATACTCAAATTGATTTGAGTAGTTACGGCTTGAGCTAAAGTCATCAAAGCCTCTCCAATCACCGCATTAGAAAACTCCGGCACCTCATCACCTCCATCCACATTAGGAACATAATCACCTTGGGGAGGCACTTCATCACCTTGCCCATCTTGGACACCTTGCTCATCTTGAGCAACTTGCTCAACTTGCTCAACTTGAGGAACCTCCTCATTCACCCTCTCCTCTTCCAATCTTCTAGGGGCCATCCTTCTAGTATTCATCTCCTAGCAAACACAAGGAAACTCATAAGAAGGATAATCATAACATTACTCTACCGCACGATATAGGAGTATAAAAGAAGGAAACTCTATCGTCCTATAGCCTCTTGCCCATAGATGTGTCGCGACTCACACAATGGTCAAGACTCTACTAGACGTGACTTGATGAGACTTTTTGATACCTAATACTACTTTCACCAACCTATGCTCTGATACCAACTTTGTCACAACCCGAGACCATACCCTAGAAGATAGGGTGCAATCTCGAATTGCAAACGGCGTCGTCGAACTCTCAGAGTTCTATGACAAGCCTCATTCATATCATTCATTGCATATACATAGTGAAAAGTAGTGAGGAATTAAAAATTTTCACAAAAACATAATATAGTCTTTAAAAACCTTTTTCGTATAAAAGTAATAGAAATGCTAAGTCTCAATCTCATCATCTTAAGACGCAAGAGTACTTTAATACGAAAATAGAAATAACATAGTCTTATTACAATACTTCATAAAAGAAACATAAGATGACATATATGCCCTCGATACAAATGAGGACATACTTCAATTCTTCTACTCGGACAATTCATCTAAGCCCAAGTCTTCTTCTCCAAAAGCTCCTTACCTACCAAGGACTATAGATAGAAAATAAAGTATGGAATTAGTACAACCACATATACTAAGTATGGCTATATGCATAAAATTATTAAAACGGACTTTACTGGAAATATGCATCTTTTCATTTGGAAATCATAGATTAAACATAAGAACATCATTAGCAATTAAGAAACATATAAGATAACAGTTAATCAAAAATAACATTTAAAGGCTCACTTCACAGTGAGTTCACTTCACTGTTACAGTGAAGTCCTAGCCATCCCTTTTAACATCTTCTAGCATGTAATTCCTCACTTAAAGTCATCCTAAGATTCACTTAAGTCACACAAAGAGAAACCGCTCATACACCCTCTCTAGATGTGCCTAAACGACCCTTAAGATTACCTACGATGAGTCACATACATACTTAGAAAACAATCATAAATATCTATGTAAGATTCTTCTACCAAAGATCAAATTCCAAGGTTCACTTGAGTGAGTGTGGAGCGACCGCCCATACAATCTCTATCACGCACACACAAGAGATCCTATAGACTACCTCAAATAGAATCACTCTCACTAAACACACCAACACTTAGGTTAGAAGACATTCTTCTTCCAAAGCCTATCAAAAGACCTACTTAAGTAAATCTAGAAGATAAAGTCCATAGTGCAATAACCTCTTCAAGATTACCTAAGTATTCCTTAAGACTTCCTAAGGTTTATATCATGTCAACAAGATTAACCAACTTCCCTAACTAGAGTCATCCTCAAGACTTCCAAAGATGAGACATGAAGAGACCATCCTTTCATGTCCTCCTCACACTTTAGAAATGCTTAAGTCACTTTAGATTAGGTACTCAATCATTTGCATAGTTACTAACATAGGTCATTAGTTCATTAGTTCATTAAGACTCATATATCACCTAAGACACTAACATAATAGATCCCATAATGGTCTTTGGACAAGACCTAGGAACTCCACATAACACCTTCAAAGTCTATTGTGCAATGTCTAGATAGCGTCCCATACCACCACCTAAACCTCATAAGCTTATCTAATTCTAAAAGGTATTCCACATGATGAGAATAGGCAATAACCGACATATACCATGGTAGCAAGACATGGAATCTGAAGTTCTATCCTACTTCGATGAGGTTGTTCTACTTGCCAATGGTAGAAGTTGGACACATCCCATGTAGGCACATGGTTAAGGAATATGAAGAGTGTACGAAGCATTCAATCTCTTCTTTAATTGAATCCACTTCCCCCTTACCCATACTCACTCGGTGCTAGCCTTAGTTCTCATAGATTAATTCACATTAAGGTTCATATAAATAGGTCCTTATCTAGTTCATGACCCCTTTTACATTCACCCTACCAAAGCAAGTTCCACTAGGGCATATCTCACTTTTGCGACAAGAAGCTTATAGTGATTTTCCTAAGGTATGATATGATGCCGTTCCAGCCAACCATCCCTAAGTCCATCACTCATAACATGAAGGATACCATTACGGCTAACTACTTCACAATTCATAACCTCGCCACTAAGTTCAAGGTTCCACATAACATTGACCTTCTTATCATTAAGGTCGCACCTATATTCATTATTCAAGACTAAGAGTTATAACACCCTATATCAAGACATCAGATATCCATAATCATATGTACATAAAGCAAGAGATACGAGTCAACCAAGACAAGACATCATATACTTCACTTTTAACCATAATACAAGCCATTCTAGAAACACTTCTAAAACAACCTATCATCTTCAAGTCATCCTATATATCATCATAACATCATTAATATACTCCACGTAGACTCATAAAGTCAAGTAAGAATAACCAAGACTTAACCTAACACTACATTCATAATATCAAGTCAAAGTCTAACATGATCACTTTAAGGCAACATAACTAGAAGAATAAATACATGACTATATAACCTCACATGTAGATAAGTAATATCATATTCACATCATCAACGACACAAATAGCCACATAATTTCAAGTAGTTACCAACAAGGCCATGCTCATAATATTGCATAAAGTAACGTCGACAAGGCCACATCAATTGCAAATAGAATACATAACACCGCCACCATAAGTGGACCATACCAATCACAATAGAATCAAAGTATACTTAATATCAAATTAAGGAAAATGGGGCAGCATACCTTCATTCCCATATCCACACTTCAATTCAATGCCAAATCAACCAATTCAACATCACAAGGCCGTTACCCATGGCCATGAATAACAATTCAAAGCAATAACCATAAAACTCAATGAATATACATCAATTCAATCTAATTTTAACAATCTAAGATCAATTATATATCAATTGAACACAATTCTTGTATCATTAGAAAGCCCATAAGAAACTACACAACAATTCTTCAACATTAGCTTAATATCAAGTAACCCAAAAATTAGTCAAAACTAGGGTTCATCAATTCACATTGGTTCATAGGTAATTTATGTTGAAATAATCAATACAATATCAATTAGATCATAATTCAATGTTTAGAAATCATTTATGCAAGAACCCATGGTAGAATCCCAAAATTGGACAATTCACTTTAGAAAACTTTGTAAAACACTTTGAGGATTGGGCTCCTTGATGAACTAAGTTTCAAGGATAAAAAGCCATACCTCAAGGATGATAATTCTTCACTTTGATGAAGAATTTCCACTCAATAACCCCTCACCAAGCTGCCTCTTCAATGGAGTCTTCAATGGAGGTTTTGGGATTTCTAAGAGACTTTGGGTTTTGATTTTAGAAGAATAATCAAGTCTCTAGGGTGTTAACTACTTATATAGTTAATTAAAATACCCATAAGACCCCTAAACAACCACCTAAACTCTTATTTAGACGTGGGGTGAATTTACAAGTTCACCCCTAACTTGGCAGAAAATCTGCGCAGGAGAACTTGGCTGCGATGACTGCGTTGTGACGGGGCGTCACGGCTGACACGGGCCGTCATGGACCTCCGTTGCAAGCTCCAGTGACTTGCCAAGGGTACCCTCTACACCCTTAAACAATTCCCCCACGGTGGAACCCTTGTGACGGGGCGTCACAGCCATGACTTGCCGTCGACTGCTCCGTCGCCAAGGCTGCCTGGGACAGCCTGCCATCAGGTTTTGGATCCTTTCCTCAAGGACCCTTCGATGGTCCTTGGGGATAATTTCCCGGACGTTTCCAACCCAAATACGATCGTCTATAAGTTTAACACCTCTCACATTAGTTTCATCCCAAACGAACACGTAAAACTTTACGAAACTCGCCTAGACGTACAAGGTCGACTCAAGGCATATCTTTCGAATGCCTTGGACGTTCTTGATCGTTTGAACTCCAAACTTCATGAAAGTTTAACCACTGAATATACATGATATATTAACTCTATTAAGAACCTTAAAACACCATTAAACACACATAAACACATAGAATCACATAAGAGACATTTAGGTGACTTAGTCGTTTTGTCTTAGTCATACCTTACCGTTTGACTTCCAACACCTTTAATATTTTAGCTACTGCCAATATACAACATATTAAACATATTTAGGACCTTATAACACTAAGACCAACATGTTAGGCTCTAGTTAACCTATGTCATTTTCGAGGTCTTACAATTTCCATGGGTTCTTCACAAATTTTTAGAGGTTTTCTTATACATTAAGGTATGGTTTTCCTTCATCTCTAGTTAATCTTACATCTAGAGAGTTCATTTCAATGTTTTCTAAGAAGTTTCATGGTCAAATTGTTTATTCTTTAATATAGCCATGGGTTCTTTCTCAAAACGTTTTCAATGACTTTCTCATGACTAATTGATGATAATGTATTGATTTTAATGTGCATTTCCATCCAATTTCTTAATGAACTCATGCTCCCTTCAAACTATCATTTTAGCCTCAGTATGGGGTTTGTGATCTTGAATTGATGTTGATTGAATTATGATTATAGTATGTTGAATTGCTTATAAATGCTGCCTACATTGTAATGCGATGATGAATTATGTGACATTGGATCAATGTGGATTGATGCTTGAAGACTTCATCTCTACTTTCTATATATTGTTAATATATGGCATTCACATTAACATTGACTCTATAATGTACAATTGTGGGATTCGTTTGTGTAGGGATAATTGTATCTAATGCCTCACTTGTATGTTATTGATGAATCGTGGGTATTAATCCTTAATGATCAAAACAAAGGAGTGTTGGTATGGATTTAATTACATTCATTTAGCCTATAGATTTACAATGCTATGTACATGATCTGATCTTAGTTCTAGGGTAGGTGAAGCATGATTTAGACTTGGTTATTATGTTTTTAGCTACTGCCCTAGATTGGTATTGTTGACATATTATGAATGTTGATCATGATTATCAAAGCAAGAAATACTAGTAAGTGATCTATATCTCTCTACTCTCTTACGTATTGTTCATGTAGTGTACTTGTTAGTAGCATGATCTTGTAGTAGCTTATGCATGGTTTATTTTAAGATTAAAGTAAATTTAGCTACTTCCCTATATATGAATTGTTGATGAAAAGGTGTATTGATCAATGATTATAAAAGGTTGATGAATTGGTGAGAATGGCTCTTCCTCTTTACTTTCTTATAGTATTGGTAATTGATGAAGACTTGTATGGTATTGTGTAGTATGGTCCACTTATGGTGGCGGTTTTTAATTTATTGCCAATATATATGTGTTGATTATGGTGTTGAAGGCAACTTGATGATATACGAGGGTTTGATCATGATGGTTACTCTATATAAAGTTTATGCCTAGTTCTTAATCTAGTACCATGTCCTAGGTTTTGATTATGTCTTCTATGATTGAATGAACTTTCTAGGGTGAAGTTTAGGTGCTGCTATTGATAAGCCATAATGGTTAATAATCCCTTGACTATGTACCCTTATGTGAAAGTGTGAATAGCTAAGGTTAGGAGTCTTAAGTGTAATATGAAGTTAGCTTGTCTCCTATGCTAAATTGTGTTGTGTGATATATGTTTGGTTGTGCATTGTGGTCTTAAGAGGGTGGCTTGCTCAATGTGTTGTTGTTAGCCATTATGTAATCATGTTGACCCATGTACACACAATCACACATTATTCATGCCTACAAGTAGTATAAGATTATAGTGTCTAATGAAAGGTATTCTCATATGCACTAATGTTTACTACTATGCATGTAAAGCTTTTGTATATGAAAGTATGTGATGTATAATTAACTAGGATGACTTGATAGGTGTACTAGTATGGACAAGGGTATGGGACCTTGTCTATGCATTGCACATATGGACCTTGATAGGATATTTCCTAGGTTGGTCTTCTAAGTACATGAATATGAATGCATAAAGTATGTTATGAAAATGTCTTATAAGCTATAATGTGAAGTATATGGTATGATGAAGATGTTTATACCTAGTATGTAAATGTATTTATATGAAAGGATTGCTCATATAGTTACACTTGTAGACTTATGCATGAATGAAATTAAGTATGAATATGCGTGGCTATAATGTGTTATGTAAAAGGTTTACTCACATATCTATACACACACATGCATGATGATCTAGTCAATATAGGAGAACTTGAAAGTTGTTCTCAAGAAAACCCTAAACTAGATGGTGCATTAAATATGCTATGTCCATGTGAAAGGATATCTCACATGACGTAGGTTGATGAACTCTCATCTATAACCTATGAGCTAAGCATATGAGGAGTGAATCTCCTAAGACCTATGTTTTATAAAGTAATGTAATAAAGGGAACTTAGAATAGCACCGATGAACTTGACAATGAGAGGTGTTGGATTCCCTTGGAGGAAGATTCACCATTGGTTTCTCATAAGGTGTTGACTTTCCTTGAGGAAGATTCACCCATGGTTTCTCATGAGATGAGGCTCCAATGCTGATTTGCACGTAGAGGGTTATGTATGTCTCTTAGTTTCATAAACTATGCTTGCCACACAGGATCTAGCAAGTGATCTCACTTAGTATGCTAGAATGTGTTAATGGTTCTACCTTGGTTAAGAAAGAACACCTTTGATTGGTGTAAGGCTCTACAACACCAAATTCCATGTTTTGCACCCATTGTCTTAGTGTCGGTTAAGGTTATATTTTCCCTAAAGTAAAATGGACAAAGGAAGTAAATTACTAGGACCTTAACTAGGATGACCTAAGGGAAATTTCTTAGGATAGGTGAGAGTAATGAACTTACCTATACATTGCACAAGTAGCTCTTTAGGAAGTTCTAAGAAGGTGTTCTAAGGTGTATGAATATGGTTATGTCTCTATGCATGACATGGTAGTATTTGTCTACTTGTTATGAGAATGTGCGTGGTATGAGTCCTAATGGGTCTATATGATGAGGTCTCTTCTTATATTCATAGTGTTGGTCTTAATGACTATATGATGAAGTATTGCTTGGCATTAGTGAAGTTGTCTATGCTTGAAATTTTCATGTATGAAGTGTTAAGGCTTATGGTCTCATGATAGGTTTATTAAGTATGTGTGTGGTCATGGGGATTCACATGTACATTGCACTAGTAGTCTTAGATTGGTATTGTGAGTAAGGTTTTATAAGGTTCTATGTGAAGTGAAATTAGTATATGTGCAAAGTGAATAGAGTTCACTGTAATGTCCTTATTTTTTGACTTGAATGTGTTTGTAAGACCTTGAAAATAACCTAGGTTAACTAGAGACTAACATGTTGGTCTTGCTGTTCTAAGGTCCTAAATATGTCTAATATATGGTATAGAGGTAGTATCTAAGCAATTAGGTGTGATGGGAGTCAAACGTCAAGGGACAACTAAGACGTTTGACGACTAAGTCACCTAAATATCTCTTATATGGTTCTATGTGTTTATGTGTGTTTAATGTTTTTTTAAGGTTATTAATTGAGTTATTATAGCATTTATAGTAACTTTGTCAAGTTTCGAGAAGTTTGGAGGTCAAACGTCCAAGAACGTCCAAGGAGTTCCAAAGATATGCCTTGAATCGACCTTGTGTGTCTATGCATGTTTTGTTGAGTTTTATGTGTTCGTTTTATATGAAATTTATGTGAGAGGTGTTAAACTCATATATGATCGTATTTGGATTGGAAACGTCAGGGAAATTATCCCCAAGGACTATTCAAGTGTCCTTGAGGAAGGACGCAAAATTAGTGTGCAGGCTGTCCCAGGCAGGCCTTGGTGACGGAGCAGTCAAGGGCCCGTTAGCCTGATGACGCCCAGTCAAAGGGTCCCCTCATGAGGGAATTAGCCTTGAGGGAATTTTTCTACCTTTTAAGGCCACTGTTGCCAACGATGGAGGCCTGTGATGCCCCGTCATGGCTGTTACGCCCCGTCGAGTGAGTCCTGTGTACCTGCGCAGGCTGCTGTCCACCACCCCACTTATAAATTAAGTCATGGACCATTTATTAAGGGTCTTTTGGGTATTTTAAATGAGTATATAAGTGTTTAACACTTAGAGTAATTCATTCTTCAAAAAAATCAAAACCCCAAAGTCCCTTAGAAATCCCTAAGACTCCATTGAAGTCCAAATTGAAGGAACAACTTGGTGTGGCGTTTTGAGTGTAAATTCTTCATCGAAGTGAAGAATTATCATCCTTGAGGTATGGCTTTTGATCCTTGAAACTCGTTTCATCAAGGAGCCCAACTTTCAAAGATGTTTTCAAAGTTTTCAAAGAGGAAATTGTCCAATTTCATAATTCTTCCATGGGTTCTTGCATTAAAGGTTTTCAAACGTATATTATGGATTAGATTGATGTTATATTGATGATTTTAACCTATATTACCTATGAACCCATGAAATTGATGAACCTATGATTTTGACTAAATTATGGGTTACTTGATATTGACTTAGTGTAGTTTCTTATGGGGTTTCTATTGATGTACGAATTGTATTCAATTATTGTGGAATTGATCTTACATTGTTGAATCTATATTGAATTTTGGATTTATTGATTCCTATAATTGTGTATTGATTTGATGTTCATGGCCATGGGTAAGGGCCTTATGATGTTAAATTTGATGATTTGGTATTGGCTTGAAGAGTTGAGGATGAAGAGGTAGTATGCTGCCCTAATTCCTTTATTTTAATGTTAATTTTACAGCAATTATGTTATGATTGGTTTGGTCCACCTTTTGTGGCGGTGCTATGTGAATTGATGTGGCCTTGTCGGCGTTATTTTCTAGTACATTGATGATCATGGCCTTGTCGGCATTACTTGAACTTATATGGCTATTTGTATAGTTGATTTGATGATGTATGATCATAACTACCTATATGTGGAAGTATGTGCTAGACTATTGATGCTATCTAGTTAATCATGTTGTGCTTTGACTATGTATTATGGTGTAGTCTTAGAGTTGATACATGGTTATTCCTAATTTGGCTATATGAGTCTAAAATGGTTAAGTTTATAATGTTAAGGTAATGGATAAGTTGACTTAATAAGGCTAAGGGTCATTTCATAGAGTCTAAAAGAAGATAGGCTATATGTGTTAAATGAAAGTATGTTGTGTCTTGCTTAGGTAGACTTGTGTCCCTTACTTGATGCTTATGTAAATACGTGATGTCTTGCCTTAGGAACAAAAAGGGTCGTAGTCTTGAATAAATGAATATAGGTGAGACCTTGAATGATGATTAAAGGGTCATTTATGTGGAACCTTTAACCATGTGGTAAGGTTATAAATCGTGAAGTAGTTAGGCATAATGGTATCCTTCATGAAATGACTGATGGACTTAAGGTTGATTGGCTGGAACGGCATCATATCATACCTTAGGAAAGTGGCGATGAGCTTCTTGTATCCATAGTGAGATAGCCATAATGGACCTTGCTATGGTAGGGTAAATGTAATTGGGTCATGAACATGTTATGGGACCCATTTGTATGAACCTTGATGAGAATTGTCCTATGAGAACTAAGGCTAGCACCGAGTGAATGTGGTTAGGGAAAGTAGTTCTAGATAAGTATGACACTAGAATACAAAGTAAGCCCTTCATATTCCTTAATCATGTGCCTACGTGGGATCTTTATGTTCTACCATTGGCAAGTAGAACACCTCATCGAAGTAGGATACAACTTAGGATTCCATGCTTTGCTACCATGGTCTATGTCGGTTATTGCCTATTCTCATCATATGGAATACCTATTAACATTTGATAAGTTTATGAGGTTTACGTGGTGGTATGGGACGCTACTTGGACATTGCACAATAGACTTTGAAGGTGTTATGTGGAGTTCCTAGGTCTTGTCTAAGACCATTACTTAAATGTCCTTTATGTGATGTATGTCTTCTAAATGAACTAATAAACTAATGACTTATGTTAGAAAGTATGTAAATGAATAAGTACCTAATCTAAAGTAACTTAAGGACTCCTTAGTTAAGGTGTTAAGAGGGCATATGGGATGATCTCTTTATGACTTATCTTTGGAAGTCTTGAGTATGACTCTAGGTAGGGAAAAGGTTTGGTGTTGTTGACATGATCCAAGCCTTAGGTAGTCTTAAGAAATATTTAGGTAATCTTGAGGAGGTCACTATGGATGTTATCTTCTTGATTTACTTAAGTAGGTCTTTTGATAGCCCTTGGAAGGAGAATGTCCTATCATTGATGTGTTGGTGATTTAGTGAGAATGATTCTATCCTAGGGAGTCTATTGGATCTCTTGAGTGTGTGTGTAAGGGATTGTATGGGCGATTGCTTCACAATCCACTCAAGTGAGACTTAGAGTCACCTTTGGCAGAAGAATCTTACCTTGATGTTTAGGATGCTTTGTAAGTGCGTATGTGACTCATTATAAGTAATCTTAAGGGTCGTTTAGGCACATCTAGAGAGGGTATATGGGTGGTCTCTCTCTTTGTGTGACTTAAGTGAATCTTAGGATGACTTTAAGTGAGGGAATTACATGCTAGAAGATGTTAAAAGGGAAGTCTAGGACTTCACTGTAACAATGAATGGACTTCACTGTACAGTGAATGGACTTCACTGTACAGTGAAGTGAACTCACTGTAAAGTGAGCTTTAAATTTATGATTTCGTTTTTAATGTTTTCTTATGTGTTTCTATGTTGATAATTGATGTTGTTATGATTAAAAATATGATTTCTAAAATGAAAAGATGCATATTTCCAATAAAGTCCGTTTCATGATTTTTATGCATAATGCCATACTTAGTACATATGGTTGTACTAATTTCATGCTTTATTTTCTATCTATAGTTCTTAATAGGTGAAGAGATTTGGAGAGAAGACTTGTACTTAGAAGATCGTTAAAGAGAAGTTGAAGTATGTCCTCATTTGACTCGAGGGCATATATGTCATTTTATGTTTCTTTTTTGAAGTTTTGTAATAGACTATTAGTAGTATGTTTTAAATTTGTATGGGCCGTGTCCAAAGTATTGTCGTGTCTTAAGATGAAGATCGAGACTTAGTGTTTTCCTATTTTCTACTTATATGAAAGCGTTTAAAGACTTCTATATTGTTTTATGAAAAGTTTTAATTCCGCACTACTTTTCATTATGTATATGCGATGAATGATATGAGAGGCTTGTCTTAGACCTCCGAGAGTTCGACGACGCCGGTTACAATCCAAGATTGTACCCTAACTTCTAGGGTATGGTTTTGGGTTGTGACAGTGTGTTGTGGTGTGCTATATTTCTATGATGGTATGTGTTGATTTGTGTAGGTTGTATGTATGATTTCCTTGTGGCATTAAGGTAAAGCATTGAACCAAGTATCACTAGAGGGTTACATGGAAGGATAATGAGTTAAAGGAAAGAAGTTCATTGTTAAGAGAAAAAGCTTATTGAAAGCAAATAATATGCTTACTGTAATGTGACTCTAAAATGCCATAAATGTAATATGTGTTTTATATGATTGATGATCATTGGATATGCTTATATGAAGTATGATAATTGTATAAATTCTATTCTATCAAAGTTTCATTAAGTTTTCACAAAAAGGCATTATCACGACTGGGGTCTAGACCCTAGGCGAAACCGGCGTTGTTGACCTCTCAGAGCTCGCAGACAAGCCTACATACGTCATCATTACATCGTATAGGTTAATTTTAGCGGAAAATTTAAAACTTTTGTTTGCTTTGATGTATACATAGACTTCATAGTAAGAATTTCATCATATCACACGAGTTCACCACAACCATCTATTAATGAAATATTCAAATGAAAGAAATAGTTCATAACTGCATTATATAAAGTTGCCAAAATGTCACCAATACGACGTCTGAAAAATAAGTAAGAAAGAAATGCTAGTGGAACATCCTCCACTAGCTCATGCCTACGTCTAAGCTAGAATATAAGAGATAAGAATCCTCAAAAGCATGAGGGCCTACCAAGTCCGGAAGAATGCTCCACGTCCGGATAGCTTCAAAGGATGGGCTTACTAGTGCTCCGGTATTGACTCTATCGGAGGGAACTAAGGGCTTCGTGGTATATTGTAATGCATCCATAGTGAGCTTGGGGTGTGTTTTTCTGCAACAAGTGAAAGTAGTAGCCTATGCCTCTAGACAACATTAAGGTGCATCAGAAAAATTATCCAATTCATGACCTTGAGTTAGAGGCCGTGGTATTTGCCTTGAATATGTGGAGGCATTATCTTTATGGGGTTCATGTTGATGTGAATACCGACCATAAGGGTCTTCAATAAGTGTTTACATAAAAGGAGTTAAATCTCCAACAAAGAAAATGGTTTGAATTGTTAAAAGATTACGACATGAATGTTCTCGACAACCCTGACAAGGGTTGATGCGGATGCTTTAAGTCATATGACCATGGGTAGTGTGTTTGATCTAGAAGAATCCAAGAAAGTCCTAGTGAAAGATGTTCATAGGTTGGATCGTTTGGGTATTAGGTTGGAAGATTCTCCAAATAGTGGTTTTATGGTCCTTCATAACTCCGAATCATCTTTAGTGGTTTAGGTGAAGTCCAAGCAACACCTTGATCAATCATTGATAGAGTTAAAATAACCCGTTCTTGGTAAGATCAATGAGTTATCTCCTTGGGGGGATAGTGTTTTGAGGTATCAAGAAAGGTTGTGTGTTCCCAATGTTGATGATTTGAGAAATCACATTCTTGAAGAAGCTCATGCTTCCCGTTACTCTATTCATCTAGGTTCTACAAAAATGTATCATCACATTAGAGAAGTTTTTCGGTGGGATGTATTAAAAAGGGACATAGCGCAATTTTTGGACAAGTGTTCGAATTGCCAACAAGTGAAAGCCGAGCACCAAAAGTCGGGTGGCTTACCCCAAGAAATGCAACTTCCCACATGAAAGTGGGAAGAGATTAATTGTAACGTCCCTCAAAATGAGCTAGGTTGAACTGGAGCCTAACACTTGTGTAATGATATTTTAGGTCATGATATTGTTAATAATAGTGTTCTCAGGCTGTGTATAAAGTTTGGAAGTGTTTGGAGGTCAAACATTCAAAACGTTCGGAAACTATTCAAAGCTGAACTAGTGTGTCGTAGTGTTTTGTAGTGATGTTTTAGGGGATGGTTTGAAGTTGAAATTCACTACCGAGAGGACCTACATGTATCATGACATACAAAGGGTTGAAACGTTCGAGAACGACACCAAACATAGGCCAGCGAAGCTTCAAAGGAGCCAAGAATTGGCATGCTGCTATGCGACGCGCAGCTGTCATGCAGTAGGAAAAGTTTTGCCTTGTCACGTGGGGCTATCACGAACCATTCTGTCCAAGAATTTTCGAAAAATAAGATTTGTAAGTGTCTCCGCAACGCGCAGTAAAGTCCCAGATTTCATTGCGTCGTTTTTAAGTCAAATTTGAGTTGGTTAATTTGTCCAATAAATGTACGGGTCTTTTGGGTAATTTAGGGGTTCATTATAGATGGTTATAGGACCTATTTAATGTCATAACCTCACTAATCAAAGAAAAAGACCTCAAATCAAAACAAAACCTCTCCATTCACTCTCTCCAAAACTCCATTGTTGAAGCTTTGAAGCTCAAGGAAGAAGATAGGTTTCTCAATTTTTTCTCCATAAATCTTGTGGGATTTTCATCAAAATTAAGGTATGGTTATTCAACCTTGAAATCTCTTTCTTCAAGGAGTTAAATTCCAATGATTTTCAAAGATGATCAAAAACATGAATTGTCCAATTTAATGATCTATTCATGGGTTCTTGCATTAAAGGATTTGAAACATTGTATTATAATTGAATTGATGTTAATTTGATAATTTTAACCTAAACAAACTTATTGAACACATGCAAACCATGCACTTCTAGTTTTGCCTACCATATGGGTGAATTGATCATGTCTCTATGCTTATAAATTCTAGTGTAGTTTTCAATAGGGTATGTAATGATGTAAGAATTGTATTAAATTGATGCATGTGCTGTATTATATTGATAAATCTATATTGAATTGATCTAGATTCATTGTGTATTATAGTTTTTGTATGGAATTTATGTTCATGGCCATGGGTAAGGACCTTATGGTATTTAATTGGATGATTTAACTATGGATTGAAGTGGTGAGAATGGACTGGTGGTATGCTGACCTAATTCACTTTATTTTATGTTAATTAGAATTCAATTATGTTGTGATTGGTATGGTCCACCTATGGTGGCGGTGTTGTAAGACCCCCAAAATGAGTTTTGGAGTCTAGAGCCTAATATGTTCATCATAAGGGTCAAAGGTCCTAAAGTGGTTTATAATATGGCATTGAGGCATTTTGTAAATTTGAGGTGATTTGAATGTCAAACGTCAAGGGACGACCAAGACGTTCAACGTGTAGTCACCTTTGTGCCTCATGTGTCTAAACGTGCTTATATTTGTATGACATGAGCTTTTAAAGTCTTAAAATGAGTAATATTGATGTTTATAAGCAGTTTATGGAGTTTTATGAAGTTTAGAGGTAAAACATCCAAGACGTTCGAAAGATAGTCCTTGAGACATGCATGTGTGTGTCTTGATGGGCCCTAGCATGTTTGGACGTGTTGCGTGTAATTGTTTTTGGTGAAACTGATGTGGAGGGTCCTTGACTTGTTAATACTCATATTTACATTGGAAACTCTCGGGTACGACTTCCCAAGGGCCCCACAAAAAGTCCCACAAGAAGGACCCAAAGGCTGTTGAAACACTGCCTTGGCAGTTTCAATCGACGAGCTTAACTAACACCCTATCGATGGGGAGGCATCGATGGGAACTTAGACTGGAGAAGTCTTGGACACATGACAGCCTCAGACCCAAACGATTGATGCACAAGACGGTCCGTCGATGGACCAATGCCCTATCGTTGGCGTCCATCGATGCAGGCCATACGTTACTGCCTGCACACTATTTCATCGGATTGACGACTTGTTTGATCAACTCGAAGGGGAAAGCTACTTTTCTAAGATCGATTTGAGATCGGGGTATCACAAACTTAGGGTGAGAGGTGAGAATATTACAAAAATGGCATTTCGAACTATATATGGTCACTATGAGTTTCAAGTTATGTCCTTTGGTCTCACTAATGCCCTGGCGCCATTTATGGACCTCATGAATATGGTGTTTCGAAGTTACCCATATTCCTTTGTCATTATCTCCATTGACGACATTTTGGTATATTCGAATAATGATGGTGAACACATAAACCATTTGAGAGTTGTTTTGCAAGTGCTTAAGGAAAACCAATTATTTGCCAAGTATAGCAAATGTGAGTTTTGGTTGAGATCGGTGGCGTTTCTTGGTCATATCATCTTTAGTGAGGGATTTCAGGTTGATCCAAGGAAAACCAAGGTGATAAAAATTGGCCTAGACCATTGACTCCAATGGACATTAGGAGTTTCTTGGGTCTAGCGGGATATTATAGGAGGTTCTTGTATGGTTTTACGTCCATTGATTCTCCATTGAATGCCTTGACCCAAAAGAATGTGAAATTTGAGTTGTCGGAGTATGTGAAAGAATCTTCCAAACTTTGAAGGATAGGCTTACTTCTGCTCAGGTATTGACTCTACCAGAGGGAACTAAGGGCTTCATGGTATATTGTGATGCATCCATAGTGAGCTTGGGGTGTGTTTTTCTGTAACAAGTGAAAGTAGTAGCCTATGCCTCTAGACAACATTAAGGTGCATGAGAAAAATTATCCAACTCATGACCTTGAGTTAGAGGCCGTGGTATTTTCCTTGAATATGTGGAGGCATTATCTTTATGGGGTTCATGTTGATGTGAATACCGACCATAAGGGTCTTCAATATGTGTTTACATAAAAGGAGTTAAATCTCCGACAAAGAAAATGGTTTGAATTATTGAAAGATTACGACATGAATGTTCTCTACAACCCTGACAAGGGTTGATGCGGATGCTTTAAGTCATATGACCATGGGTAGTGTGTTTGATGTAGAAGAATCCAAGAAAGACCTAGTGAAAGAGGTTCATAGGTTGGATCGTTTGGGTCTTAGGTTGGAAGATTCTCCAAATAGTGGTTTTATGGTCCATCATAACTCCAAATCATCTTTAGTGGTTTAGGTGAAGTCCAAGCAACACATTGATCTATCATTGATAGAGTTAAAATAATCCGTTCTTGGTAAGATCAATGAGTTATCTCCTTGGGGGGATAGTGTTTTGAGGTATCAAGAAAGGTTGTGTGTTCCCAATGTTGATGATTTGAGAAATCACATTCTTGAAGAAGCTCATGCTTCCCGTTACTCTATTCATCTAGGTTCTACTAAAATGTATCATCACATTAGAGAAGTGTTTCGGTGGGATGTATTAAAAAGGGACATAGCGCAATTTTTGGACAAGTGTTCGAATTGCCAACAAGTGAAAGCCGAGCACCAAAAGTCGGGTGGCTTACCCCAAGAAATGCAACTTCCCACATGGAAGTGGGAAGAGATTAATTATAACGTCCCTCAAAATGAGCTAGGTTGAACTGGAGCCTAACACTTGTGTAATGATGTTTTAGGTCATTATATTGTTAATAATAGTGTTCTCAGGCTGTATATAAAGTTTGGAAGTGTTTGGAGGTCAAACATTCAAGACGTTCGGAAACTATTCGAAGCTGAACTAGTGTGTCATAGTGTTTTGTAGTGATGTTTTAGGGGATGGTTTGAAGTTGAAATTCACTACCGAGAGGTCCTACATGTATTATGACATACAAAGGGTTGAAACGTTCAAGAACGACACCAAACATGGGCCAGCGAAGCTGCAAAGGAGCCAAGAATTGGCATGCTGCTACGCGACGCGCAGCTGTTACGCAGTAGGAAAAAGTTTTGCCTTGTCACGTGGGTCTATCACGAACCATTCTGTCCAAGAATTTTCGAAAAATACGATTTGTAAGTGTCTCCGCAACGCGCAGTAAAGTCCCAGATTTCATTGCGTCGTTTTTAAGTCAAATTTGAGTTGGTTAATTTGTCCAATAAATGTACGGGTCTTTTGGGTAATTTAGGGGTTCATTATAGATGGTTATAGGACCTATTTAACGCCATAACCTCACCAATCAAAGAAAAAGACCTCAAATCAAAACAAAACCTCTCCATTCACTCTCTCCAAAACTCCATTGTTGAAGCTTTGAAGCTCCAAGGAAGAAGATAGGTTTCTCAATTTTTTCTCCATAAATCTTGTGGGATTTTCATCAAAATTAAGGTATGGTTATTCAACCTTGAAATCTCTTTCTTCAAGGAGTCAAATTCCAATGATTTTCAAAGATGATCAAAAACATGAATTGTCCAATTTAATGATCTATTCATGGGTTCTTGCATTAAAGGATTTGAAACATTGTATTATGATTGAATTGATGTTAATTTGATAATTTTAACCTAAAAAAAACTTATTGAACCCATGCAAACCATGCACTTCTAGTTTTGCCTACTTTATGGGTGAATTGATCATGTCTCTATGCTTATAAATTCTAGTGTAGTTTTCAATAGGGTATGGAATGATGTAAGAATTGTATTAAATTGATGCATGGGCTGTATCATATTGATAAATCTATATTGAATTGATCTAGATTCATTGTGTATTATAGTTATTGTATGGAATTTATGTTCATGGCCATGGGTATGGGCCTTATGGTATTTAATTGGATGATTTAACTATGGATTGAATTGGTGAGAATGGATTGGTGGTATGCTGACCTAATTCACTTTATTTTATGTTAATTAGAATTCAATTATGTTGTGATTGGTATGCTCCACCTATGGTGGCGGTGTTGTAAGACCCCCAAAATGAGTTTTGGAGTCTAGAGCCTAATATGTTCATCATAAGGGTCAAAGGTACTAAAGTGGTTTATAATATGGCATTGAGGCATTTTGTAAATTTTGAGGTGATTTGGAAGTCAAACGTCAAGGGACGACCAAGACGTTCAACGTGTAGTCACCTTTGTACCTCATGTGTCTATACGTGCTTATTTGTATGACATGAGCTTTTGAAGTCATAAAATGAGTAATATTGATGTTTATAATCAGTTTATGGAGTTTTATGAAGTTTAGAGGTAAAACATCCAAGACGTTCGAAAGATAGTCCTTGAGACATGCATGTGTGTGTCTTGATGGGGCCTAGCATGTTTGGACGTGTTGCGTGTAATTGTTTTGGGTGAAACTGATGTGGAGGGTCCTTGACAATGAGAGGTGTTGGCTTTCCTTGGAGGAAGATTCACCAATTGATCCTTATAGAGTGTTGACGTCCCTTAGAGGAATACTCACCTATGGATCCACATGAGGTGGTGGCTTCCCTTTGATAAAGGTTCACCCATGTTTTCTCTTGAGAGGAGGAACCAATTCCCAAATGGTATGTAGAGGGATCATACCCATCTCTTAGTTCCATAAACTATGCTTGCCACATAGGATCTAGCAAGTGATATAAGCTAATGATGCTAGCATGTGTTAATGTTCTACCTTTTCTAGGTAAGAAAACCTTCCATTGGTGTAATTATCGACAACACCAAATTCAATTTAGCACACATGGTCTTAGTGTCAGTTAAAGCTATAGTTTCACTAAAGTAAAATGGATAATGGAGGTAAAGTAAGGACCCTAACTAGGATAAACTAAGGGTAATTGCTTAGTGTAAGTGGTGGTATGGGACTTCACCTATGCATTGCACAAGTGTCTCTTAAGATAAGTCCTAGGAAGGTCTTATAATGCATGTGTCTATGTACATGTTCCTTATGCATGACTTTGTAGTATTTGTCTATTGTTGTGATGAAAATGCATGGTATGAGTCTATATGAAGTAGTCTTGATGTACATGTTTAATATGGGTATTAATGACTATATGATGAAGGTTGTTCAAATGAATGATGTTGTCTTCACTTACTATGTTGATGTATGAATTTGATGTTAGGGTTAGTGGTCTCACAAAGGGTTTACTACGTATGTGTGAGGTTGTGGGGCTTCACATGCACATTGCACTAGTAGACTAAGATTGGGGTCATGAACAAGGTCTTATAATGATTTATGTGAAGTGAAGTAAATAGATGTGCAAATTGATGTAGCTTACTGTAAAGCAAAATAGCTCACTATAATGTGACTCTAAAATGCCTTAAATTCTATACGTGATTTTATATGATGTTTGGATTTTGAATATGTTTATATAAAGAATGTGAATTATATAAATGCTATTTTATAAAGGTTTAATGAAGATTTATTCAAAAAGGCATGAAGTATGATTTCAAGAAAATGTCCCTTTTAAATGAACGTTTTTGCATGGTTGCCAAACTTAGTGCATTCTTGTACTAACTCCATTCTTCTCTACTTTTTACACAAAGTTTATGTTGTGGATGCTTAACGGATGTCATTAATGGTGAAGAGCTTGATAGATGATTCCCAAACTCAAGGAAAGGGATCCTTAAATTCAAGGATTCCTAAGTCATGTCTTTAATGTAAAATTATGTATAAGTTTACTTATGTATTGTGTTATAAGGGACATGTCCCTAAAGTACTCTTATGATGTTGAGTCTAGGATGGCGAAGAGACTTAAGGTCTAAATATGTACTATGACTTATATTTTGTGTATATGAAGTGATGTTTCTAGCATATGGTGTACTATGAAACGTTTTAAATTTTCCTCTAAATTTACTATGACAATATGATGAATGATAACTATGGACTTGTCTAAGACCTACGAGAGGTCAAGTACACCATGTTACTTCTAGAGGATGCTCCTTGGATGTGACAAATGTGGTATCAGTGCATGAGGTTTTAATGGTGTTTTAAGGTCCAAGAAGTCTCATATTTCCACGTCTAGTAGAGTCTCGTATCATTGGTGGTGAGTCGTGACACATCAATTGGTATGGGAGGCTATAGGACGATAGAGTTTCCCTTCTTCAACATTCTCATATCGTGCCATAGAACTTAACTCTATAAGATCTCACTCTTATGTTTTCTTGTCCGGTGGTCTTTTAGATGTGATTGCTTGGATGAGATTATACTATATAAATGAGGGAGAAAAGGTGAGTTTTTATGTTTAACTTGGTTTTATTGTTGGATGAGTATGTATGAAGGTAAATTTTGTCATGTTTGGTTTGATATGATGCCCTTTGTGGCTATATATGAAGTCTATGTGAAATAACATGTTATGTTGAGCAATGTATGTCATGATATGATTAAAGCATGTTAGAAGTTATTATGGTTAAAATGAGTTTCTTTTGGATGGTATGTTACTATATGGTCTTACAAGGTGATAGTCAGATGATATGGTTTAGACTTGAAATGCTTTAGGAAGTGTGGCAAATGGCCAAAAAGGCATGTTTACTATATATGTGTGTTGATAGTTCAATGTTGCCTTATATATCTTTTAATGGTTTAAATGTTGCCCTTTTATATGTGTGGTCCTTTCTAGTTTCCTAGTATGGGTTGGAGTCCTTTGTGTAGACTTGATCCTACGTGTGAAGGTAGTATGCTTGTATTGGTAGGGTGATGATGTGGGTTGGATTGACCTAGAAGTCACCTTACTGTAATGTCCAAATAAAAAGAAGAAATTTTAAGGCTAAGTCTCCTCTATTGTTTCCCCTAATATTGCATGACCTTGGTGTGTATGGTATTGTATAAAAACCTTATGTGGTTGAATAGTATGACTTAACTTGAAAGTTTGGGGATAATTTGCATAGGTCATAAAGTGTAGAATTCCATTGAAGGCCTTATGGTAAGTTACTGTAACCTCTTTGTTGGTTGATGGCTAAGATCCTCTGGAAGATTGTGTTATGTTACTCTTAATTGGGTTTACCCTAAGTGGGGGATGGTGATGTAGTAAGGTTGTAGATATTTTGTACCTTGTCCTTCTATATTTTCTTCACCTTGAAGCTACTGAATTACTAGTAAGCTTGTTCATGAATAGAGTTTTGCATAAAGTATAAATTGCATGACCTCTATTTGGTTGGTTTGTATTGATTGACACTAACTTAAGGATATTTTGAAGATCTGAAAGTACTTGAAAAAGAATTTTTATTAACATCATTGTTTTGTCATGTTGATTTGCATTTTGATATGATAGTTGTGCAATTGACTTCATAAGATAAGGTAAGAAGCATGGTTTTAGTCACTTGTGATGTGTAAAGTTTAGCCTCATAATGAAAAAGATCAGTTTCTTTAAAATCAAAAGTGTTGAGTGTCTTGAAAATTATGTGACTTTTATGACTTGGAAAGGATGATTGTAGGCTCACTCTTAAAAGGTGAAAGCATGTTTAGCTAAGTGTCTTGTGTGTGACTATGATTTGTATTATTTTTCCCAAATGATGCTTACGGTGAAGGAGATTACTATGTTCGAAATTGACATTATGTGAAATAGCTTCCTAGTTTTTATGATATACTTTATGTGACTTACAATTTTGACTTCACTAAGAAGGAAACATGAGCATTCCTTGGTTTAAAAGTTGAGGATTTCTCATTTTAAAAGGAATTGACCTTGTGCTTTGCTTTGGTGTGAGCTCATGACAGATGTAAGTGTGTTGAGGAGAAGGGAATTCCTCCTTAAGCATGACTAAGCATTGTATGGTTGATTATGACCCTCATGGCATTAGTCCTAACTAATAACAATCCTTTGTCAACCAATTTTACTCATGTCTATGTGCATTGAAGTATAAATGACTAATTTTTTTTTTAGTCATGTTGAATCTGCCTAAGTATGATGCAAAGTAGGTTAAATGATGAGTTCTGAATGAATTGAAGTGTAATGACCATGTTATGAGTAGTAGAAGGATGTTCCTCCTATGAACATGATAAGAGCCTTTGTGTTTGATGCATTAAAGAGTGAATGCATAAAGATTTTGCTTGCTTGTGTGCATTGAGTGCTAAAATGATTTGAAGTTGTGTTCCTTGTAAGTTTGGTTCATTGACTTCTATGTGATCATGTTATGAAAATGGGGAGCTTCTCTATGCTTCGTTAAAGTCCTTGTTGTGATTTAAGTGTTGTAAGTGTCATTCGAGGACGAATGTTCCCAAGTGGGGGGATATTGTAAGACCCCAAAAATGAGTTAGGGTGTCTAGAGCCTAACATGTTTGTCATAAGGGTCAAAGGTCCTAAAATGGCTTATAATATGGAATTGACGCAGTGTGTAATTGTTGAGGTGATTTGGAAGTCAACGTCAAGGGACGACCAAGACGTTCAACGACTAGTCACCTATGTGTCTCATGTGTCTATACGTTCTTATATTTGTGTGTCATGAGATTATGAAGTCTTAAAATGAGTAATAATGTTTTTTATAAGAAGTTTATGGAGTTTCATGAAGTTTAGAGGTCAAACGTCCAAGATGTTCGAAAGATAGTCCTTGAGACATGCATGTGTGTGTCTTGATGGGGCCTAGCATGTTTGGACATGTTGTATGTAATTGTTTTGGGTGAAACTGATGTGGAGGGTCCTTTAATTGTTAATGTTCATATTTACGTTGGAAACGTACGGGTACGACTTTTCAAGGGCCCCGCAAAAGGGCCCACAAGAAGGACCCAAAGGCTATCGACACACTACCTTGGCATTTTCAATCGACGAGCTCAACATACGCCTCGTTAGTGGACTGATGCCCCATCGATGGGGAGTAGTATATGGTCACTTATCCGGGAGAAGGCTTGTCCACATGACACCCTTAGACCCAAATGAAGGAGGCACAGGACGGTCCATCGTTGGTGTCCCTCGATGCAGGCCTTGTGTCAGTGCCTGCGCACTGTTTCATTAAAGGGGTGAATGGGAAATTCACCCCACGTTCTAACGTGATACTACATGGTTTATTTGTTGATTTTTGGGTTTATATATGTGATTAAAAACGTGATAAACCCATTCCCAAACAAATTCACACAAAATAGACTGCCCTCCAAAACCAATTCTCCCTAGAAACCTCCATTGATGGTGAACTCAAGAACGTCTTGGAGCTTGGATTTCCATGGATTCTTTGTCATGTTTTAGAGGTTTTAATCTAGATAAAGGTATTTTGATCCTTCATCTATAAGTAACCTTTCTTTTGTAGAGTTAATTTCAAAATTTTCAAAGAGAAAATATGATCAAATCTCTTCTTGTTCAATCTAGCCGTGGGTTCTTTCTAAAAACATTTTTAATGGCTTAATCATGATGAATTGATGATAATGTATTGTTTTTAATGTGATTTTCAATCCAATTGCATGATGAACCCATGTACCTTCCCGAACTCTATTTAGCCCTTGAATGGGCATGATGATCGTGGCCTTTTATTGGTAGATTTGTGATTCTATTACGTTGCATTGTTCACATCTACTGTTATTTTCGTGCATTTATGATGAATTGATGATGAAGTATCCATGTGGATCAATGTATGAAGATTTCAATATGACTACTTAGATCTCTAGGTGTTCACTATAACATTGCCTTTATAATGATTGACTGTTAAATTCGATTAGGTGAAGATGATTATAGCTACTGTATTAAATTGAAGTTATGAATAAATTGTGGGTATAAACCCTTGATGATCAAATCAAATGAATCTTGATAAGGATTAATCTACATGTTTTAGCCTCAAGGTTGATAATGCTATGAACATAATGTGATCTCAATTTAGGGTAGATAAAGCATGATTTAGTCTTGATTATTATGTCTTTAGCTACTTCCCTAGGTTTGTATTATTGGTATATTATGAATATTAATCATTGTAGTCAAAGTAAAGAATATTAGTAAGTGACCTATGACTCTACTTTCTAGTATCTTTGTGATGCCTTGTATTATGTTATAGTATGATCTTGTAGCGACTTATACATGAATTCTTTCATGATTAAACGTATATTTAGCTAATGACCTATAATTTATTGATTATGAAAAGGGTGTATTGATCATTGATGATCAAAGGTTAATGCACTGGTAAAATGACTCTTCCTCTCCACTTTTCTTATAGTATTGATAGTTGATGAAGCCTTGTATGGAATTGTGTGGTATTTTCCACTTATAGTGGCGGTGTTTACTTCTTGTCTATCTATATATGTGTTTATTATGGACTTGAAGGCATATTTATGAATATATGAGTGTGTGGTTATGATGATCACACTATGTGAAGCTTATGCCTACTTTCCTCTTCTAGTTGTGATATAGGTTGTTGGCTATTATATAAGCATGTGTATATCAATGTTAGGGTAAAGTGTAGGTGCTTCCATTGATGAGTTAAATGTTTAATAATACCTTACCTATGTACCCCTATGTGAATGCATGAATAGCAAAAGTTAGAGGGCTTAAGTGTAATATGAAGTTTATTTGTCTCCTATGCTCTTGTGTTTTGTGTGGTCTATGCTTGAAAGTGTATTTTGTTCCTAAGAGAGTGGCTGACTCAATGCGTTTTTAATGTCCATTATGTGATCATGTTGACCAACTCACACACACCCTCACACAACATGCATGCTTACAAGTAGAATAGGATCATAGTGTCTAATCAAAGGTTGTCCTCATATTCATTAGTGTCTACTACTATGCATGTAAAATATATGTATCCGAAGTATATTATGAATCCCTTAACTAGGATGACTTGATAGGTGTACTAGTATGGTCAAGGGTATGGGACCTTGTCTATGCATTGCACATGTGTACCTTGATAGGATAGTTCCTAGGTTTGGTTTCTATGTACATGAAAATGAATGTATGGGCATATTATCAATATGACTTATAAGATATGATGAAGTATGAATGTGCATAGTGTCTTAGTTTATTATATGAAAGGATTTCTCATACAGTTATACCTATAGACTTATGCATTGATATATGGACATGTGTGATATTTATGCGTTATGTGAAAGGTTTGCTCACATATATGTATACACACACATGAATGAAGATCTAGTTAATAGAAGGGCCTTGAAAGGTGTGCTCAAGTGTACCCTAAAACTAGATAAGTTCTTCAATATTCTATAAGGATATGAGAAGTTAATATCGCAAGCCTATGTTTCATAAAGTAATGTTATTAAAGGCTTTTTAAAAAGGGAACTTAGCTTATTACCGAGTGAACTTCACAATGAGAGGTGTTGGCTTTCTTTGGAGGAAGATTCACCATTTGATCCTTATAGAGTGTTGACTTCCCTTAGAGGAATACTCACCTATGGATCCACATGAGGTGGTGGCTTCCCTTTGAGGAAGGTTAACCCATGTTTTTTCTTGAGAGGAGGCACCAATTCCCAAATGGCATGTAGAGGGATCATACCCATCTCCTAGTTCCATAAACTATGCTTGCCACATAGGATCTAGCAAGTGATATCAACTAAAGATTCTAGCATGTGTTAATGTTCTGCCTTGTCTAGGTAAGATAACTTTCCATTGGTGTAAGGATCGACAAAACCATATTCCATTTAGCACACATGGTCTTAGTGTTAGTTAAGGCTATAGTTTCCATAAAGTAAAATGGATAATGAAGGTAAAGTAAGGATGCTAACTAGGATAACCTAAGGGCAGTTGCTTAGTGTAGATGATGGTATGGGACTTCACCTATGCATTGCACGAGTGGCTCTTGAGGGAAGTCCTAGGAAGGTGGTCTAATGCGTGTGTCTATGTATATGTTCCTTATGCATGACTTTGTAGTATTTGTGTAACATTCCGTAAAATCACATGTCTAATAAAGCGCCCAGTCGGTCTTTAAGAATGCCTATTAGGGGTACATAGGAACCTCAATGCCCAATATTGAGAAATATTGGGCATAATATAGAAATATTGGCTAAGAGATATTAGCCAATTTTCTATATACGAACAAGTAAAATACATGTTGGGTTGTCTTACCCAATCCAAGATTGCTTGTCCAAGAAATGTACAGTCAAGGAAGACCCTAAGCTAAAAAAAATCATGTTGCGTAATAGTAACACATTATGTACTAGGCATCCAAGTGTCAAGCATAGTACCATAACACATGACCATTTAAAATGATCATGTAAATTAAGCAGTGCTCAAGGACATGGTGAGGGTCCTTGAGACAATAAGTAAATATTCCAAATGAACGATCAAGAGTAATTAGTTAGAAAAGTACAACCAACACATGTGCAAGAACATGTGCATGACATGTGAAAAATCGGCCAAAGGAGGGGACCACCCTAACTGAATTCTGTTAGGGTAGTTAAGAGGCAGCATGTGCGAACGGGTCCCTCCATGTGGGTCCTAACTTCCTAACCAACTCCATACTCTAACTAACTGCCCTAACTAGATAATTAACCTAGGACTAACCAAAATGGACCAATTAGTGCACCCGACAACCTAAGACTTAACCGGGTGACACTAACCTAGTAACTAGTTAAAGAGACAACCTAGTACCGAACCTAGGATGGTCTAAAAGGTTAGTTATGGTCCTAACAACTTAGGTGTACTTTAGTAATTTACCTAGGTTACCTAATTTATCAACTTATAAGCTTAATTAATTAATTTAAAAGGCTAAAACCGAAACTACAAAGGAAATTTCCAGATTTCGGTTAAGACAAGAAATGGACAACCTAGTACTTAACCTAGGATGGTCCAAAGAGTTAGTTATGGTCATAACGACTTAAGAGTTCTTTAGTAATTACCGTAGGTCACCTAATTAATGAAATTAGCAATTTAATTAATTAAATTAAATGGTAAACCGAAATCCTTACAATAACCTAGTATGACTCAAGAAACATCCTAGTACTTAACCTAGGATGGTCCAAAAGAGTTAGTGATGGTCCAAAAGACATAGGGGTACTTTAGTAATTACCCTAGGTCCCTTAATTTATTAAATTAAGGATTTAATTAATTAATAAGAATTTTTAAAATTGGCCGACTCAACACCAATTTCCAAATTTTCGGTCAAGTCAACATCCTCCTATGTTTAGTAAACTTAGGAGGGGCATTTTGGTAATTAACTAATTAATTTATTTAATTAACTTATTAAGCCTTAGTTGAATGAGTCAACATCAGTTCCTAAGACTTATACTCACATTCAAACACTAAGAGTTTCACAAACGCAAAACTGTAAAAAAAAAAAAAAAAAAAAAAGTTTCTATCGACGTTCTTAGGCGATTCCAAGGTTTTTTCAAGGTTTCTTGCAAGGTGGTCTTCGTAAATTAAGTTATACTTAATGCATGGGTTTCTCTCTTGGAATTCTTGCTCCAAGAGTACTTTCCATCGTAACGAATCCATGAAATCTCAAAACTAGGGTTGTTTCCCAAGGTTCTCATCGAACTTCCCTTTCCCTAGTATCCTTGTTACGATTTCAATGTTGTATAGATTAGTCTTGGAAATGTTGTTGGTATGTGGTGCTTCTGATCTTAATGTGTAGGGTTCTTGATTTGTGAATGTCGAATGAACCTATGAATTGTACTCGTATGATGTTAGGTGTCCCCTACGTGAATTAAACAACGATGTTATGCTAAATTATGTCCGAGAATGTTAAGTGTTGATGTGTTACGTTCTGATGCATAGTTACTATTAACGTGACTTTATGAAGATGTTATGTTCATTAAAATGTTATTATGATGCTGTCTGAAATGGATTATCACGTTATACTAAAGTTATGTCTAAGGTTGGCTAAAAACATCTCCATGAAATTGTACTTGAAGGAATTGCTTGCCTTATGCCAATAAAATGGCTAACAATACATTGTCTAAGAATGATGAATGGAATTGGCTATAATGTAATCTTTAATTAATTAAAAGATTGTCTAATGAATAAGGTATAATAACTTAAGCATGAATTAATGTAACTTTGGCTTGTGCCAACAAAGAAGGCTATGTAATCTCTTTCAATTGTTTAGGCCAATACTAATTCTATTGCCAATCATACATAGCCAAAAGATTGAAATGATAACTAAATCACTCCTAAAGTAATTCAATTAATTCATATCCAAGGGCATGTCATTCATTGGGACAAGTCCCAACATGCCCTAAACAAATGAACTATGAACATATGTAACTCATTAAATGAAGTGTTCATCGTCCATAAATGATGATATGAAGCTACTAAACGAAAGTAAGTAAGTAAAGTGAGTATTAACATAAGTAAATATGTCTAAGATAATAAAGTTATCAAAATGAGGTGTTAAAAGAAGTGAGATAATCCTCACTTACATCTAAGCTAATATAATAAAAATACTCACGAATGAAGGTGTTAGAACGTGTGAGACCAGTCTCATTAACACCAAAGATGTTATGTAAGGACAATTCACATTTCATCAATGTAAATAAAGGGATGACAAGTCATCAATAGAGCAGGTAAACCTCAATCTAGAAGCAAGCTTCCCTAATGTTTGAGACAACTCAAAAAAGATAAGAAGATAATGAAAGTGAGCAAAGCAATGATAGACTAGCTATGAGCCTATGCTTGCACGTGTAAGTCTCATGATACGAGGCTACCACCGAGGAGGATAAGTAGTCTCCTTATGTCTCCTAGTCTTCAAACTATGTCTAGCCAACATAGGAACTAGCCTGTGGTTTCCACCTAAGAGAGCTAGGTATGTTTCGGTTTCACCTTGGCCAGTGATTCCACCTCTTTTCGGTGTGGGGAAGACACCGCATTTCATGTTTAGCTCACATGATCTATGTTGGTTAATGTTCAAAATAATGTTCTTGGTTCACTATAGTCTTGAGCCACCCATTTGGTGTGGGTAAACACTTAACATGGATTCACCTTAGCCAGTAATCAACCCCTTTTTGGTGTGGGACAGACACTGGATTTCATGTTAGCTCACATGATCTAGATTCATTTTTACCGGTGAATCACCTCTTTTCAGTGTGGGGAAGACACTGGATTTCATGTTAGCTCGCATGATCTTACTTCTAAAGATGTCACTAAGAAAGCAAGAAAAAGATGATGGAACGTATGTTCAAAGTGAGCTATGAAAGTAAGAGCTTAAGAGTGTCAATTGCCAATATCAATACCAATGAAGTTTCAGCAAATAATGGTCAAATCCAAATAAGATTGGCTTATAATGACTTTTTATATGATGCCAATAAAGGGGAATAAAAATATAATAGTAAATCAAAGCTTCATAACTTCCCTAACATGAAAATGATGAAATAAGTGGCATAGCCAATAGAGACTGGCTTATGAAGTGTTAATTAATATATAATGTAATGAATGACCCATTGTAAGGATAGTGAAATCATTCCTTAGTCCTTGGATTACTTACTTGATTCATTGTGGGTATGGGACTACAATTAATCATTGCACTTGTAAGTAAAACATAGGACCAAAGGAATTATTGAACTACAAAATGAGAAAGAGAAAAAGACTAAAAAATATTCTAAGTGTCAAAAATAGGGCTCTCGGGTTAGGGGACACTAAAATTTCAATCTTCGCTCGAGTTGTTCTAAAATTATGTTAATGATTCTAATGTCTTGTAATCACATAGAAAATGAGTTGTGTGCTTTCAATACATTAAAATACCTCATATTCATACCATAATTCACAACTAACGAATTAGGAAAGTCTAGTGACTACACTTTCCAGAAATGGCATGTTGTTTAGGAAGAGATTTCCTTGATCCTTCATATCCTTATGTGTATGTGTGCATACACCCATACTTAGTACAAGTAGTGTACTAACCCGATAAAATTTACTATTTTATAGGTGCAGGTCAAAGAGCAGATTGAAGACTCATTCCAGCGGTTTGGACTCAGCATTCCCCAGAACATTTGGTAGGTCCTCTTGATTTCGAGGATGCTACAGTTTTAGTCTAGCCTAGTATTTAGACATAGCTAGGGGATGTTGTCCCTAGCGTTTCTTTCAGATGTTTTATTTTCGAAGCGTTTTGGATGTAAGGCCGTTTTGGCAACTTATTATGATATATTCATCTTTTGTTTCAAATTGGTTCTTTAATGATAGATGGTTGTTCTTTACTTTGAGCTTAGTATATAATGAAACTATGAAATAACTATATGAAGTCTATGTATACTTCGTACGTTTAAAACATTTTAAATTTTCCGCAAATTAACTATATAAATGTGATGAATGCAAGAATAGGCTTGTCTGCGACGTCTGATAGGTCAACGACGCCGGTTGCGATTCGGATTCCATAATCCGGGCCGTGACAATTTGTCTACTTGTTGTGATTAAAATGCATGGTATGAGTCTACATGATGTAGTCTTGATGTACATGTTTAATATGGGTCTTAATGACTATATGCTGAAAATTGTTGAAATGAATGAAGTTGTCTTCACTTACTATGTTGATGTATGAATTGGATGTTAGGGTTAGTGGTGTCATGAAGGGTTTACTACGTATGTGTAACATTTTGAAATACCGAGGTCATGTGATAAGACTTAAATGGTCTCCTTAGGATCTAAACCAGTGTTCCTAGCCAATTAGGCATAATTGGAGTCTTTGAAGTGGTATTGGAACCGAAACTCTTAAACGTCTGGCAAATTGGTTCATAAGAGGGCTAGAGTGTCCTTTTGATTTCACCAAGTTAAAGAGTCGGAATTTGGTAAACAGTTGTAACCATAGGAGTAGAATATTGTGTGGGATGGTATCATGCTGGAAAAGTCAGGGTACGACTCCCCACGGACCAAACAAGGACCCTCGAGGAGGACCCCTGAAGCAGCAGGGCATGACGGACCCCATGGCGGGGCGTCACAGGCGCAACGGGGCGTCGAGGCCTCCGTCATACCAGCCTTAGCGCTTGGGGAGAAAGCCTCCGCCCGCACAAGTCTCTGACCAGCGTGACGGATGTGCAGGACGGAGGGGAGCCAGTCCGTCACGGCAACGACGCTCTATCGTCGTGGAACCATCGTGCGCTTGGGGAGAAAGCCTCCGCCTACACAAGTCTCTGACCAACGTGATGGATGTGCAGGACGGAGGGATGTCAGTCTGTCACGCCCACGACGGACCGTCGTCGGGGATCCGTCGTGGAAGGTCTGTGACAGTTTCGGAAAAGTTAGTTTTTAGTTAGTTAATTAATTAAGTGACTTAGGGGTAATTAGGAGTTTAAGAGAGACTAATTAAGTGACTTAAGACCCTACTATAAATACCCCAACCCTCATTAGCCTAATCATTCTCTCAAAAACAAAACTCTCTTCCTTCTCTCTACTTTCTCTCTCTATTGGAGGACTCCATTGGAGATCAACTTGGGGAGATCATTGGGGGCTGGATTAGCACGAAATTCACCATCAAAACATCATCAAACCTTAAGGTATGGGATCTAATTCACCTTTGAGATTCTTTCCTCAAAGGGTTCCTTCAAAGCTTTTTCCAAAATGTTGAGTTTCTATTGGGTTTCATCCAAATCCGAATTTGATCATGTGAATTGAGTTAATTAGGTATTCCTTGGGTTAGAATGAATAGATTATCATGAATTGTAACTTGATTATGGTTAATTGGTGTAGTTTGATCTAGATTGTGGGTGATGACCCCTAACCCTTAACCCTAAATGTAGAATTGATATGAATTAGGTTGTGTTTGACTGATTTCATATTTAGTTAAATGGTCTTTAATGATTGATATTGCATTGATTATGGATCTATTAGGATGAATTGAAGTTCTTCACACCTATGTTCTTGAATATTGAATTTAAGTTAAGAAGATACACTTGAGATCATGTTACTAAGCTTTGATGTAGTATCGCTTCATAGTATAGTGCTTCTTTTTGATTAGTTCTCGTGATTTGTTATTGAAATTCATTGATGTGATGATCTAAGATTGGTTGATCTATGGGTTGATGGTAAGGTCCTTTATTGATGGATTATGGAGGAGTATGGGTAAGTCTTGATGATCCTAGCCTTTACTTCAAATTATGGTTAATTGTCATCAAGTGATAATGTTATGTTGAAGTATGCTTTGATTGATGTGATAAGTTGATATGATACATGAATTGATATGCTTAGGTTGGTTGTGAGGTTGCTAGGTGTAATGTAATATAGGGAAGTTGTACGATGTGCCTTATTATGATGAGTTGTACGAGGGTTGACTTCACCTATATGAATTGTTAATGAAAGGACTAATTCTCATACAATTCTTATTGAGCTATAATGGTGATTATATGAGGGATTGACCCTCCTATCTAATTAAATTGAGAAAATTAATAAAGACTAAAGATTTCTCTAAATGGGGACTTAGCTTAGCACCGAGCGAACTTGACAATGGGAGGTGATGACTTGTCCCTAGAAAGGAAATATTCATCCTAGAAGTTGCCCATGTGACGATAACTCCCATGTATGAGGGATGTGTCACTTTAAGGGATTCCCATGAGGAGCGGCCCATATTACCAAATGGTATAAATAGGGATATCTACATCTTAGTTCTTGAACTATGTTGCCACCATAGGATACTAGCTAGTGGATCCACCTAGATAGCTATGTTTACATTAGGTTCTACCTTGGCCGGTAGACCACCTTCCATCGGTGTAAGGTTTCACGACACCGGATTCCACATTCGATTATGTGCTCTATGTCGGTTAAGGCAAATGTTCCCTAAACTAAAATGAATGAATAAGGTATAGGCTAATCAAAGTAACTTGAGAGGTTGGCTATAGCTTAGGTAGGGGTATGGGACTCTACCTACGCCTTGCACTAGTTTTCCTTGATAGGAACTTTGAGAGGTCAATATTATATATGTAAAGAGATGGTATAATGTAAATGGTTTGTATGTTGAATAACATGCTTATGAATATAATGTTGTTGTCTTTGTTTGAAGAAGGAGGTATTATGATATGAAGAGTATGTTGGTAAGCAAATTGCTAATTGTAGTCTTGGTAGGTTACTTGATTGAGTAGGAGACATGGTAATTTTACTTGATCATTGCACTTGTGACTTATTGAAGGTTATCATTAGTATACTTTGCTTTGCTATTGCATATGTAGTCTATTATGTTTTCATAAAGGTCCCTTTTTAAATATATTTGATTGTTGACTCTGTTATTCTCTTGAGACGATGTAGTAGATAGCCTATATGCGGTTTCTTTCATTTGATGTAGGGCTATGCCCAAGACTTATTGTAATCGATAGATGGTTTATGAGATGAGACGGTTTTATGACTATTATTTTCTAAATATATAAGTATATGAAATAAAAGTAGAAGACGAAGTAATCTTCGTATATGAACAAGTCTATGTATACTTGATATATATAATGATGTGTATGTAGAGGTCTATGTAAACCTCCGAGTAGTTTTAGATAAAAAGTTTTTTATTCTTTCTGATTTTTAGTCGATGAATGCTATGACGAAGCTAAGAGGATTGTCTTAGTCCTCCGAGAGGACGACGACGCCGGTTACGTCTAGGGGGTAAACCCAGATGTGACAGTATGTGTGAGGTTATGGGGCTTCACATGGACATTGCACTAGTAGACAGATTGGGGTCATGAACAAGGTATTATAATGCTTTATGTGAAGTGAAGTAAATATATGTGCAAATTGATGCAGCATACTGTAAAGAAAAATAGCTCACTGTAATCTGACTCTAAAATGCCTTAAATTCTATACGTGATTTTATATGATGTTTAGATTTTGAATATGTCTATATGAAGAATGTGAATGATATAAATGCTATTATATAAAGTTTTTATGAAGATTTATTCAAAAAGACATAAAGTATGATTTCAAGAAAATGTCCCCTTTAAATGCACATTTTTGCATGGTTGCCATACATAGTGCATTCTTGTACTAACTCCATTCTTCTCTACTTTTTACACAAAGTGTAGGTTATGGATGCTTAATGGATGTCTTTAATGGTTAAGATCTTGATAGATGATTTCCAAGCTCAAGGAAAGGGATCCTTAAATGCAAGGATTCCTAAGTCATGTCTTTACTGTAAAGTGATGTATAGGTTTACTTATGTATTGTGTTGTAAGGGCCATGTCGCTAAAGTACTCTTACGATGTTGAGTCTAGGGTGGCAAAGACACTTAAGTTCTGAATATGTATTGACTTATATTTTATATATATAAAGCGATGTTTCTTGCATATGGCTATGAAAAGTTTTTAATTTTCCTCTAAATTTACTATGACAATGCGATGAATGATAACTATGGGCTTCTATAAGACCTTCGAGAGTTCAAGTATGCCATGTTACTTCTAGGGGGTGCTTCACGGATGTGACATGTGTTATATGCTTTACTTGTGAATTATGTGGCCTTGTCGGCGTTACTTTATGTATTATGATGATCATGGCCTTGTCGGCAATTACTTGAAGTATTATGATGATTTGTGTAATTGATTATGTAAAGTATGATCATATCTATCTACATGCTAGTAATGTGAAAGATTGATATTGTTAGGTGATCATGTTAGACTATGACTATGTGTTTATGTGTGTAGTCTTACAGTTGATTCATGATTATTCCTTCTTGTCTATAAGTTAAAGATGATATAAAGATGATAAGGGGCATTCGTAAGTGCTTTAAAGAATGATATGCTATATGTAATAAAGGAAAGTATGTTGTGTCTTGTTTTAGTAGACTTGTCTCCCTTATTTCAATACATGTACATTATGAATATGAACAACTTGACTTAGTAGGCTTAGACACCTTTGTCTTGTATGTGTATGGATGAATGTTGAATGAAAGTCTAGGATCGGTAGACCTAAGATTGTTCCTTTCTAAGCATGACTAATATGTGGAATCTTCTATATAGAAAGATGGTTAAGAATGAGCTATCCTTATAGACCATTGAGTGGCAGCCCTAGTGGACCCATATTTGGTAGGTGCATTATGATTAGGTAATGACTAAGAGATGGTACCTTTTCATATGCCCCTTTTTATTGAACTTACTCTATGAGAACAAAATAGACTACAAAGGCTAGCACCGAGTGAGTATGTTATGGTTTGAAGCTCTACTTAAGGAGGAGACTAGAGTACAATGTATCTCTACTTACGAATGAGACTAGAGTGCATAAAAGACCTTGATATTCCTTAACCATGTGCCTACATGGGATGTGTTCTAGTTCTACCCTTGGCAAGTAGAACACCCTCCATGGGAGTAGGTTTATGACTCCGGATTCCATGCCTAGCAAGTATGGTCTATGTCGGTTATTGCCTATTCTAATCATGTGAGATACATGCTAGTGTTAGATATGTACTATGAAGTTTATGTAGTGGAATAGTATGCTATCTAGACATTGCACGATTAGTCTTTGAAGATTTAGTGTGTGAGTGCCCTAGGTCTTGTTAAAGACCATTATATGAATGTCCATAAGTGATGAATGTTTTCTAAATGACTTAATGAACATAATTACTTTAGTAAACGCATTTTAATGTAAAAGTACTTATCTAGAGTAGCTTTGAGGATTGCTTAGGTAGTCTTGAAGAGAGTTTATGGGATGTCTCTTCATTTCTTACTTAGGTGAGTCTTAGAGTTTGGGAGTTTAACAAATAAAGTGAGAATAATCTTATCTTAGGTAGTCTTAAAGATCATTTAAGTGTTCTTAGAGAGGGTGTATGGACGGTGTCCCGTCGTCTCACTTAAGTGAGTCTTAGGATAACCTTTGGTGAAAGGGTTGCAAGCTAAAATCGGTCACTGTGAAGTTGAACTTAGTTCAATGTAACATTCTTCAATATTTGATTAAAGGCTTATGTAATATCTTATATGTTTTACTTAAAAAGAGATTGTTTTATATAAATGTCTATTTATCCTGAATTTATTCATTATGCCATACTTAGTACAAGTGGTTGTACTAATTCCATACATTTTCTCTATCTCTAAAGGTGTAGGTGGAATTGAGAGGATTCTCAAAGTGAAATCTTGGTTTAGTGTTCATTCAAGTAAAGAGTTGGTATATCCTCACTAGATTCGAGGACATCTTAATGCTTAGATTTTCTTATTGAAAGTATTGTCATACACTTAGCTATTTTCTATATGATGAAGTATGTCGTGTCCCAATATATTCATATGTCTAAGATGGAGACTTTGAGACTTAGCCTTTTATTATCTTTTTCTGTAAAAGAGATATTTTTGAAGTATTATTATTTTACGTGAAAAGTTTTAATTCCGTACTAGTTTTCATATATTTTTATGCAATGAATGGTATGAAACGTCTTGTACAAGACCTTCGAGAGTTCCAGTATGCCGTGTTTCGATACGAGAATGCCCCAACTTCTAGGGGGTACTATCGGGTCGTTACAAACTTGGTATCAGAGCATAAGGTTATGAAGTAGTATTTAGGAATCAAAAAGTCTCAAAAAGCCACGTGTAGTAGAGTGTTGACCATCGGTGTGAGCCGCAACAGATCTATGAGCGATAAGATATAAGACGATAGAGTTTCCCTTCTATTCAACACCTATGTCATGCCGTAGAGATTAAAAGTTATGAGTGTCCTTTTCATATGGTATTCCTTGTGTTTCTAGGAAGATTAATACGAGGAGGACACCAACTAGGAGGGTAGCCGAGAATGATGTGAAGGAGGGACTTCATCGCCGAGGTGGACAAGTTCCATAAGGTGTGCAAGTTTATCAAGGTGTTCAAGGTGCTCAAGGTGATCAAGTCCTTATTATGGAATGAGGTAATGAGGTTCCAGTGGTTCCCCCGGTTATGGCTAATGGGGAGATTAGAGAGGCTTTCCTTACCCTAGCCCATGCTATGACATCTCAAGTGAATAGAGACATTGGGTCTAGGGTGAATGCTATGGAGAGTACTATGACCTCTAGATTAAGGGACTTTGTGAGGGTGAATCAACCTATGTTCTTTGGTTCTAAGGTGGGAGAAGTTCCCCAAGCTTTCTTGGATGAGGTTTATAAGATAGTGCACGCTATGGGAGTGACTTCTATGGAGCAAGCGGAGTTAGCCTAGTATCAACTAAAAGATATTTCTCAAGTATGGTTTATTCAATGGAAGGATAGAAGACCGGTTGAATCAGGTCCCTTAGAGTTGAAAGAGTTTAAGGAAGCATTCTTAGAAAGGAACTTTCCCCGTGAGAATAGGGAGGTTAAGATTGAGGAATTTATAAACCTTAGGTAAGGTAGCATGAGTGTTGAGGAGTATTCCTTAATGTTTATCCTATTGTCTAAGTATTTTCCTCCTTGGTGTCTAACCCTAGGGATGAGATGAATAGGTTCTTGACCGGTGTTTCGGATATTGTGAAGGAAGAATGTCGTACATCCATGCTCCATGGTGACATGACTCTATCTAGGCTTATGGTGTATGCTCAATCCATTGAAGAGTCTAGTCGTTGGAGGAGAAGCAGAGATGCTAAGAGAGGAAGAACCGACGAGCAAGTTCAAACTAAGTTTAAGAAGAGAGCTCCAAATCAATATGGTTCTAGTGCTCCTAAGGCTAATTATGAGAGAGGTGGTGGTTCCCAAGTGATTAATCCTACTTGTGCTACTTGTGGGAAGAAGCACTTTGGGAAGTGTCTAGCCGGTACTAGTTGGTGCTTTCGTTGTGGGAAGGATGATCACAAGGTCAGAGATTATCCTACTATTGTGGGTAGAGGAACAGAGTCCAAGCAAGTTCCTCCTAATATTCTGGATGGTGGTGCTCCAAAGAGGAATCACTGATTTGCTCACCGAGCCAAAGGAACAAAATCGGATAATTATGATGATGCCGGTATGTCATAGTTTTCTATCTTTATTTATATGAGTTCCTTCTAAGTGGGGGAGTATGGTTAGTAGTATAATGGTGATTTGTTGTCTCATCTCTTCTATTAAATTCAAGTTTGAGAGATAGAATATCATAGTTGCATGTTGCATGTTGCATGTTGCATTGTGTTTAGGAGTCTAGTTGAAATTGAATTTTATTGATTCCTTGCATTGTTCATTTCATAAATTTACGATAATGTTTTAAAGTGAGTATATACGGTTTTATCTCTCATATTGTCATGCTTCCATCAGAAATTGCTTTAGAGTTGCATTTTTGGAAAATTGAGCATTTTTCAGTGTAATTAATTTGGTGTTCACTGTAAGGAGTTTGAAATTTTGCAAAATTGTTCTTTCATGAAAAATGGTTATAATGTGGATAGAACTGATGTATATGAGCATTATATTATGTAGAGAAGGAAGTTCCTCCTATATGAAATGAAAATTGTGAATCTTATTACATGATAAGTTGTAGAAGTAGTTTCTACCTTCTTGTTGTGTTTGAGTGTCTTAAAGTATGTGAAATTGATGTCTCTCCTACATGTGGGTATTGTGTATTGTGTAGTATGGTTATGAGCTTCTAGTCTTTGAGTCTTAACTCTTAAAAATGTTAAAAGTGTGGAAAGTGTCATTCGAGGACGAATGTTGTCGAAGTGGGGGAGATTATAACTTCCTTCAAAATGAGCTAGGTTGAAATAGAGCCTAAAACTTGTGTAATGATGTTTTAAGTCATAAAATGGTTAATAATAGTGTTCTCAGGCAGTATATAAAGTTTGGAAGTGTTTGAAGGTCAAACGTCCAAGACGTTGAAAACTAGTCGATGTTGAACTAGTGTGTCCTAGTGTTTTGTAGTGATGTTTTGGGGGATGGTTTGTAGGTGAAATTCAGTAACAAGAGTTACTATGCATAGCCTGACATACAAAGGGTCAAAACATTCGAGAACGACGCCCCGGGGACCATCAAAAGGGTCCCATAGGAGGACCCAAACATGGGCCAGCGAAGCTGCCAAGAAGCCAAGAATAGGCATGCTACGGCGGGACGCGAAGCTGTCACGCAGTAATAAAAAGTTTTGCCTTTTGACACAGGGATGTCACGAAAAATTCTGTCTAAGAATTTTTAAAAAATTAGATTTGGAAGTTTCTTCGCGACGCACAGTAATGTCCCATATTTTGTTGCATCATTTTTAAGTCAAATTTGAGTTTGTTGTTTTGTCCAATAATGTAACAACCCTAAAAATGGATATGATAAGTAATGCTTAATGTGTCTAGAATGCCTACGATTAGACCGGGTTCACACGGATTGATGCGCGTAGAACCAGACCTCTGAACCCTTGCTACAGCTAATCCAACTAGCTTGGGGAGTTAGTTGAGCTAGGAAAGGTTGGGTCCATCCATGTTGGGATCTCGAATACGAAGATTTACTCAAATGAGTCTTTACCGGACTTAAAAATTGAAAATCTTAGGTTTTGAGGGTCTAGAGGTAAAATGGTCTTTTTCTAGGCTAAGGGTAGTATCGTAATTACCCTAAATATATAATTAATTATTTAATTAATAAGGTGGAGGGGCATTTTGGGGAGAGAGGGACAAACATTGGCTCTTGAAGTGAAGTCTTGCTCCACCCGGGTTCGAACCTAGGTGGAAGCAATGAATTAAAGTTGTTTTTATTTAAGTTGGTAAATTAATGTAATTAATTAATATTTATTATTTATTGGCTGATTTAAAATAAAAGGGAAATCAGATTTTTTTAATATTTAAGTAAACCTTATTTTACTAAGTCCTAAACTAGACTTCTAAGCCTAAGATAACTCTCTCCTGTCACGCCTATCTCTCAACACACGATCATTCTCTCTTCTCTTTCACGTTCTCTCTGCCAAAATAACTTCAAGAACAGAAAGATAAACCAAGTGCTTCACACTTGAAGAACTCACCACGAAATATAAAAACAAACAACGAAATCAATCACGTAGGCAAAGAGAAGGTTGTCCGTCGAGTTTGGTGTTGAACTTTTGGTGTTAGACATGTGTTTTGGGGAGTTCTTTGGGCAGAAAGTCGAGGTTTGAACGTCAAAAAGGTATGGGTTCTCTTCTCTCTTGATTCCTTTCCCAATAGACCCCTTATGGTTCAGACGAATCTATTCCGAAAACTAGGGTTATTCCCCGTTGCAACTCCCTGTCACTAGCTTCCAATGATTCATAGGTTGGGTATGTTTGTTGGTAGATATTAGGCGTGTGTTGTGTTTTCGTGATGAATATGTTCATGAATATGTGTTTGAAATCGTATGAAGGATCACCTATATGATTCAAAACTATGTGTACGTGTGTGTAATGTGAACCGTAACTATGTGCCTCGGGTTAAGGCTCTAAAATGTGATGTTGTGGTTGTCTTTCATGTACAAATGTTTATGTAAATCGAGATGTTCATATGAGTTGAAATATTGCTGATTTGAGTGATAATCTCTTGGCTAAACGAATCCATGAAAAATGCACCTAAGAACATATTAAACGATCTACGAATTACCCTATTAATTTACGTATAAATGTAATGAAAGTATGCGGAAAAATTTCAAAAAAATTTCCAGCAAGTTATGAATTTTGTTTAAGTTAAGAGGGTTCAAAATGTTGTGAAAAATGAATTAAAACAAGTGAGGTCATGGAGGATTGAACCCGTTACCTCACCATGCTAAAAAACCATGAAAATAAAGAAGTAAAAAAGAATGTGGTGAAGGGGATTCGAACCATGGTCTTGGATCTGAAATGGATTGTGAAAATAAGAAATGAGAGGAGTGGGATTCGAACCCACAACCTCTCGGTCAAGCTTAAGGAAAAATGAAAAGAAAAGAAATGTGAGGCGTGGGAATCAAACCCACGACCTCTAGGCAGTAAAGAATAATTAAAAGGAAGTAAAGTGAGGTTGTGGTTGTTCGATCCCACAACCTCATGATGTTAAGTTTAAAATGTTTAGCATGAAATAAGAAAACAAAAAGTTCAAATTTTCTGCTAAAATTAACCTACATGAAGTAAGAATGACGTATGTAGGCTTGTCTGCGACCTCTGAGAGGTCAACGACGCCGATCTCGTCTGGGGTCTAGATTACGGTCGTGACATTCACGAAGTGTCTGGTCCAGCTCAAGGGTGTTTTGGGAAATTCACCTAATGTTCTAAAAATTGTTTGTGTGGTTACTTAAGGGTATATCGGGTCTTTTAAGTGGGTTTGTAAGTCTTGAACACTAAGATGAATTCACTTGTTAAAGTCAAACCCAAAACCGCAAAAAATAAAACTCTAGAACTCCATTGAAGCTTGAAGTATTAATTTCAAAATTTATATCTACCCATGGGTTCTTGCATAAAACGTTTTGAATCAATTAGTTATTATTGAATTGATGTTAATTTCATGATTCTAATCCTAACACTCTATGAACCCATGCAAATCATAAAACCCTTATTTTGGCTATATTATGGGTGATGTGATTCTAGCTCTATTGTACTGATTTATTGCATAGTGTACTTTGGGCTATTGAATTATGAAAGAAGTGTCACATCCGGGGAGCACCCGCTAGACGTAATCGGCGTTGTTGTCCTCTTTGAAGACTAAAACTAGCCACTTAGCATACATCAATACATTCATAGGTTAAAAATGCAGAAAATTTTAAAACATTTTATTACTTCTACATTAAGGTTTAAATAGACCTCTACTTACACAAGATATATTCATATTGAGTATACATAGACCATTCGTATAGGAAGATTACATAATCTTCTACTTTTATTGCACATAAGTATATATATAAGATATAACATAGTCTTTAAAGATTGTCTCATCTCATAACCATGTAATACAATTATAGAAATTTGGGCATAGCCCATACATCAATATAAAGGAGCCACATATAGGCTTATACAATTCGTACTCAAATGAATATAGAAAGAACATAAGAGTCTTAAAGGTAAAACAACTTCATAATCTAGATATTGGCATCACCCTCGGAAAGTGATGACCTACCCACTTGGATGTTAGAGAATGTTCAAGTCTTCTTCAAGTCGTCTCAAAGATCCTTCAACGACTGGAACCTAAAATGTTTGGAAAAAAGGGAGAAAATGGGGTTAGCACACCACTTGTACTACGTATGAGACCATATGCACATATAAGATCAATTTATGCTAAAAAGGGACATTTCATTCAAACATCCTATTTTACCTTTTGAAAGTCTTATGCATAATCAAGTAAACCATACAAATCAATAAGACATACTCATTAAGGCAAACCAAGTAATATGCATATCACATACTTGAACCCATATCTAATACAACCCTATCACCAAAGAATAACATCAAAAGCATTATTTTGAGTTTATCATATCATAATAAAGCAAGACAACCAGTCATGAATCCTCATAAAGTCAACAAGTGCAATAACCAAACAAAGCACCATAATCTTAATCAATCAAGTAAACCTACAAGGACCATGACTGATATCCAACTTCCCCTAACATAACCTTTTAAGGTACATAACATCAAACTTTAACAATATAGCACAAATACATGTTCATAAGAATATCAATCACCATATAATATCATTTACATGTGAAGTCATCATATTATTATCATTTACATCCATTATCATATACATACGTAATATCAACCTTCTAAAGCTTCCATCTGGCAAACTAGTGCAAGGCATAGGTAGAGTCTTATACCCCTACCTAGGCTAAGTCAAACCTCTCAAGTCACCCTAGTTAGTTTATACTTAATTACTTCATTTTATTTTAGGGAACACTTGCCTTAACCGACATAGACCACATGAGCTAAATGTGGAATCCGGTGTTGTAAAACCTTACACCGATGGAAGGTGGTCTACCGGCCAAGGTAGAACCTAACATGAACATAGAGTCTAGGTGGATCCACTAGGTAGTATTACTAAGGTGGAAACATAGTTTAAGATAATTGGGGAAACATCACTCTACAGCCTATTTGGGTAATGAGGCTATCAACCCCGTGAGGACCGTAGTGAACCCTACCTTCCCTATTTGGGAAAGTGTCACCCCCTCACATACAAGATCACTCCGTGCTAATCTAGAGTCCCTTTTTGAAATGTCTTTAATGTCTTTGTTAATCATAAATTATTATATGTCATAGGTTCTAGCCCTTGTATAATCATTATCATCATAGCTCAATAAGAATTGCATGACTATAGTCCTTTCATTACAATTCATATAAGTGAGGTTAGCACATTTACATATTCATTCATTATAAGGCACATTGGTATTCATCACCATCCTTATAACATTTACATCTTAATCAACCTCACAACCATAGTCAATACATTTCAATTCAACATTATACCACCCTATCAATCCTAATATAAGCCATACTCCAACACAATATAATGACTTAATCACAATTAACCATAATTTGAAGTAAGGAATAGGGATCATAAGACTTACCAAGTCTCCTTCATAATTCATCATCAATGTCTTACCATAAAACCTTACTTCAACTCAATTATGGCATAAAATCATCATAATTCAATGACCAATATCATTATAAGGCTAGAAGAATCACTACATCACAAGTCAATACTAGATCATAGCTTAAGACTATATACTTAGGCCAATTCCCAACATACTTAATAACCTAGATCACTTCTCAAGAAGTAGCATAAAAATACTATAATTCACCCTAATTCATTCATGATTAGTATAAAAACATTATCTAGTGGTAATTCAACCAATAACCAAGTCAATTGAACCAACATAACCTAATCCATATCAAGATCATAACCTAAGGTTAAGGGGCATTGGTATTTTTCAACAAACTTGACCAAACCATCAAGATATATCATAACTAAGTTAGAATACATGTTAATCTATTCATAATATCCAAAACAAATCATAAACAACTTAATTCGTCACATCAATTTCGAGATTGGGAAAGACCCACATGAAAACTCATCTTTTGAAAATACTTTGAAGGAACCCTTTGGGGAAAGGAGTCCCGAAGGTGAATTAGATCTCATACCTCAATGCTTGATGAATAATTCATGGTGAATTCGTACCTTTACATCCCCTAAAACCCTCCCCTATCTTTGTGTACAATGGAGTTCTTCACTATAGAGAGAAAGAGGAGAGAAGGAAGAGAGTCGACGACCACCCTCCTTACATGCAGAAAATTGGACCCTCACAGACGAGACCTCGACCAACGGTACATCTGTGAGTCGACGACCACCCTCCTTACGTGATGCACATCCTTAGTCTTGGTCAGAGACTGTGAACATAAGACTCTCCAATTAATTGTCTAAGTGTTGGTCGATGGATGGCATCGAATCCCCGTTGATCACAACACGCCCCGTCGATGCCCTCTCATAGGTGCACATTGCCCAGGCAGTGTTTGACTCCACGTGCAATGGTCCTCCTCAAGGGCCCTTGGTTTGTCCTTGGGGAGTCGTACCTTGATGTTTCGACCATGAATCTTCTTAAACATATGTTATACACCCTTCAACCAATTTTCATCATTTTCCGACTTCTAAAAGCTAGTCAAATAGGCTAAGGCAAGCTAGTACCTCCTTGCACTAGTTTCAGGACGTCATGGACGTTCTTGGACGTTTTGGTTTCTACACTTCTTAAATGACTTATATTCATTAAAATGGACCTCAAAACAATATCTAGACCATATGGCACTTATGTTAGGCTTTATGACACGTTTTGAATTTCCGAAGTGTTACATTATCCCCCATAGGAACATTCGTCCCCAAATGACACTAAAACTCTTTGAAGGAAGGAATAGACTCAAAACTAGAAGCCCAACAAACAACAACACAAGGAGACATAAATATAATTTAAACAAGGCAATTCAAAACATCAATTACCAAACATAAGGCTCAAGCATCACATTATGAGGAATTTCTTTCTCACAACAACAACATAAGCTCAAAATACTTTACATGCGGCAGTTATGCCAAAGTTCAACTTACCAACATGCTACTCTTCATTTCATGAAGTCTACCATTTTCAAAATGCCCAACATAACTCAAGCAAGCCAAAGAGCAAAATTTGAAGTTTAAATGCACAATTTCACTGTAAGTTACTGTAACAACATAACAAAATGCATATTTTGCATGACTTTACCAAAAATCAAGAAACCTCCATTTCTAGTCATTATTTTCATTATTAAGAGGAATTACTAAACTTAATTATCAAATAGATGAGGGTAACGAGACTTTGTGTCAGCCTCGGCCTCCCATGTTGCACCCTCAACTAGGTGATTTTTCCATGACACTTTTATGAAAATCACCTCTTTTTGTTCCTCAACTTCTTTACATGCCTATCAAGGATTTGAAATGGAACATCCTCATATGAGAGGTTATCCTTCACACGAATACCCTCAATAGGAAGAATGGACTCGGGATCACCGATACATTTCTTTAACATAGAAACATGGAAAACTGGATGAACCGAAGCCAATTCACTAGGCAACCTTACCAACCCTTTGCAAGATTTCATAGGGACCCACATAACGAGGACTTAACTTCCCTTTCCTGCTAAATCTAACCACTCCCTTCATAGGTGAAATTTTCAAGTACACTTTATCACCTTCTTCAATCTCTAGATCCCTTCTCGTATGATTGGCAGAAGACTTTTGCCGACTATGGGCCATTTGAAAGCAATTTCTTATAATATGAACTTCCTCAAAAGTCTTATAAATCAAAGTCGGGATCATGAATCAAAGACTCACTGATTTCAAACCACCCAATATCAAATCTACACCTCGTACCATACAAGGCTTCATACAGAGCCATGGATATGGATGAATGGAAACTATTATTGTAAGCAAACTCCACCAAAGGCAAGTTTTTATCCCAACTTCCCTTCAAATTGATGACACATGATCTTAGCATATCCTCAAGGGTTCGAATAGTATGCTCCGCTTGACCATCCATTTGGGGATGAAAAGCGGTACTCAACTTTACTTTATTACCTAACCCTTCTTAGAATGACCTCCAAAACCTTGATGTGAATTGTGCACCCCTATGCAATATGATGGATAACGGAATACCATGTCGACACACAGTATCATCTATGACGATCTGTGCATAATCCTCCTCCGAATAATTAGACTTGACGGGAATAAAACGAACGAACTTGGTCAACCTATCCACCACCACCCTTATGGAGTCATATTTCTTTTGAATCTTAGGCAAACCTACCACAAAATCCATATTAATGTCTTACCACATCCAAGTAGGACTTTGGATTTCTTGAAGTAAACCACCCGACTTATGATGTTCGGCTTTCACTTGTTGGCGATTCGGACACTTAGCAACAAACTCCGCTATATCCTTTTTCAATCCTTCCCACCAATACACTTCCCTAAAGTCATGATACATCTTTGTTGACCCCGGATGAATGGAATAACGGGACCCATGAGCTTCCTCAAGAATCTAGTTCCTCAAATCATCAAAATTGGGAACACGCAACCTTTCTTTATACCTTAAAACACCATCCTATTAAGGAGAATGACTTAATAAACTTACCAAGACCCGATTCCTTCAACTCTATCAATGGTTGATCAAGGTGTTGTTTGGACTTTACCTCAACAACTAAGGATGACTCGGAGCTATGATGGACCATAAAACCACCATTTGGAGAATCTTCCAACCTAACCCCCAATCTAGTCAACCTATGAGCATCCTTAAGTAGGTCTTTCATGGCTTCATCTACAAGAGACACACTACCCATGGTCATGCGACTTAAAGTATCCGCAACAACATTGGCTTTGCCGGGGTGATAGAGAACACTCATGTTGAAATCTTTCAACAATTCTAACAACATTCTTTGTCGGAGATTCAACTCTTTTTGAGTAAACACATATTTAAGACTCTTGTGGTTGGTATACACATCAACATGAACGCCATACAAGTAATGCCTCCATATTTTCAAGGAAAATACCACGACCGCTAACTCAAGATCATGAGTGGGATAGTTCTTCTTATGCACCTTAAGTTGTCTAGAAGTAATAGGCGATTACTTTCCCATGTTGCCTAAGTACGCACCCCAAACCCACTATGGATACATCAAAATACACAACAAAGACCTTTGTACCCTCCGGTAAAGTCAACACTGGAGTAGAAGTAAGCCTAGCTTTCAAGATTTGGAAGCTTTTCTCACATGCCTCTAACAACTCAAAATTCTTACTCTTTTTTGTCAAAGTAGTCAAGGGAATGGAATGGACGCAAAACCATCCACAAACCTTTGATAATAACCCGCTAGACCCAAGAAACTCCTAATATCGGTCGGAGTAAATGGTCTAGGACACCATCTCGCCGCCTCCGTTTTCCTTGGATCAACCTCAACTCCTTCACTAGAGAGGATAGGACCAACAAACGCCACCGACCTCAACCAAAACATACATTTGCTATACATGGCAAAAAATTGATGTTCTTTAAGTACTTGGAACATTATCTCAAATGACCCATGTGATCACCCTCATTTTTTGAATATACCAAGATGTCGTCAATGAAGACAATGACAAATAAATCTAGGTATCTTCGCAACACCCTATTCATTAGGTACGGAGAATTCGTGAGACCAAAGGACATTACTAAGAACTCATAGTGACCATATCTAGTCCGAAATGCCATCTTTGGTGTATCCTCACCTCTCACCCTACGATGGTGATACCCCGATATCAAGTCAAGCTTGCCCCTTGGAGTTGATCAAACAAGTCGTCAATCCGAGGGAGAACATACTTGTTCTTAAAAGTGACTTTATTGAGTTGGTGGTAATCAATGCACATTCTAAGGGACCTATCCTTCTGTTTCACAAACAAAACCGGAGCACCCCATAGATAAATACTAGGTCTAATGAAGCCTTTGTCTAGTAAATCTTTGAGTTGAGACTTGAACTCCTTCAATTCCGCGATAAAGAAGAATTTGAAATGGGACTTATATCCGGGATCAAATCGATAAAAAAAATATATTCCACGCTCGGGAGGAATACCGGGAAGATCATTAGGAAAGACCTATGGAAATTCACTCACTACGGGGACCGACTTAATGGGAGTAATTTTGGAGTCTAAATCATGGACTCTTACTATATGATATAGACAACTCTTTGAGATCATTTCGCATGCTTTTAGACAAGAGATGATATGACCTCTATTAATAGAATTTCCACCCTTCCACTCTACAACGAGTTCATTTGGAAAGTTAAACTTCACGACCCTCGTTCTACAATAAATAGAGGCAAAGAAAGCATGCAACCAATCCGTACCTAAAATGATATCAAAATGAAGCATATCAAGTTCTACTAGTTCAACATGAGAAACTCTATTGGGCAACATTATAGGACAATTTCTATACACCCTTTTTGCAACAACCGACTCACTCACAGGGGTAGACACTATAAAAGATTCATGCAAGATATCGGGTAAAATGTCAAAATTTTTAGCTACAAGATAGGTAACAAATGAGAATGTAGCACCGGGATCAAGTAAAGCATATACATCAATATAAAAGATTTTCAACATACCGGTCACCACATCGGGAGTGGTTTCTTGATCACCCCTAGTGCGGAGAGCATATAAGTGGTTCTTCTTAGGAGCATCACTAGAACCACTTGCTTGACCTTGACCACCCTTATCTTGACCCTTCACTATAATGCCCCAAAATGAACTAAGGTGAACTAGAGCCTCATGATTGTTTCTTGAGTTGATTTTAAGTTAAAACGGAGTTAGTTTGGTGTCCTTAGGCAGTGTGCAAAGTTTGGTTAAGTTTGGAGTTCAATCTACCAAAAACGTCCATGACGTTCGGATGGTATGCCTTAGAATGTACTTGTATGTCTTGGCGAGTTTGGATGAGTTTTATGTGTTTGTTTTACTTGAAACATGCGTCGGATGTTCCTTAGACCTAGAAGACCTAGTTTAGGGGTTTGACGTTCAGGAACGACCCCACCTAGGACCCATAAGGGGTCCTAGATGAAGGGCCCAAGACTTGGGCAAAGTCTGCCCATCAGTGGCTCACGACGACCATGGCGACGGTCCGTCGCACTCAGGACGGTCCGTCGATCCAGGGCGTCGCGAGTGACAGAGAGGGGAACTTGGACAGGCTCTAGTTGGAGCCAAGTGTTCCTCGACGGGACCCCATGACGCTCCGTGGTGAACGTGACGGTCCGTCGAGGAGGTCTAGCCGACGAGGCCTGCCAGTACACGACTTAAGGCTGCCAACTTGGGGTGTTTTATGTAAATACACCCCAAGTCTTATAATACCCTAGGTGTATAATTTTGGTGTTTTTAGGTTATATTAAATTAGTTTTAAACCCTAGACCTAGACAAGACCCCCTCACTTCAAGATCCAACACTCTCTTTCTCTCAAGAAAACTCTCTCAACTCTCTTGGAAGCTAGAAGTCAAGGAAGGATAGGAGGACGGATTGGGACTTGTTTCTTCATCAAATTCGTGGGTTTCTTTCTCCTAAAGGTATGGTATCCATTCTTGAATACCTTTCCATTCAAGAAGCCAACTTCCAAAATGGTTTTCAAAAAGGGATTTTAAACTCAACTTCTTCTAAACTTTGATTTCTATTATGGGTCTTCTTGTAACTAAGTTCTAATGGTTTAAATGTATTTATCTTGGTTTGAATAGATGATTTTGATGTTAAAACTCCATGAAACTCTTGTTTATGCATACTTCAATTTTTGACTTGAAAATGGGTTATGTGAGCATGATTTGAGTAGGGTATGAACTTGGGTCTTCTTGTATTTGTCGTGTTGGTGTAGCTACTGCCCTAAGGGCCTTAATATGGTGAAATATTGATAAATTGCTTATGGGTAATGATGGTTTGATTTGTTGATGAGTTACTCTCATTGTATAATTCTTATTATGAATTGCTATTTGAGTGGTATGGTCCACCTTATGGGTGGCGGTGCTAATTGATGAACTTGATGTTACTTAGTATGGTTTGAGTATGTGATCTTGAAGGTCTAATATGTGAAATGAAGATATATATTGGAAATGGGCCTTGTGTCGTGTTTGATGTAGCTTGAATTGCATGTTTGACCTAGTTTATGTCTAAATGAAGTATATGATTATAAGAAGTATGTAGAGTGTGTAGCTTGATGAATCAAGGTTAAAGTATGAGTAGAACTTGATGATAATGAATGATGCTTATTTGCAAGGTGTGCACATGTACACACACACTCTTTTAAGATTTGTATTATGTCAAGTTGAGGAAAAAGGGGAAATCTTGAGGTGGACACACTTCGTGAGTTGAGATGTAGTGTCTAGTAACAACCTCTCCATTTCCTAGTGAGCTTTCTAATATAGACTATTATGTTAAGAAATCCGTGTGGTGTTATGCCTAGCACCGAGAGGATATGAAGGGGAGGTGGATTGCACTTCGTTAGTTGAGATGTTGTAATCCAAAGTACCTCTTGAGATGAGTACTCCTCGTTAGTAGAGAGTGAGTTACTTAGTAACAATCTCCTTATCACTTAACTATGTGCCCGCATAGGTGTAGCTATTGGAAAATCCATGTAAACGTTAAGAAGCATGACCTAACACTAGGCAAGTAAGGATCCCTCATCCGATAGGGGTTAATATCGGGATTCCATGTCTAGCTCTCATGGTCTGTGTCGGTTAAGCTAACTCCCACAAAAGAATTGATTTGAAACTAATTATCTTGTGTATTGTTGAAATTGTGTATGTATGTCGTGAAGTGCTCAATCGGACATTAGTTACCAATGTAGGAGGATTGAGTGGGAGTAGTAGTATGGGATGCTATTCTGACATTGCACTTGGTGTGACCTATACCTACTATGGGAGAAGAGTACCTTCATGAAATCCGTGTGAATGAGTACCATGGTGTAGTGTTATGGAGGATTATTGTGGAGTACTTGAGTAAATGGAATCCATTAGGAGTACTAAGTGGGAGTGGTAGTATGGGATGCTACTCTCACATTGCACTTGGTATGACCTATATTTCCATGAGTGTTTTGCATATGTTAGCCAAGGGCGTGGATTTGATTTCTAACGAAGTAAGCCTAAGATTAGGTAGTTTTAAGGGTCGCTTTGGTGTGCTTTGAAGGGAGGTGTAATGAGAGTCCCTTCTTGGTTCACCTTAGGGAGTCTTAGAATAACCTTGGGTTAGGGCAACTTCAAAGGAAAAGGGTTCATATAACTTGGACCGTGCCATTCACTGTAAGGTCTTCATTGTAAGAATTCAAAATGTTCACTATGATGCTTTATTCAATTTTATTGCAAGTTTAGCAAAGTTAATTGAAATGTTTCTTTTGTTTACTTTAAGTTTGGTAAGATAGTCATAAAGTGTTAATTGTTGATTCTTATGTGGGTTTGCTTCTAGATTCATGAAGGTTATAATTGAATTGCATAAAAAGCTATCTTTACTAAAATGTCCCTTTTTGCATGTTTTTGCATATGCCATACTTAGTACATTGTTGTACTAACCCCATACTTTTTATACCTTATGAGTATAGGTTGGAAGCCTTTGGAGGATCGAAGTTGGAGCTTGGGAATTCTACCTCTCAAGTCTTGGGTATGTCCTCATATATTCGAGGACATAGTTTTTATGTTTCTTAGTTTCCTTATTAAGACTTAAAAATGTATTTACTTTATTGTAAAGGGCCGTGTCCCTAAGATTCTAAGTCGTGTCTTTAAGTTGGCTTGTGACGATAAGATTTCTTAGTATTTATGAAAAGACTCCTTTTATTATTATTATCGTGAAAAGTTTTAAATTCCGCACTACTTTTCATGCTTTATGTTATGAATGCTAGTTAGAGGGCTTTTACGAGACCCCAAAGGGGTCAAGTATGCCTGGTCACGATTCGAAAGTTTTCCCTAACTTCTAGGGGGTGCTTTCGGGTCGTGACATTCACATTAGGCAATCACGAACCTTGTGCCCAATTTACCACAACTAAAACACTTGTCCGGCCCAATGGGGCAAGCACGATAGTGATTCTTTCCACACTCACCACAAGTTGGCTTTTCTCTCGTTCGACAAGTACCTCTTCCCTTTTGAGGCTTAGTGTTTGCAACCATGTCACCCCAATCCTTAGGGACCTTTTATGGAACTTGACTAGAAAACCTCTTCTTCAACCTAGGCTTGTATTGTATATCAAGCCTTCTCTTAGAAGAGCCACCATCAAATGATCTTGCCCTCTTAGCATCTCTACTTTTTCTCTTAGCCCTTACAACCTCAAATTGTCGAGCATGAACCATGATACTCTTCTTGCAAGTCTTCTGACACCCTTGTCACAAAGCGGATCATTTCATCCCTAGGATCGAAAACCAAAGAAGGAGCATATTTGGACAATTTAGTGAATTTCAAAGAGCATTCAAATACACTCATACCTTCTTGATGAAGGTTGATGAACTCCACCACCTTGGCTTCCCTCATCCCCCTAGGAAAGAACCGATCAAGAAAATCCTTCTTAAAGATCTACCAAGTCACCGTTCCACCCCTTAGAGGCCTATTGTCCCTCCATTGTATGTACCAAGTTTGAGCCACATCTTTGAGTTGGTAAGTGGCTAACTTGGCCTTCTCAGTAGTAGTCAAGACCATAGCAAAGAGTATCTTGTAGACTTCATCAATGAAATCTTGGGGGTCTTCTTCAACCTTGGACCCATAGAAAGTACGAGGATTCATCCTAGTGAAATCCCTTAGACGGGAGGCCATGGTAGTAACTTGTTGGTTTGCTCGGGGTACAACCTCCCAATTAGATTGGGCCATCATAGCTTGGTATTGAGTAGTGGAGTCTTGGGCTTGAGTAGTAATGGCTTGGGCCATTTGGAAGAGGGCAGCCCTTATATCATAATCCGTCAAAAGAGGAGGAGTAGCCTGAGCTTGTTCAACATTAGCATCTTCTTCAAGAGGAGGGACTTGATAACCACGGGGAGGAACTCTCGCATTGGCAATCTCTTCCTCAAGTCTTCGAGCCACATTCCTTGGAGTATACATTGCCTATAACCAAAATACAAGGTTTAGGTGAAATTACACAATAAGTATACTCTAGAGGCACGATATTGGATTTCCAAGAAAGAGAGAGTTTCCTAAGCATCATATAGATTCCTATTCATAAGTATGGCGCGCTTCACAATTATGAGTACGAATGTACATAGACGTGGTTCAGAGAAACATTAACATCAATATTCAACCTCATGCTCTGATACCAAGTTTATCACATCCGGGGAGCACCCCCTACATAGACGTGGTTGAGAGAGACATTAACATTAAAATGCAGAAAATTTAAAAACTTTTTATTACTTCTACATTGAGGTTTACATAGATCTCTACATACACATAATATATTCATATTGAGTATACATAGATCGTTCGTATAGGAAGATTACATAGTCTTCTACTTTTATTGAACATAGGTATATATATAAGATAGAACATAGTATCTAAAGATTGTCTCCTCTCATAAGAATCTAATACGATTATACCAATTTGGGCATAGCCCATACATCAATGTAAAGGAGTGACATATAGTCTTATAAAATTCGTACTCAAATGAATATAGAAAGTACATAAGAGTCTTAAAGGTAAAACAACTTCATAAGCTAGATATTGGCATCACCTTAGGAAAGTGAGGACCTACTCACTTGGATGATAGAAAATGTCAATGTCTTCTTCAAGTCGTCTCAAAGAGCCTTCAACGACCGGAACATAATATGTTGGGGGGGGGGGGGAAAGGGAGAAAATGGGGTTAGTACACCACTTGTACTAAATATGAGACCATCTGCACATATAAGATCAATTCATGCTAAAAAGGCACATTTTATTCAAACATGATATTTTACCTTTTGAAAGTCTTATGCACAATCAAGTAGACCATACCAATCAACAAGACATACTCATTAAGGCAAAACAAGTAATATGCATATCACATACTTGAACCCATAATCTAATACAACCCTATCACAAAAAAATAACATCACAAGCATAAATAAGAGTTTATCATATCATAATAATGCAAGACAACCAATAATGAATACTCATAAAGTCAACAAGTGCAGTGAACATGACTAATATCAAACTTCCCATAGCATAACCTTTTGAGGTACATAACATCATACTTTCACAATATAGACCAAATACATATTCATAAGAATAACAATCACCATATAATATCTTTTACATGTGAAGTCATCATATTGTTATCATTTATATTGATTGTCATATTCATACTTAAAATCAACCTTATAAAGCTTCCATCAAGGCAAACTAGTGCAAGACATAGGTAGAGTCTCATACCCCTACTTACGCTAAGTCAAACCTCTCAATTCACCCTAGTTATTTCATACTTCATTACTTAATTTTAGTTTAGGGAACACTTGCCTTAACCAACATAGACATAATGAATTAATCACAATTGACCATAATTTGTAGTAAGTAATAGGGATCATAAGACTTACCAAGTCTCCTTCATAATTCATCGTCAATGTCTTATCATCAACCCTTACTTCAACCTAATTAGCGCATAACATAATCATAATTCAATGACCAACATGATAATAAGTGTAGAAGAATCGATACATCACAATTCAATACTAGATCATAGCTTAATACAAGATACTTAGGCCAATTCACAACATACTTCATAACCTAGATCACTTCTCAAGAACTAGCATAAAAAGACAATAATTCACCCTAATTCATTAATAATAAGTATAAGAACATTCTCTAGTGCTAATTAAACCAATAACCAAGTCAATTGAACCAACATAACCTAATTCATATCAAGATCATAACCTAGGGTTAAGGGGTAAGGTTCTTCTTCTACAAACTACACCAAACCGTCAAGATATATCATAATTAAGTTATAATAAATGTTAATCTATTCATAATATCCAAAAGAAATCATAAAAACTCAATTCATTACATCAATTTAAAGATTGGTAAAGACCCACATAAAACTCAACTTTTGAAAATACTTTGAAGTAACCCTTTGGGGAAAGGAGTCCCAAAGGTGAATTTTGATCGCATACCTCAATTCTTGATAAATAATTTATGGTGAATTCGTACCTTTGCAGTCCCTAAAACCCTCCCCTATCTTGATCTTCAATGGAGTTCTTCAATACAGAGTGAAAGAAGAGAGAAGGAAGAGAGTTTTATTTTGTGAGTAATGACTAGTCTAATGGGGTTGGGGTCTTTATATAGGGTGTTAATTAATTTAATTAGACTTCCCTTAATCTCTAAATAACCACAAAATCCCTGAATTAATTATTGAAGGCTTAGTCAAAATGTGCAGAAATTTGGACCCTCACAGATGAGACATCGACCAACGGTCCGTCTGTGAGTCGTTGACCACCCCCCTTCCGTGCTGCACATCCGTATTATTGGTCAGAGAATGTGCACGTAAGTACCTCCAATGAATTTTCTATGTTTTGGTCGACGGATGGCATCGATGACCCATCGATCAACACACGCCGAGTCGATGCCCTCTCGTAGGTGCACACAGCCCAGGCAGAGTTTGACTCCACGTGGAAGGGTCCTCCTCAAGGGCCCTTGGTTGGTATTTGGGGAGTATTACCCGGACATTTTCACCATTAATAATCATCAACACATGTTATACACCCTTCTACCAATTTTCATTATTTTATGACTTCTAAAAGCTAGTCAAAAGGCTTACGCACTCTAGTACCTCCTCGAACTAGTTTCCAGACGTCATGGACGTTCTTGAACGTTTTGGTTTCTAGACTTCGTAAATGACTTATATTCATTAAAATGGACCTTAAAACAGTGTCTAGAGCTTATAGAACTTATGTTAGGCTTTAGGACACATTTTGGAATTTCGAAGTGTTACAAGAAGCATGCTAGAATTGTATGTAGGTTGTACTAATTTGATAAAGTTCATATTGTATTGTATTGGATAGTTGTATTGTTTTATTATTGGTTTGAATTGGTGACTATGTCTATTGGTAAGAGCCATTCTGTATTAGATTTTTTGAATTGGCTATAGATTGAAGGTGTTGATGTTTGAATGGTGGTATGTTGACCTAACCTTCTCCATATTGAATAGTATATGTATTTTAATAACTTTTCTTTGTATGGTCCACTTATGGTGGCAGTGCTTATGTGATATACTTGTGAGGATGTGGAGTCGTAAGAAAGGGAATCCTTTTAGCTACGGCAATGGGTATAGTCGGCATTACTTTATGAATTATGAAAGAATGTAGCATCGTCGGCATTACTTTATGAACTAGGATATTATCAGGTTATAACTTGGCTATGTGATCATTGTGAAGGTCTATAAGGTTTATGTGTATATGTGAAGTCCAAGTATGTGTTCTTCTAACTTATTATAGTGATGCTTTATGTGTGTATACTTGATATTGAAGTGTGAATCTTCTTAGTTGACTATATGAGTCTTGTGATGGATTATTGTGATGTTTCTCTAGAAGTGTGTAGGGTGAATTGTATTATTCTTAAGTTGACCTTATGTACTACTTGAATGATATTGTAAATGTGATAAGATGATGATATGTGTGTCTTGTTTTTGTAGGACTATGCCCCTCTACTTGATACATCAAGAATGTGAATATGAACCTTTGATTTAGTAGGCTAAAGTACTCTACTCATGTATGTATATGTATGATTAAATTATGACCTTGAACACTGTCAAAAGGGTAATTTATGTGGAACCTTCAACTTAGATAGAAGGTTATGATATCCTTGATGTTGAAAGTCGTAATGGTATCCTTCTTGTGTGAGTGATGGACTTAGAGATAGGTTGGATTGAACGGCATGAAACAATATTTAAAAAAGTCATTGAGTTATCCTAATTAACCATTGTATGGCAGCCCTAGTGGTCCCTCTTTGGTAAGGTATATTATGCTTTTGTTGTGACTACGATATGGTACGTATTCATATGTTTTTTTTTATTGAGCTACTCTATGAGAACATAGGCTTGCACCAAGAGAGTATGATTGGGGAGTGACTAATCTTATGTTGAGACTAGAGTACAAACAAACCGGTGATATTCCTTAACCATGTGCAAACATGGGATGTGTCCTAGTTCAAGCCTTGGTAAGTGGAGCACCCTCCAATGGAGCAGGGAAGACTCCAGATTCCATGCCTAGCTAGTATGGTCTATGTCGGTTATTGAATATTCTCATCATGTGGGATGCATTCTAGTATTGGATAAGTACTACAATGTTTAGGTAGTTGAATGGGACGCTATCTTGACATGGCACAAGTAGGTTGTGAAGGTGATAGGGTGTAGGTTCCCAAGGTCTTTCTAAGACCATTATGTGAAATCTCCTTAAATGAATTATCATGACTTTAGTTAATGTTTGTTGAATAAAATTATTCTATCTAAGGTAGCTTTGAGGGTTGCTTAAGTAGACTTGAATAGGGTGTATGGGCGGTCTGTTCATGTTTAACTCAAGTGAATCTTAGAGTAATATTTGGTAGGAGTGTTATATGCTTCTATGTCTTGAAGTGTAAATATTTCTATTATGTGGGTTACTTTATATATGTCATATATGTGATGGTTATGTTAAACGTGATTCTTACACTTATGTTATGAAGATTTCCTCATAAAGAGCATGTATTATATGAATGTCCTTTTAGTATGATTTTATTTCATTACACAATACTTAGTGCATTCTAATGTACTAATTACATATATGTGTTTTATCTCTAGAGGTATAGGTGGATTTGAGAGGAGTTTTTGAAAAAGCTTGGATTCTAGCATTCCTTTCAAGCAATTGTTGGTATGTTCTAAAATGTTCCGAGGACATAAATATGTTTAGTTTTCTTATTAAAGAACATTGTAATAGACTTAATTATTTCTATATTGTTGATGTACGGGTTGCATCCAAGGATATTCCTGTGTTTTAGATGGTGATTTGAGACTTAGCCTTTCCTTATGACTTTTTGTGAAAGATATTTTAAAGTACTAATCGATTGTTGTGAAATTTTTTAATTCCGCACTACTTTTTATATATGTTATACAATGAAAAATGTCTAAGGTCTTGTACAAGAACTCTGAAATGTCAAGTACGTCTTGTGATGACTCAAGAATGCCTTAACTACTATGGTGTACTTGCGGGTCATTACTGTTACTCTCATGATTCTATGTTATCACACATGTTTGGGGGGTTTGACTACCATTTAAGCCGGAATAGCTCTGCTACCAGTACGCCCACCCTCTTCAGCTTGAGTTGTTCATTCAAGTAAATATAGGTTATACACCTTTCATATAAATGTTAAACCTAGAAATATTGTCTCTTGTATACTATGTTTATTTGAATCATATGCATTTGACCTAGAAAAATCAAAGATAGGTACCCACTCTAGACAAAAATGTTCATTGTATGTGATAATGAAAATAATTGCTTCAGAAGTCCTTTACATTTTTAGCAGCTTCGAAATAGCTTAGTGAGTTTTGTTTAAATAAAATAGGTAAAAATAACAGGGGTCGTCTTTCATTGGCATGTTTTTTTTTCTTGTGAACTACGCACACCTGATTCTCACGAAAATGGAATACGTAGGCATCCCTTCTCAGGTTTGGTTTTGTAAAAAAGGGTATTTTATCTCTTTTTTTTAAAAAAATATCTTGTTTTACTTTTCTTTCCTCCCTAGATTAGAGTTTGTCATAGAACATTATTTAGATTTTCTTTAAAGGTACAAATGGCACCTCCAACCAAAGGAGAGGGTTCAAAAAGGCCAAGAGGTTTAGGAATTTCATAATTGATACAATACCCAAGGATCTATGGCAATGGTGGCCTAACATGGGGAGTTATAAGCAAAGGAGAGTGAAAGAGCATTTGGGACATCAAGTGCATCCAATGGACATTTACCATAGAAGTGATGTGATTGAGGCATTGATTCCTTTCTGGGATCCAAAAAATAATGTGTTTCGATTTTTAAATTTTGAAATGACACCAACTCTGGAAGAAATTGCAAGCTTCGTGGGGAAGGGGTCCACTGTTCGGGGTGTTGATCATCGATAAAAAACCAATAATCCCAAAGAATGTCGATGCCAAAAAATTCCTGAAACTTCTCAAAATCAATCAAATAAAGAAGGAGAGTTTTAAAAAATTGGTGGGCCTAATTGGACTTTCTATACGAGAGGTATGACCAAAAGGATAGATTCAACAACTATCAGAACCATCTTAGAAACCAAGGGGTAAAGAGTCTTGGAACGAGACTGGATGCTTTACCATAATGGTTGCATTTTTGGGGCTCATCATTTTCCCCAAACGGGACAAGCATATCGACATTCATCTGGATGGTGTGGTGAAGGCGTTAACCACAATGGAATATCCAACTATTATTTTGATGATCCTGGCAGATATGTTATGTGCATTGACTAAATGCATAAGTGGGGAAATGTACTTTGAAGGATGCAATAACTTGCTTCAAATATGGTTTTTGGAACATCTTTATCAGCATGATCGTGTGCCCATGTTCACTCCAGATTGGTGTAATTATGTTTACTCCCATAAGGAAAGGGAAGCAAAAATTCATTTTCAAAAAAGAATTATAGCATGTCAAGAAAAACTTTCGGTGATCACTTCTGATGAAATAGTGTGGAATTAGTACTAGTTCCTAGATAAGGATATCATTTTTATGTCTAGTGGTATCTCGTTTTTTGTGTTAATTGGTCTTAAAGGTGTCAAACCTATTCCCCACATCGGGTTTTGTGTCTGATAGCTAGATTTCAAGAAATCCCACAATGATGGTATGAGTAGGTTTGTATATAACACTATACTAGGTTTTGACTTTAATAGCGAAGATAATCATGGTTTTGTGATACAATGAAATTTGGTGACACTCCCCAAGTATCTACAAAGAAAAGAAAAAACTAACATATTATAAGACAGTTGGAAAAATATTTGGAGAAGGCCAAAGACACCATTGCCCATCAAAAAGTTAATGTACAAAGAGGAAGTAATCGCCAGTTGGAGTTGAAAGATATGGAAGGGGAATTGAAGCATGCAGGGAAGACATTAGCCTGGTTTAAGAAACAGTTGGATAGTAGAATTCACTTTGTTTTACTGATAAAAAAGGAGCAGAGTTTTGAGATCTCTCCATTGAAGAGGGACTTAGTGGCATCTTAAGAGGATGTGTGTCACACTCGGAGAGCATACCCCAGATGCGACCGGCGTCTTGTCCCCTCAGAGGTCTCAGACAAGCCCTTAGCATGCGTCACAATATGTGATCAGTAAAAATTGCGGAAATTTAAAACTTTTATGTACTATGTGAAGTATACTTAGACTACATACTTAACATTCATAATGACATACAATATTCTAAAACCTTGTCTCACATATACAAAACCATCTAAAGAGTACAAATCTGGACTTAGCCAATGTATAGTAAATATGCCATATAAGCCTTTGTAAATAAGAATCCAAAGAAAAAAAATGGAAATAGAATATTTTTAAAACTACTGAGTATTCATAAGATAGAATATGAAAGATAACATCCCCGAACATGAGGACCTACCAACACTTGGAGAAAGAGTTCCAAGCTTCTTCAATCGACCTTCTTATTCTTCAATGGCCGGACCTACATTTGTAGTAATATAAAGTAGTGGGGTTAGTACGCCACATGTACTAAGTATGGGTATATGCACATAACATTTAAGGACATGCATGAAAAAAGATCATTTATCATTTCTTTATAAAGCATGATAAGTCATATGAATGTCTTCAATGCACATACCCTAGAACATATACAAGTTAAGGATTCCATGAATATAGGGCATGATCATAAGTAAAGAAATATTATCATAGAGTCATGTTAGCATTTCATATTCAAAGGGTTATATAACAAAACATACAAAACGCTTACCAATGATCCCATCCCAAATCTACAAATGCAATTGTCATGTGAAGCCCAATAACCCCACACAATCAAGTAGATAAGATAGGAGGACGTGAGTAAAACTTTTCTTCATATAAATTGTAACATAAGTAGTCATCACTTCATTTGACAATATAACCCAATAACATATTTATCATGATGACCAACATCGTATAAGAGTAATATCATGTATCATAAACATATATCTTTCATGTTATCATCTTACATAAGAACAATCTCCTAGGACTTCCCTTAGAGTCAACTTGTGCAATGTCTAGGTAGAGTCCAATACCCGTAGTTATACTAAGCAAACTACTCAAATTACCCTAGTCAATGTCCATTTACTTTTCTTTCATTTTACATGAGGGAACATTCGCCTTAACCGACATAGATCATGTGAACTAAATAAAAAATCCGATGTCATAAAACTCCACACCGAAAGAAGGTGGTCTATTGGACAAAGTAGAACCAAACATGACATAACTTTCTAAGTGGATCCACTAGCTAGTATCCTATGGTGGAAACATGGTTCAAGAACTAGGAGATGTATTAGATACCCATAGTTCCACATTACATGGCAGCCTCAATCTCATGAGAGTCATTCTGACCTACCTTCCAACTACGGAAGGGACACCGCTCATATCTAGTCCATCGGTGCTTAGTTAAAGTCCCTTTCTGGAATCACCTTCAAATTTTATTTAATCATAAACTTATCATAGGTCATAGGTTATTAACTCCTGGTATAAAATGATCATGAGCTCCTTAGAATTAGATGAGAATTTCCTTTCATTCTAACCCTTCATTTTTGAGATTAACATAACATAGTCATCTTGTGTAAAGCATACAAGAGAATATCGAATTTTGCATTTTTCATGTTGTTTTCACGATCTCACAAGTAACATGTTCATAGCCCAACTTATACACATAGCAACATCATAAATACTTCCATAACATAGAATTATGATTTATAGGATAACATAAACAATGTAGACTAATCACTAATTTAGAAGACTTAGCTCTTGCTTCCAAGAATCTTATTCAAGAACTTAGTTCAACTTACAACATTTATAACCATAACATAGTGAAATACTCAATAGAAAAATCAATAACAACTCTTCAAATCATATACAAGATCAATGCATACTGTAGGATAAGGGAAAGGGTCATTTAAGAGTTCATTCTAGTCTTAGTTCCAATCACTACATTTACATGTCATCAAGTAGTAGTGACAACCATATGTAACCATCATCTAGATAAGCACATACTTCACAAGAAATTCACACATTAATACCTATATACTCAACAATAAGTGTGAAATCAACCATAGAAAGCAATTACTTTTCATGGAAAATCGTGAATATAGAGTTAGGAAGAAAATCGGTTTTGTAGTGTAAAAACCCTAGATTTGAATTTCTTGAAAACTTACCTTTCAAAGGACCTATTGGGGAAAGGAATATGAATAGTGAAAACCCCATACCTTATATATGAAGAATCCATGAAAATTTGGATTAAAACCTTGAAGTCTTCGTCTTCTTCCTTAAGCTTTTCTTGTTCTTCACTTGGGTTTGGAAAAGAGAGCATTTCTTGAAAGACATGAGAGAAAACTTGTTTGATCTGATTTGGAACATGTTAAAATGGTCTTATACTGACCTAATATCCATATATAGTCGTCCTATGAATTACCCAGTTATATGAGTCTTTTTATGATGTTAAATTACCAAAAATACGACTTTTACGATTCTGGGAAGTGACTACTGTCGCGGGGCCAAATCCCATCATTTTTTCAGAAAATTTGGGTTGAGGCAGTTATGTGCGTGTCAGCCTTGCGTCGCGAGGCTGCCTCTTAATTGTTGAGGAAGTAGCTTGTGTGCTGCTTGTGCGTCGCGCACCTTGACTCCAATTCTGCCTGTTCGCAGGCTGCCAGCCAGCCTGCCCACCCATGTTTGTGTCCTCCCCAAGGACCCTTCGGGTGGTCCTTGGGGTGTCGTTACAGGACGTTTGGTCCCTTTGTACTACATACTACCTATCCAAGGTCTCTTTACAAATTTTTACTTCATTTGACAATTCGAGACCTTCATCAAACATAGGGACGTCAACTACTTTTAATTAGCTAATTTCCAGACGTCAAGGTCTTTCTTTGTCGTTTTGGATCTAACCTTTTCTATATGAACTTATTACATTAATATAGCACTGTAAACATCAGTTTAAAAATTATATAATATATTAAGCTCTATTCTAAGTTATGGCATTTCCGGAGTGTTACATTATCCCCCCCTTAGGAACATTCGTCCCCGAATGACAATAAAATCTTTTGGAGGGTAGGAAAAGATCAATACTAGCAGCCCAACCAACAATATCATAAATGTTATAATGAGTCACAGCTCATAGGAGTACTTCACAACTCCTTTCAACACATACCATAACATTACTCATAGAACTCAATTCATGAGGCACATATAAGATCTTAATAATTCATAACACATAATGTGGAATTTCCTTCTCACATCCACATGAGTTCACAATACATCAAAGAGTTACCATTCTATCATTCTTCTCAAGACAATAACAAAACCGTACAATATCAAGAAGACACATGTGTACATAATTCACATAATTGCAAGAATAGAGTATGAGGTATTTTCTTAAAAATCTAGTTGGTACTATCGTTTACCAAAACATGCACCTGTTTAGAAAACAAGTCAATTTCATGATTATGCATTACTTTCTCTATTAGTAGGAATGTGGAACCTCAAGGAGTAAATAAATAAGGATAGAGACACTTCATGTCGGCTTCAGCCTCCCATGTTGCACCCTCAACAAGGTTACTCCGTAGAAATTTTACACAGGCAACCTCCTTGTTTCTCAACTTCTTGACTTGGCGATCTAGGACCACAACCGGAACCTCTTCATAGGAGAGGTTCTCATCCACCCCTAAACCTTCAAAAGGAAGAATGGACACTGGGTCGCCTATGTATTTCTTGAGCATAGAAACATGAAACATCGGATGAACTGAAGCTAGTTGACTAAGTAGTTTCAGTTCATAGGCAACTTATACAACCCGTTGTAAAACCTCATAAGGACAAACATACCGGGGACTTAACTTCACCTTTCTGCCAAATCTCATCACCACTTTCATAGGTGAAATCTTTAAGTAGACATGATCACCTATTTCAAACTCAAGATCTGTACTTCTATTGTCGGCATAAGACTTTTTACAAATATAGGTTGTGTTCAATCTATCTCTTATGATTCGAACCTTTTCTATATCCTTATAGATAATCTATGGACCAAGGAGTGAGGACTCACCAACCTCAAACTATCAAACCGGAGATCTACACCTTCTACCGTAAATAGATTTGAAAGGTGCCATGGATATACTATAATGATAGATATTGTTGTACGAGAACTCAATCAATTGTAAGTGATCATCCCATTCCTTTGAAATCAATAACACATGCTCTTAACATGTCTTCAAGGGACTGAATGGTACGTTCTGCGTGACCATCTTTCTAAGGATGAAAAGTGCTTCTAATTTTCACTTTATTACCTAAACCCTTTTGAAAAGTCTTCCAAAAACGAGAAGTGAATTGGGCACCTCTATCCAAAATGATGGATAAAGAAATCCCATGAAGACTCGCAATCACATTAATGTAGGTTTTTTCATAATCTTCGGTAGTGTATGTAGACTTAATTTGAACCAAATGGACAGATTTGGTCAACCTATCCACAATAACCCATATAGAATCATTTTACCTTCGGGTTCAAGGCAACCCTACAACAAAATCCATATTGATGGCTTCCTACTTCCATGTAGGAACATCCATGATTTGGGTTAAACTACCCGGTTTAAGATGCTCAGTTTTAACTTGTTGGCAGTTTGGACACATAGGAACAAACTTTGCTATGTATCGTTATAAACCATCACACCACTAAACCTCTCTAAGGTCATGATACATTTTGGTGGCACCCGGATGTATAGAATAGCGAGAACCATGGGCTTCTTTTAGAACTCGATTTCTCTAATCCTCATCATCGGGTACACATAATCTCCCTTAGTACCTAAGAACACCATCCCCCCATTGGGAGAATGACTCAGTGAGGTTACTAAGTACTGATTCCTTCAACTCCATAAATAGAGGATCAAAATGTTGCTTAGATTTCACCTCCACCACTAATGATGAGTCAGAGTTATGATGGACCATAAAACCACCATTTCGAGAATCTTCTAACCGCACATCTAAGCGATCCAACCTATGAACATCATTCACAAGTTCTTTCTTCTCTTCTTCCACATGAGACAAACTACCCATAGTCATATGTCTCAAAGCATCCGCAACCACGTTGGCCTGCCGGGGTGATAAAAGACACTCATGTCATAATCCTTAAAATATTCTAACCATCTTCTCTATCGGATATTTAACTTCTTTTGTGTAAACACATATTGAAGACTTTTATGGTAAGTAAACACATTAACATGCACGCCAAACAAGTAATGCCTTCATATTTTTAAGGCGAAAAGTAAAGCGGCTAACTCAAGATCATGAGTTGGATAATTTTTTTCATGAATTTTGAGTTTCCTAGAAGCATAAGCAATCACCTTGTCATGTTGCATGAGGACACACCCCAATCCCACTCGGCAAGCATCACAATACACTACAAAGTTGTTACACTTTAAAAATGAAAAAGGTCAAACTATAGCTTTAATGTGTTTAATAAGTTAATAATGTATTATATTATTATTTTATCAGTAGAAGTCAGTTCGTAAAGTTTGGGAGTGTTTGGAAGTCAAACGCCCAAGGCGTCCGAAAACTAGTCGAAGTTGAACTAGTGTGTCGTAGTGTTTTGTAGTAAAGTTTTTGGGGATGGTTTGAGTGTTAAATTGAGTGTAAATGGTTCCTATGCGTATAGGGATGTACCAAGTGTCAAAATGCCCGAATATGACTCCTCGGGGACCACCCGATCGGCCCCAAAGGAGGACACAAACATGGGAGTGTGCATGGGCAGGATCTGAAGACCTACCTCATGATGCGCCCTTGAAACGATGCCTATTGCCTCAGAAATTTTGAGTGGAAAAAAAATGGAGTATGCCTCGCGACGCGCAGCCAAGTCCCAGATTTGGCCGCGACGTTTTTAAGTAAAATTTCAAAATGGAAAAGGGTCCAAATGGTGTGGGGGTATTTTGGTAACTTTGGGGATCATTTGTGGACTGATTTAGGTCATTTTAAACCTCATTTCACCCATCATTTCCAATCCTAAAGATCAAATCAAATTTCTCCAAAAACCTTCTCTCCAAAAGCCTCCATTGAATAAGCTTCCAGCTCCAAGGAAGAGGACCAAGTTCTTCACGTTTTCTTTACCAAATTTTTGTTGTTTTCATAATATTAAGGTATGGTATTCATCCTTGAACCTTCTTTAATTCAAGGAGCCCTTTCAAAGAAGTTTCATAAAGGATTTCAAACTTCAAACTTCTTTATTCCTTGACTCTAAGTATGTTTCTTTGCATGCAAAATGTTTTATTGATTAAAATTAGTTGTTCTTAGATTTAAATGATGATTTTAATGTAAAAAACCCAATGGAATGATGTCTATTCTTTTTATCAACTTTTGGCTTATGAAATGGGTTCTATGATCATGGCTAGATAATGTTAAAGTTATTGTTTCTTTGTGGTTTTATTGTATTTTATGTACTTCCCTAAGGGCTATTTTATGATGGATTATTGTATAAATTTTGAATAGGTGGTAAAGTCTTGGATGAAGGGTAAGTTATTCTATCTTGGCTAAGTTATGTTGAAGTAACTCTTGAGTGGTATGGTCCACCTTTTGTGGCAGTGTTTACTTGAAATATATGAAGTTGTGTATTGTGAGAATTGCCTTGATGGCATGATATGTGAAGTGAAGTGATAAATTTGATATGTATATGTATGGTATGTGTTGGAATGTTGATATGGGTATCTTGAAGAGTTTATGTCCAAATGAAGTATGCATTTGATATGTGAAGTATGATAATGTGTAAATTGTGATAAATGTGAGTTGAGCATGTCTAGAAGTCGATGTTATGAATAGTGGTCATTATATGAAAGGTATGCTCACATGTGCTCACTGACACACTTGAATGCATGAATAAAGTCAATGAATGAAAATGGGGGATTGTAGGGTGGACAATCTTCGTGAGTATAGATGAATTGTCTAGACCATCCTACAATTCCTAAGTATGAAAAAGGGGGATTTTTGGGGTGAACACTCTTCATGAGTAGATATGAAGTGTTTAGTAGCAACCTCACCATTCCGAAAGAGATATCCAAGATTGGTTGGAGGTTGGATACCCTTCGTGAGTTTAGATGGGGTGTTCAATAGTTATCTCCTAACCTATAGTCAATGAATGTTTAAGACTCCGTGGGGCGTTATGCTTATCACCGAGAGGATTTGAAGAAGGGGTAGGTATACTTCTTGATTAGAGATGTTGTATCCAATGTTCCACTTGAGATGGTTGCTCCTCGTTAGTAAAGAGTGAGGTACTAAGTAGCAATCTCCTTATCCCTTAACTGTGCACTCGCGTAGGTGTAGATATTGGAGAACACTTGTAAAGGCTAAAGAATATGACCCTACCTTAGGCAAGTAGGGATCCCTCATCCGGTAAGGGTAGTACCGGGATTCCACGTCAAGCTCTCATGTTGTATGTCGGTTAAAGCTAGCACCCACAAATGTATGCAAATGAACTAAGTCTTCTTATGGGTGTACTACTCAGGGTAGGAGGTGGAATGGGACATTATCTATCCAATGCACAAGTAGACATTTCGAGGGAGTCTTGGTGTGTCCTTATATGAAATGTATGAATGGGTCATGATATGATGTAAATGAAAGTAATGTGACTTTATGTCTAATGTTAAGAAAGCATGTTAAAGTTATGTCTTGTATGATTAAGCATATGAATGATGAATGTAGTGTATCTAATCTCATGAAATCCTCAAGGAGCACATGGTGGGGATAGTAGTATGGGATGCTACTCTCACATTGCACTTTGTGTGACTTGTAAGTCCTCTTGAGAGGGGTACTTATGTGAAGTTCTTAAACGCAAGTATGTTTCTGTAGTGTCTTAAGTATGGATTGTTGATTTGTAAATAAAATGAAGTAAGCCTATCTCTGATAGTCTTAAGGATATCTTGAGTAGGTATTGAGGAGGTTGTATGGGCGATATTTTTATTTCTTACTTAGGGGAGCCTTTGGACAACTTAGGATAGGATTAGTTCATATGTAATTTTTGGTTCACTGTAAGTATGCTTTTATGTTGAGAAAAATCGATGGTTTGCCTTATGTGCTTACTGATGGTTTTAAATGATGTCTTGTAAATTAATCCATGATGGTTTTTACCAAAGTAGCATGAATTATATGTTTAAACTAAATTGTCCCTTTTTGCATGATTTTGATTATGCCATACTTAGTACAATGTCCTGTTCTAATCCCATATTTTTGTATACTCTATAAGTATAGGTTTGAAGTGAGTTGAAGGTTAGAAGGAAAGCTTTGGAATCCACTCTCTCAAGACTAAGTATGTACTCATATATTCGAGGGCATAGTCTATGTTTCATTAGTCTCTTTATTAAGACTTTTTAAGACTTATTATGTATTCTATTTCAATGTAAAGAGTCGTATCCCTATTATATTTATGTCATTTTTTTAAATTGGCTTATGACGATGAGACTATCCTTAGTATTTATAAAAGATTTCTTCCTTAATTTCATTTATCATGAAAAATTTAAATTTCCACACTACATTTCATGTCATATGTAATGAATGATAGCTAAGAGGCTTGTGTAAGACCTTTGAAAGGTCGAGCACACCTTATTTTGAATCAAGAGTACTCCTTTCTCCTAGGGTGTACTTGCGGGTCATAACAAATTTGGTATCAGAGCATAAGGTTTTGGGAAATAGCTTAGGGTCCAAAGTCTCACAAGCCATTAGTAGAGTCTTGTTCATCGGTGTGAGTCGCGACACATCTATGGGTGAGAGTCTATAGGACGATAGAAGTTTCACATTTATTCATTTCTCTAGTGTCGTGCCTTAGAGTTGAGTTTTATAAGTTCCTTTCCTCAACCCCTTATCTTGTGTTTATAGGACATGAATACGAGAAGGATACCCGCTAGAAGGAAGGATGGAGAAGTAGCAAACTAGAGAATTCCTCTCCAGAATGAGCAAGTTCCTATAGTTGACCAAGAGGAGGTGCATGAAGAGGTTCCCCCTCCGGAACCTCATGGACCTCAAGTGCCCCAAATGCCTCCAATGCCCCAAGGCCCTCAAGCTCCCTATGTTGAAGGGGATATGACTAATGTGCATATAAGGTCTACTCTTAGAGTTTTGACTCAACTCATGACGACTCTAGCTCAACTCGTCACTAATCATGTGGTTGCCAAATCTAACCTAGAAGTTGGACCTCAACCCAATGCTAGTACTACCGCTTCTGCAATCCAGGATTTCATGAGGATGAACCTCCTACATTTCATGGAACTAAGGTGGATGAAGATCAACAAGGCTTCATAGATGAGGTGTTCGAGGTGGTGGATGCTATGGGTGTAACTCCTAGAGAGAAAGCGGAACTATCCGGTCACCAACTAAAAGATGTGGCTCAATTGTGGTTTGAGCAATGAAGAGATGCGAGACCCATTAGGGAAGGTCTGGTAGATTGGGAAGTGTTCAAAACGACTTTTCTTGATAGGTTCGTTCCCATAGAGTTGAGGAAAAGTAAGTTAGTAGAATTCATGAACCTTAATAAAGGGGGAATGAGTGGGAAGGAGTATTCTCTCAAGTTCACCCAACTCTCTAAGTATGCCCAAACTTTGGTAGCCAACTTTAGGGCTAGAATTAATAAGTTTGTCATGAGGGTATCTAGTATGGTTGAGAAAGAAGGTTGTACGGCTATGATCCATAATGATATGGATATCTATAGGATCATGGTGTATGCCCAACAAATTCAAGAGTCCAAACATACGGAGATGGCTAGGGATGGAAAGAGGCCTAGATCGGATGATTCAAGTCAACCTAAGGCTAAGAAGAGTTTCATTAACCAAGACTCTTCCATGTGAAACAAAGATAGAGGTTCCAACAAAAATTCTCAAGGAGGTGGTTATGCTTTTGAGAGGCCTAGGAGTACTAGTTGTGTGAAGCAACACTTGGGTAGGTGTCTTGCCGGCACGGATGGGTACTTTGGATGTGTTAATAGGGTCAATAAGATGAGACATTAAACTACACTCAAAGGAAAAGGGAAAGAGGTCAACCAAGCTCCTCATGATGGTCCAGAACCCAATGCTGAAAAGAGGAATCGTTTCTATGCTCTCGGAGTTAAAGAAGCGACTAATCCGGAGTGAAGGCCCCAGTAAGTCATAATTGCTTTTGGTTGTTATGTTTATGTTATGATATGAGTTTATATGGTGTTGTCCCTTTTGTTGTCATGTCTGCATGTTAGAATTGCTTGAAAATGAATTCTTGAATTTTGAGCATGTTTCACTGTAAGGAATTTAAGATTTTCATTTAATTGCTTTTTCATGAATGATGGTCTCAATATGTGTATGATCATGACTAATGTTGGAGAAGGTAGTTCCTCCATAAATGATGAAATGAGTATGTGGTGTTAATTGTGGAACTTGTTCCAACTTGCTTATACTGCTTAATTGCTTAATGATGTGAAGTTGGTGCTCCTTTCGAGTTTGTGCATTGAGTATGGATATCTTTAATTTATGTGATATTCTATATGCTACCATTTGAGTCCTTAATGTCTTTAAAAGTATTTAAGTGTCATTCGAGGATAAATATTCACAAGTGGGGGAGTATTGTTACACCTTAAAAATGAAAAAGGTCAAACTAGAGCTTCGAAAGTGTTTCGTAAGTTAATAATGTATTAAAATAGTATATTTCAGCATTAAAAGTCAGTTCGTTATGTTTTGGAGCGTTTGGAAGTCAAACGCCCAAGTTGTCTGAAAACTAGTCGAAGTTGAACTAGTGTGTCGTAGTGAAGTTTTGTGGGATGGTTTGAGAGTGATATTGAGTGTCAATGGTACATATGCGTAGAGGTATGTACCAAGTGTCAAAACGTCCTAGTACGACTCCTCGGGGACCACCCGAAGGGCCCCCAAGGAGGACCCAAACATGGTCAAGATACTGCCCAAGGCAGCGTGCAGGGGCAAGATTTGAATCCCAACCTCGCGACGCGACCTTGACACGATGGCTACTGCGTCAGAATTTTTGAGAGGCAAAACTCTGGACCTTGCCTCGCGACGCGCAGATAAGTCCTTGATATGTTTGCGACATTTTTAAGTCAAATTTCAAGTTAGAAAAGGGTCCAAATGGTGTGGGTAGTACCGGGATTCCATGTCAAGATCTCATGGTCTATGTCGGTTAAATCTAGCCCCCAAAAATGTATTCAAATGAACTAAGTCTTCTTAAGGGTGTACTACATAGGGTAGGTGGTGGAATGAGACATTACCTATCCATTGCACATGTAGACATTTGGAGGGAGTCTTGGTGTGTCCTTATATGAAATGTATGAATGGGTCATGATATAATGTAAATGAAAGCAATGTGACTTTATGTCTAATGTTAAGAAATCATGTTAAAGTTATGTCTTGTATGATTAAACTTATGAATGATGAATGTAGTATATCTAATCTCATGGAATCCTCAAGGAGCACATGGTGGGGGTAGTAGTATGGGATGCAACTCTCATATTGCACTTTGTGTTTCTTGTAAGTCCACTTGAGAGGGGAGCTTATGTGAAGTTATTAAATGCAAGTATGTTTCTTAAGAATGGAGTGTTGATTTGTAAATGAAATGAAGTAATCCTATCCCTAGTAGTCTTAAGGATCTCTTGAGTTGATATTGAGGAGGTTGTATGGGCGGTCTCCTTATGTATTACTTGGGGGAGCCTTTGGACAACTTAGGATAGGAGTAGTTCATGTGTAATTTTGGGTTCATTGTAAGTATGCTTTATGTTGAGAAAAATGGATGTTATGCCTTATGTTCTAAATGACGGTTTTAAATGATATCTTGTAACTTAATTCATGAAGGTTTTTACCAAAATAGCATGACTTGTATGTTTCAACTAAATTGTCCCTTTTTGCATGATTTTGCATATGTCATACTTATTACAATGTCTTGTACTAACCCCATATTTTTCTATTCTCTATAAGTATAGGTTGGAAGCAAGTTGAAGGTTAGAAGGGAAGCTTGGGAATGTACTCTCTCAAGACTAAGTATGTCCTCATATATTCAGGGCATAGTCTATGTTTCTTTATTCTCTTTTTAAGACATGTTAAGACTTATTATGTATTCTATTTCAGTGTAAAGGGTCGTGTCCCTAAGATATTTATGTCGTGTCTTTAAGTTGGCTTATGACGATGAGACTATCCTTAGTATTTATAAAATATGTCTTTCTTATTTTCATTTATCTTGAAAAGTTCAAATTTCCGCACTACTTTGCATGTCTTATGTAATGAATGATAGCTAAGAGGCTTGTGTCAGACCTTTGAAAGGTTGAATACGCCTTGTTTCTACTCAAGAGTACTCCTTTCTCCTAGGTGTACTTGCGGGTCGAAACATAAACCTTCATTATCCTCCGGTAAGGTCAACACCGGAGCGGAGGTAAGCTTATCTTTCAACTCTTGAAAACCTTTCTAAAAAGCTTTCGACAACTCAAACTTCACCTTTTATTGGTCAAGGCTGTCAAAGGAGAAGTAATGGAGGAAAATCCATCAACAAATCTTCTATAATAGTCGGCTAGACCTAAGAAACTCTTTATGTCTGTGGGAGTAAAAGGTCTAGGCCAATTTCTTACCGCATCCGTCTTCTTTGGATCAACCTCTACTCCATCACCAGAGATAATATGGCCAAGAAAAGCAACTGACCTTAACCAAAATTCACACTTGCTAAATTTCGCATAAAGTTGTTGTTCTTTGAGGACTTGCAACGCCAACCTTAAGTGACTCTCATGATCATCTTCATTCTTGGAGTATATCAAAATATCATCAATGAACACAATCACAAATGAGTCGAGGTAATCTCGGATAACTCTATTCATTAGGTCCATAAACGCCGCCGGGGAATTCGCTAACACAAAAGACATAACTAGAAATTCATAGTGACCATATCTAGTTCGGAATGTTGTTTTGGGAACATCTTCACCTCTCACCCTAAGTTGGTGATATCCCGACCTTAAGTCAATCTCGGAAATTAACTAGCACCTTGGAGTTGATCAAATAGATCATCAATCCTAGGGATAGGATACTTGTTATTTATGTTGACCTTATTGAGTTGGCGATAATCAATGCACATTCTAAGGGACCCATCCTTCTTCTTAACAAACAAAACCGGAGCACCTCATGGAGAAATACTAGGTTGAAGGAAACCCTTGTCTAGTAAATCTTTGAGTTGGAGCTTCAAGTCTTTCAATTCAGTCGGAGCCGTCCTATATGGAGGAATTGAAATGGGACTCGTATTCCAGTAATACGTCAATGCCAAAGTCAATTTCCCGTTCAGGAGGAACTCCTTGAAGGTCATTAGTAAAACCGTCTAGGAATTCTCTCACAAAAAAGACTGACTCAATAGAAGGAGTTTCACATTGTAGGTCCTTAACCCTCACCACATGGTATAAACAACCCTTGGTTATCATCTTACAAGCCTTCAAACATGAAATGATTTGATTCCTTGGCATAGAATCCCCCCCCCCTCTACTATAAAATAGGTTCATTATGGAATAACTTCACTACCCTTGTTCTACAATCTATGGAAGAAAAACAATCATGAAGCAAATCCATACCCAAAATGATATCAAAATCAAACTTGTTAAGTTCTACCAAATCAACAAGAGTAACTCTATTCGACAGCATTACAGGACATTTCCTATATACTCTTTTTGCAACTATAGAGTCACCCATAGGGGTACAAACCGAAAAGGGTTCAATTAAAACATCAGGAAGTACATCAAACTTCCTAGCTACAAAAGGTGTAACAAAATAAACAGTAGCACCTGGGTCAAGCAAAGCATAAACATTAAATGAGATAACCTGTAACTTACCCGTCACAATGTCAGGAGAGCTTTGTTGTCCACCCCTAGCCTTGAGTGCATAAAAACGGTTCCTTTTTGGAGCTTCAGAACTAGGACCGATTGGTTGAGTTTGCCTATTCCCTTTACCTTGATTTCTTACATTATGACAATCTTTCACCATATGGCCACCTTTGCCACAACAATAGCAACTACTAGTTCTAACAAGGAATTCACCCACATGTTTCTTACCACAATTACCAAAAATTGGTATTTCTCTTGGTGGGTCAACATTTCTCCCCTTTTTTAGGTTTAGGATTAGAACTTCTATCATTGCGATTCTTTGAGAAATTTGAAGGAACCTGGTTTGAAAAACTCTTCATAAACATAGGCTTATCTTGAACATCAAGCCTACTCTTAGAAAAACCACTTTCAAGAGACTTTGCCTTCTTAGCTTCCCTATCCCTCTTCCTTATACGACTTTCCTCAACCTTTTGAGAATGGACCATCAGCCTAGAAAGATCCATAGTGTCATGAAGCATGGTTGCACGACATTTTTTTTCAAGCTCTTCGGACACGCCCATTACATAACGACTCATTTCATCCCTAACATTGGAAACCAAAGAAGAAGCATATTTGGACAGCTTGATGAACTTTAAGGAGTATTCATTAACACTCATACCTCCTTGATGAAGGTTGATGAACTCCTCTATCTTAGCTTCTCTTTGCTCCATTGGAAAGAATCTGTCGAGAAAGGCCTTTTTGAAGATCACCCAACTCAGGGGACCACCTCCTAAAGCCCTACTATCCTTCCACTAATCGTACCTTGTCTGAGCCACGTCCTTGAGTTGATAGGCAGCAAGCTCAGCCGTCTATGTAGTACTCACCCCCATAGCAAACAAAATCTTGTAGACCTCATCAAGGAAATCTTAGGGGTATTCATCAAATTTCAATCCAAAGCACATGGGAGGATTCATCCTCATAAAATCTCTCAAACGACTAGCCATAGTACTAACATGTTGGTTCATTCGAGATGCAACCTCTCTGTTAGCTTATGGCGTAATAGCCTGAGCTTGGGTGGTGATGGCTGGGTCCATTTGGAACAGGGCTGCCCTCACCTCACCATCCATCATAGCTGGAGGATTCACCAGAACTTGATCAATTGTAGCAGCTTTCACTTGAGGAGGAACTCTATTGCCTTAGGGAGTAGCTCCCGCATTCGCAATCTATTCTCCTACTCTTCTTGCGGCTGTTCTTCTTGTGTTCATCGCCAATAATCACAAGAAAGGGATTAGTTACTAAAAGACACATAGTGTCAAAACTCTAAAGGCACGACATAGTATTATAGAGAAGAGAGAAGTTTCCTAGTCATCACATAGCCTCTCGTCCACAATTGTGGCGCGCTTCAAAACCATGAACGAGACACTAGGTAATGTGGTTTAGTGAGAAATTGATCCTAAGTATATTTAACGTCATTTTCTGATACCTAGCTTGTCACACACAGAGAGCATACCCCAGATGCGATCGGCGGCGTCGTCCCCTTACAGGACTCAGACAAGCCCTTAGCATTCGTCATAACATGTGATCAGTAAAAAATACAGAAAATTTAAAACTTTTATGTATTATGTGAAGTATAATTAGACTTCATATTTAACATTCATAATGACATACGATATTCTAAAAACTTGTCTCAAATATAAAAAACCATCTAATGAGTACAAATCTGGACTTACACAATATATAGTAAATATGCAATATATGCCTTAGTACAGAAGAATCCAAAGAACATAAATGGAAATAGAATATTCTTAAAACTACTAATTCTTCATAAGCTAGAATATGAAAGATAGCATCCCCGAACACGAGGACCTACAAACACTTGGAGAAAGAGTTCCAAGCTTCTTCAATCAACCTTCTTAATCTTCAATGACCGGATCTTACATTTGTAATAATATAAAGTAATGGGGTTAGTACGCCAATTGTACTAAGTATGGGTATATGCACATAACATTTAAGGACATGCATGAAAAAAGATCATATATCATTTCATTAGAAATCATGCTAAATCATATGAATGTCTTCAATGCACATACCCTAGAACATATAGAAGTTAGGATTCCATCAACATAAGGCATGATCATAAGAAAAGACATATTATCATAGAGTCATATTAACCTTTCATATTCGATGGATCATAGAACATAACAAACAAAACACTTACCAATGATCCCATCCCCAACCTACAAGTGCAAATGTCATGTGAAGCCCCATAACCCCAAACAACCAAGTAAATAAGATAGGAGATCGTGAGTAAAGCTTTTCTTTATCTAACTTGTAACATAAGTAGTCATCACTTCATTTAACAATATAACCCAATAACATATTCATCTAAATTACTAACATCCTATAAGAGTAACATCATGTATCATAAACATATATCTTTCATGTTATTATCTTACATAAGAACAATCTCCTAGGACTTCCCTTAGAGTCAACTTGTGCAATGTCTAGGTAGAGTCCCATACCGCTACCTATACTAAGCAAATTCCTCAAGTCACCCTAGTTAACGTCCATTTACTTGTCTTTTATTTTACATGAGGGAACATTCGCCTTAACCGACATAGACTATGTGAGCTAAACATTCGATCTGGTGTCATAAAACTACACATCGAAAGAAGGTGGTAATCCAGTGTCACAAAACATGACATAGCTTTCTTTGTGGATCCACTAGCTAGTATCCTATGGTGGAAACATAGTTCAAGAACTAGGAGATGTATTAGAGACCCATAATTCCACATTACATGGCAGCCTCATCTCATGAGAGTCATTGACCTACCTTCCAACCAGGGAAGGGACACGTCTCATATCTAGTCATCAGTGCTTAGCTTAAGTCTATTTCTTGAATACCCTTTAAATTATCTTTTGTCATAAACTTATCATAGGTCATAGGAGATTAACTCCTTGTATAAACATGATCATGAGATCTTTAGGATTAGATGAGAATTTCCTTTCATTCTAAACCTTCGTTTGTGAGATTAACCTAACATAGTTATCTTGTGTAAAGCATACAAGAGAATATCGTAACTTGCATTTTTTGTGTTCTTATCATGATCTCACAAGTAACATGTTCATAGGCAAACATATATACCAAGCAACATCATACATACTTACATAACATAGCATCATGATTTATAGACTAACATAAACATTGTAGAGTAATCACAACTTTAGAAGACTTACGTCTTGCTTCCAAGAACCTTATTCAATAACTTATATCAACTTACAACATTTATAACCATAACGTAGTGAAATACTCAGTATCATAATCAAGAACAACTATTCAAATCATGTACAAGATCAATGCATAATGTAGGATAAAGGAAAGGGTCATTTAAAAGTTCATTCTAGTCTTAGTTCCAAAACCTACGTTTAAATGCCATCATGTAGTAGTGACAACCATACGTAACCTTCATCTATATAAGAACATACTTCACACGAAATTCAAACATTACTACCCCAATACTCAACAATTCGTGTGAAATCAACCATAGGAAACAATTACTTTTCATCGAAAATCGTTAATCTAGAGTTAGGAAGAAAATCCATTTTTAGAGTAAAAAACCTAGAATTGAATTTCTTGAAAACTGATCTTCGAAAGGACCTTTTGGGGAAAGGTATCCCAAGAGTAAAAAACCCATACCTTATAGATGAACAATCCACAAAAATTTGAATTAAAACCTTGAAGTCATCGTCTTCTTCCTTAAGTTATTCTTGTTCTTCACTAGGGTTTGGAAAAGAGAGATATGAGATAAAACATGTTTCATCTGATTTGGAGTTCAAAAACTAACTTAATATCCATATATAGTCTTCCTATGAATTACCCAAAAGACCCTCAACTTAAATGGGTCTTTTTATGAAGTTAAATTACCAAAAATACGACTTTAACGAATCTGGGAAGTGGTTGCGCGTCGCGGGGCCAAATCCCATCATTTTTCTGAAATTTTGGGTTTAGTCAGTGAGGTGTGTGTCATCCTTGCGTCACAAGGCTACCTCACATTTCTTGAGGCAGTAGACTCCGTGCTGCTTGTGCATCACGCACCTTGCCTCCAATTCTGTCTGTTCGCAGGCTGCCAGGCAGCCTTCCCACCAATGGTTGGGTCCTCCACAAAGACCCATCATGTGGTCCTTTTGGTGTTGTTACTAGACGTTTGGACACCTTTTAATACATACTACCTATCAAAGGTATCTTTACAAATTTTGGACTTCATTTTACACTTCGAAACCTTCACCAAACATAGGGACGTCAACTACTTTGAATTAGCTAGTTTGCGGACGTGAAGGTCTTTCTTTGTCGTTTTGGCTCTAAACTTTTCAAAATGAACTTATTACATCAATATAGGTCTGAAAACATAATTTTAAACATTATATAATATATTAAGCTCTAGTCTAAGTCATGGCATTTCCGAAGTGTTACAACGTTCATTATCAAAAAGGAGAACTTAAGCAACGGAAAGAGAAATTCGATAAAGAATGTTCGTGTTCAATGTATTAGTTAGAAAAATATAAAAAAAAAATGAGTCATTATGTCCATATCTAAGAGTATCAATGACAAATGATCATTTAGTGAGCAACACTTAGACATCAACTTAAAGCAACTGAAAAACGAGAGGCCTTCTTGAGGAACACTTTTGGTGATCATGAGGCTTGGTTATATAATTGTCATTAAAATATGGATAGGGCTAGGCGTTAAGTTCATCCATTGGAAGAACAAACCTTCTATGTTATTAAAAATCACTTCCGTATTAATGATCCAGTAGTGGATGAGCAAGAACGGGCCATAGTTCCCCATCTGCCGAAGGCGTTGTTGAATCTTTATGAGACCATGGCATGAAAAAGAAAGACCCAGGAAAGTGATGAAGATTGAAAAATGTTTAGTTTTTTTTTTATTATTTGCTTGATTTTGATTTGTTTAATGACTCAATGTTTCAGTTGAAAGTTTGGTGTTCAAGGAGATCATGTTGATCAGGGTTGTGTTTAAACCCATTGATTTTTTCGTATTGTTTGATGTTTTTTGGAATGAATGAAAGGATATTTTTTTCCAAACAAAATTAATTTTGTTGAGTTGTTTAAATTTCTTAATGACGTAATGATCTGATTCATATGGCGAAATGATACGTAGTCAACCTCCAAAGCGTCTGATCAAAAGTTTTTAAAAAAAAAAGAACAAAAAGAAGGAAATACAATGAACAAAGCAAAGCTTTGACGAGACAATGGCCTTTTGAACTCATGTTACAATGTGATTAACAAATGTGTGATTCATATGTAAAATTGTCTAACCCCTATCAAGTTTTTTCATTTCTCTTTACTTTAGTAAGCTTTAGGTGGTTGGTTTTTGGTAAACTGGCAGAAAACCCGTACTTTACTAGGTCTAAAGTAAGAGCGTCAATGAAAACCAATATTGGTTGTGGTGAACCTAGTGGATACTCTAATTGATTCAATGAAAAGAGAGTCAACCATTTTTGAAGAAAATCGAACATTGTGACATGTTATGGCACAGTGGTTTCAAGGTTGGGCCGATGGACAAGAATCGTCTACATCTATTCCTGATTTTCATGATATCACTAGTATCTGATCTTCATTTTCTCAGGTCCAAATATAAGACCCTTTTTACTCTACAGGTTAAGGTCTATTTGATAATTTTGGGGCCGGACCATCAACAACATCCCTTAAATGCATACCATTAAGGAATAATCCCACTATCACAACAGCTGCACAGGTAAATACTCTCCCACAACCAACTCTAATGCAGAGAGAATCTTAAGAGGGACAACTCACCACTCATCCAAAGCAATACTATACTCCTCGGATAGCATTTGGGGGCCCTAACTCTGAATAATTTGTATCCCCCATTGATGTTTAGAGTCCCACCCAAGCTCAGGGCATGAAGAAATGTTGGAAAAAATTAAAAGTATCGAGCAACACATGAAGTGTATGCAAGGGTTAGGAGGGCACAAAAGTGTCACTTTCAAAGACTTGTGTATGTTCCCAAATGTCCACCTGCCAACTGGATTCAAACACCATATGTTTGATAAGTTTGACGGGCACGGTGATCTTACAACCGACCAAAAGAGATACTACAATCAACTTTGGGGTGGAGGGGGCAAAGATGAATTGCTCATGGCTTATTTTGGTAAGATCCTAACTGGTGTTGCGTCAAAATTGTGTAAAGACTAAGAGATCTGCCACTAACACATATGGGATGATATGGCTCAAGATTTTGTTAGACAATTTTAGTACAATGTCGACAATATGCTAGATTGCAATACACTCTCAAATATGAGAAAGAATCCGGATGAATGCTTCAGAGAATATGTTATCAAATGGAGGGAACACGCAGCCCGGGTTAAGCAACCATTAGATGAGCAAGAATTGCTTTATATCTTTATATAGGCTCAAGATCCTAATTACTTCCACCAATTGATAACCTCAATGGGCAGACCGTTTCACACTTCAATAAGAATTGGATAAATGGTCGAAAGTGGTCTCAAAACATGAAGTATTGTAAGACAGGCAATAATCAATGCTACCAAACACACCATTCAAGACTGCTAAGGAAGTTTTGAGAATAATAAAAGAAAAGAGGAAGTTTCGGAAATCATCAAAGAAAAGAGGAAATGTCTTCATTGGAATCAGGTCAAGGGGTGCTCACAGAAATTCTAATTGTCCTTACCCACCTGTTTTTGGACAATCTAGCTATCCTCAACATTACTACCCTTATATCCCTCAATATACGGTATCTCAATCTCCATACACGGTCTTTAATGCTGAGTCATATGTTCATCCTCCCAATCAACAACATTTTCGGGCCCCAACTCAAGGAAACCTTCACCCACCATGAACATCCTATAGTCCCTTACAACACTCCCCTATGCAAAATTATGCACAAGAAAAGGAAATTCACTCCATTAGGAGAGTCGTACTCCAGCTTGTTTCAGAAATTAAGAAAGATAGGAGTGATTGAGTGTATCACACTATATCGTCTGAATACAAATTCCCTAGGTTTCAAGGCCAATGAAAGATGTGAGTATCATTCAGGGTCCCCATGACACATCACTGATAATTGTTGGGCCTTCAAGGGCGCGATAGAAAAGCTAATCGATCTTGGAGTTATCATTGTTACAGATTATCAAAACACTCTCAATGTGACCAATAACCCACTTCTAGCTCAAAAAAACTTCGTAGGTATGGCTTGTGATGATCAAGAGTACAAACTTGTTGGCAAAATCGGAAAGTTTTTTAGGAAGATCGTACAACAAGACAAGGGTATTAAGATTTTAAAACCAGTTGCATCTTTGAGTGTGAAAGGTGTCAATCTCGACACCAAAGACTTGTGTTCCCGGGGGTTTCCAAAGGAGATTGATGTTCGAGCGGGAATGCCGAAGTTGTATGCATCAAAAGACTTTTTATTTAGCACAACAGGACAAAAGTTGCATGACCAAATTAATAGAGCCTATCTTTGTTAAGCCCGTCCAACAGCTTCCGATAACAGATTTAAATGTTTTCCGTAGGATCTATAACAAAATCGAAGTGGTTTATCGAGGAAATAAGATTGTCGAAGTAGTTAATGTAGCAGGAGGGTTTATGACTCAAAATATCCAAGTACCACTGAAGAAATCAATGACTAAGGAAGAAGTAGAATTTCTAAAAAAGATTAAGGTTCGTGATTACTCTGTTTTGGAATAATTGAAGAAGACCACTGCAGAGATTTCACTATTGTCTCTACTCTTGCACACAGAAGAACATCGGCGTGTGTTGAATATGATTTTGAATGAAGCACATCTGCCGAAGGAGACCACAACAAATCAATTAGAGAAAATGGCCAAGCGCATATTTGATTCAAATACCATCACTTTCACTGATAAGTTGCCCACGGAGGGAGCTAGACACAACAGAGCTTTGCTTCTTACAGTGAAATTTATAAAGAGGGTCATGATAGATAGGGGATCAAGGGTAGACATATGTCCTCTTTATACACTACAAAGCATGAAAATTAATCTGACAGAATTCGCCCCAACAATATATTTGTTCGAGCTTATGATGGATCAAGGAGGGATACCATTGGTGAAAAGTAGTTAAAAATACCAATTGCACTAGTGGACTTTATGAATGTATTCCAAGTAATGGATATGGACACATCTTATAATTTTCTACTGGCTCACATGGCTCGGGTATTCCCATCAATTCTGCATCAAGTTGTTAAGTTTTAACACATTCATCAGGAAAACATTGTTCATGGGGAAGATGCTTCACCTATTTACAGAAATCCATCCATCCCATACATTGATGCAAAAGAAGGATGTGATTTCTGTCACGACCCGAAAGCACCCCCTAGAAGTTAGGGAAAACCTTCGAATCATGATCGGGCGTACTTGACCCCTTTGGGGTCTCGTACAAGCCCTCTAACTAGCATTCATAACATAAAGCATGAAAAGTAGTGCGGAATTTAAAACTTTTCACGATAATAATAATAAAAGGAGTCTTTTCATAAATACTAAGAAATCTTATCGTCACAAGCCAACTTAAAGACACAACTTGGAATCTTAGGGACACGACCCCTTTACGATAAAAGTAAATACATTTTTAAGTATTAATAAAGAAACTAAGAAACATAAAACTATGTCCTCGAATATATGAGGACATACCAAATTCTTGAGAGATAAAGTTCCCAAGCTTCAACTCCGATCCTCCCAAAAGGGCTTCCAACCTATACTCATAAGGTATAAAAAGTATGGGGTTAGTACAACAATGTACTAAGTATGGCATATGCAAAAACATGCAAAAAGGGACATTTTAGTAAAGATAGCTTTTTATGCAATTCAAATATAACCTTCATGAATCTAGAACCAAACCCACATAAGAATCAACAATTAACACTTTATGGCTATCTTACCAAACTTAAAGTAAACAAAAGGAACATTTCAATTAACTTTGCTAAACTTGCAATAAAATTGAATAAAGCATCATAGTGAACATTTTGAATTCTTACAATGAAGACCTTACAGTGAATGGCACGGTCCAAGTCATATGAACCCTTTTCCTTTGAAGTTGCCCTAACCAGTGTTTATCCTAAGACTCCCTAAGGTGAGCCAAGAAGGGACTCTCATTATACCTCCCTTCAAAGCACACCAAAGCGACCCTTAAAACTACCAAATCTTAGGCTTACTTCGTTAGAAATCAAATCCACGCCCTTGGCTAACATATGCAAAACACTCATGGAAATATAGGTCATACCAAGTGCAATGTGAGAGTAGCATCCCATACTCCCACTCCCACTTAGTACTCCTAATGGATTCCATTTACTCAAGTACTCCACAATAATCCTCCATAACACTACACCATAGTACTCATTCACAAGGATTTCATGAAGGTACTCTTCTCCCATAGTAGGTATAGGTCACACCAAGTGCAATGTGAGAATAACATCCCATACTACTACTCCCACTCAATGCTCCTACTCGGTAACTAATGTGGATTGAGCACTTCACGACATACATACACAATTTCAACAATACACAAGATAATTAGTTTCAAATCAATTCTTTTGTGGGAGTTAGCTTAACCGACAAAGACCATGAGAGCTAGACATGGAATCCCGACATTAACCCCTATCGGATGAGGGATCCTTACTTGCCTAGTGTAAGGTCATGCTTCTTAGCGTTTACATGGCTTTTCCAATAGCTACACCTATGCGGGCACATAGTTAAGGGATAAGGAGATTGTTACTAAGTAACTCACTCTCTACTAACGAGGAGTACTCATCTCAAGAGGTACTTTAGATTACAACATCTCAACTAACGAAGTGCAATCCACCTCCCCTTCATATCCTCTCGGTGCTAGGCATAACTCCACACGGATTTCTCAACATAATAGTCTATCTTAGAAAGCTCACTAGGAAATGGAGAGGTTGTTACTAGACACTACATCTCAACTCACGAAGTGTGTCCACCTCAATATTCCCCTTTTTGCTCAACATGACATAATACAATCTTAAAAGAGTGTGTGTACATGTGCACACCTTGCATATAAGCATCATTTCATTATCATCAAGTTCTACTCATACTTTAACCTTGATTCATCAAGCTACACACTCTACATACTTCTCATAATCATATACTTCATTTAGACATAAACTAGGTCAAACATGCAATTCAAGCTACATCAAACACAACACAAGACCCATTTCCAATATATCTTCATTTCACATATTAGACCTTCAAGATCACATACTCAAACCATACTAAGTAACATCAAGTTCATCAATTAGCACCGCCACCCATAAGGTGGACCATACCACTCAAATAGCAATTCATAATAAGAATTATACAATGAGAGCAACTCATCAACAAATCAAACCATCATTACCCATAAGCAATTTATCAATATTTCACCATATTAAGGCCCTTAGGGCAGTAGCTACACCAACACGACAAATACAAGAAGACCCAAGTTCATACCCTACTCAAATCATGCTCACATAACCCATTTTCAAGTCAAAAATTGAAGTATGCATAAACAAGAGTTTCATGGAGTTTTAACATCAAAATCATCTATTCAAACCAAGATAAATACATTTAAACCATTAGAACTTAGTTACAAGAAGACCCATAATAGAAATCAAAGTTTAGAAGAAGTTGAGTTTAAAACCCATTTTTGAAAACCATTTTGGAAGTTGGCTTCTTGAATGGAAAGGTATTCAAGAATGGATACCATACCTTTAGGAGAAAGAAACCCACGAATTTGATGAAGGAACAAGCCCAAAGCAGCCCTCCTTTCCCTCCTTGAGCCTTGGCTTCAATGGTGACTTTGAGAGAGTTTTCTTTTTAGAGAGAGAGTTTGAATGTTGAAGTGAGGGGGTCTTGTCTAGGTCTAGGGTTTAAAACTAATTTAATATAACCTAAAAATACCAAAATTATACACCTAGGGTCTTATAAGACTTGGGGTGTATTTACATAAAACACCCCAAGTTGGCAGCCTTAAGTCGTGCACTGGCAGGACTCGTCGACGAGACCTCCTCGACGGACCGTCACGTTCACCACGGACCGTCATGGGGGTCTCGTCGAGGAACACTTGGCTCCAACTGGAGCCTGTCCAAGTTTCCACTCTCTGTCACTCACGACGCCCTGGATCGACGGACCGTCGCCATGGTCATCGTGAGCCACTGATGTGCAGACTTTGCCCAAGTCTTGGGCCCTTCATCTAGGGCCCCTTGTGGGTCCTAGGTGGGGTCGTGCCCAGACGTCAAACCCCTAAACTAAGTCGTCTAGGTCTAAGGAACATCCGACGCATGTTTTAAGTAAAACAAACACATAAAACTCATCCAAACTCGCCAAGACATACAAGTACATTCTAAGGCATACCATCCGAACGTCATGGTCGTTTTTGGTCGATTGAACTACAAACTTAACCAAACTTTGCACACTGCCTAAAGACACCAAAATAACTCCGTTTAACTTAAAATTAACTCAAGAAACAACCATGAGGCTCTAGTTCACCTTAGTTCATTTTGGGGCGTTATAATTTCATTGTTTACCAGTCTTTTGAGGTCGTATTAGTCAATCCGTTGAATGAAGGAGAACCGATAATCCAATCATGTCTCTCCTCTCCCGCTTCAATGGTAGAAACAATAATACTCAAATATGGTTATCAACCCGGTAAAGGTTTGGGACTATGTTCGCAAGGAGGTGTTGATCCCATTGCTCTCTTAGGAAACCAAGGTACCTCTGTCCTCGGATACAAAAAAAGTAATAGAAATGGAGATAAGTCTAAAAACCACAAAAGGACTGATTGTGTGCTATCACAACCGATTTCACATATTTCTCAATCTTTTATCAAGCCTCATGGTACATAAATGAAAGATTCATTTACTCATGAAGACATCGATGAAGTTATTGAGTATATAAGTCAGTTGTTTTGCGAAGTAAACATGGTCAAAGTTGGTGAATGTACAAGTCATGTCGACATGCAGCTCCTTCACTCAAGTGTTGAACTACCAAATCGGCCACTAATTTCCACATAAAAAATGAGTCTTGGTCATTTTTTTTGCTACTCTTTTGTATTTTGTTATTGACAGGGCTGTGATCCGAATGTTTCAAAGTATTTTGTATTATTGTCAATGTTTTTATTTCTTTTTCAATTAAATGAAATTAAATTCCAGTTTCATGCTAAATTTTGTCTTTTCCCCTCCCCTAATTCTTATTTTCTATTTTTATGTTCTGTAAATGTCGGCTTTAATAACATGACATGTATCCGTTATTCACTTTAAGATTTCAAAGAGTTGTTTATTCTTGAATCACCAAGTTAAGAGGTTGAATATGATGAAGAAGAGGTTTTAGGGGAAATTAAAAGGGAAATGGAACAGTTTGAGCACAAACCTAAACCTAATCTTAGTGAAACTGAGAAAATCAATTTGGGAAGTATTGAGAAAGTTAAGGAAATAAAAATAAGTATTCATATCAATCAGGAAATTATAAAGGACGTAATACAACTTTTGTTTGAATACAAAGATGTGTTTGCTTGGTGTTATGATGACATGCCTTGTTTGAGTGTTTATTTAGTGGTTCATAAGTTGCCCACTCATCCTTATTTTCCACCCGTCCAATATAAAAGAAGGAAATTCAAACTGGACGTGAGTGAAAAAATTAAGGAAGAAATCATGAAACACCTAAATGGGAATGTGATCCAAGCCATTCGTTACACTACTTTGTTGGCAAATGTTGTTCCTTTGTCAAAAAAAGGTTGGAAAGACAAGAGTTTGTGTCGACTATCAGGATTTGAATAAGGCTAGTCCAAAGGAAAACTTTAACTTGCAAAATATCCATATTCTAGTTGATAATTGTTCAAAACACGAGATTCAATCTTTTGTGGACTGTTATGCGGGGTATCATCAAACTTGATGGATTAAGAATACGCTGAGAAAACTGCTTTCACCACTCCAAGGGGGACTTATTGCTATAGTGTCATGCCATTTGGTCTTAAAAAGGTTGGGGGAACTTACATGAGGGCTATGAACACCATGTTTTATGATTTGATGTATAAGTACATTGAAATATACCTTGACGACGTAATCATCAAGTCTTAAACCCAAGATGATTATGTGCAAGATCTAAGAAAATTCATGGAAAGAGTGCAAAGATATGATCTCAAGCTTAATCAAGCAAAATGTGCATTTGGATTTCCATCTAGAAAACTTCTAGGTTTTATTGCCAGTAGAAGGTGAATCGAATTGGATCCTTCAAAAAAAAGCAAATCGGGATTTTCCACCCCCAAAAAATAAGACCAAAGTCATGACTCTACTAAGGAGGTTAAACTATGTCAGCATGTTTATTGCTCAAATCAAAACCACTTCTTGAGCCCATTTTCAGACTTTTGAAGAAGGATGTTGATGTCACATGGATAGATGACTGTCAACAAGCTTTTAAAAAATCAAGGATTATTTGTGCAACCCTCATGTATTGGTCCCACCTTAACCTGATAGGCCTCTCTTTCTATATCTATAAGTGACATATAGTTCAATTAGGTGCGTTCTCGATCAACACGATTCTGCAGGCATGATAGAGCAAGCTGCTATCAGTTGAGCAAGAAATTTATTAGTTATGAGGTCAAGTACACCTTCTTGGAAAGGAAATGTTGCGCCTTAACATGGGTAGCTCAAAAGTTAAGGCCTTACCGCTTGTCCTGCATAACTCACCTCATATCTAGGATGGGTCCTTTGATGTACACCTTTCAGAAACCAATGCTAACTGGAAGACTCGCAAAATGGAAAATTTTGCTCATTGAATTTGACATTATATATGTCACTCGAACTGCAATGAAAACCCAAGTTGTAGCAGGCCGCTTGCAAAAGAATCCAGTCGATGGTGACTATGACCAATTGGATACATATTTTGCAGATGAAGATATTAACTCAATTTAGGAATTAGGTTCAAATGGAAATCAGTCTTGGCAATTGTACGTTGATAGAGAAATCAACACAAAAGGCATAAGGATTGGGGCAATACTAATATCACTCACATGACAACATTATCCTGCAATAGCTCGACTTCGTTTCTTCTGTACAAATAACACGACTGAGTATGAAGCTTGCATCATGGGTCTAAATATGGTAATAGATTTTGGTGTGCAAGAATTGATTGTGTAAGGAGATCCTGATTTCCTTAATCGACAAGCTCCAGGCGAATACAAAACTAGAGACCTCAAGCTTCTTCCATACAGATAATGTGTGGAATATCTTAGCAAAAGGTTCAGGTGTATCGAGTTTAGATACATCCCCTGGTATCATAATGAATTGGTAGATTGCTTGGCTACTTTGGCCTCAATGCTTCCATATCCCGAAAACACTTACATCACTCCATTGGAGATCCATTTTCGGGTCCAACATGGCTATTGTAATACAGTGGAAGAAGAACCAGACGGTGAGCCATGGTACTTATCCATGAAGAAATTTTTGGAGACAAGACATGCCACGAACATGCCAATAGAAGCCAAAAATAACCATTAGACGCTGGCTAATGGTTTCCTTTTTGAGCGGGGAAGTTGTACATAAAAAATGTCATCAATGTCACAATAATGGTAATATCATTCATTCACCTTCTTCAGAGTTGCACCCCATGGCCGATGCTTGGCCCTTTTTTGCATGGGGAATGGATGTCATCAGACCAATTGAGCCTAGAGCTTCTAATGCACATCAATTCATTTTGGTCGCAATTGATTGTTTTACCAAATGGGTAGAGGTGATCACTTTAAAAATAGTCACTAAGAAGGCGGTCGTGGATTTTTTCCATTCGAACATCATTTGTCGATTTGGTATCTCAAGAGATATCATCATTGATAATGTTGCAAACCTTAATAGCAATCTAATGAAGGAAGTATGTGAGCAATTAAAAATTGTGCACCACAATTCTACTCCATACCGACCAAAAGCCAACGGAGTTGTGAAGGCAACAAACAAGAATATCAAAAAACTTCTCTGAAGGAATGTTCAAGGCGCCAGAGAATGGCATGAGAAGATTCCTTTAGCACTTTTAGGATGTCGCACAACAGTGTGCACCTTGATTGGTGCAAGTCCTTATTTGTTGGTGTATGGGACTGAGGCTGCGATTCCAGCAGAAGTTGAAATTAAATCTCTTTGAATTATTGTCGATGCTAAAATTAAAGATACTGAATGGGTCCAAAACCCACTAGAGAAGCTCGCATTAATAGATGAGAAATAATTGACGGCCTTTTGTTTGGTTTGCTTTATTAGCAAAGGATGGATCGTGCATACAACAAAAAGGTTAACCCAAGACACTTTGAAGTAGGTCAACTGCTCTTAAAGCGCATTCTCCCGCACTAAGGAAAATCCAAGGGAATGTTCTCCCCAAATTAGAAAGGTCCATATCTTATCAACGAAGTTTTGTCCAAAGGAGCATTGCACCTTACTAATGTGTAGGGAAAAATAACCCGCATAATTTTTAATGCGGACGCAGTCAAAAGATACTACATCTAACGCGTTATAAGATACTATGACAAGTTGTGATAACAAACACATCTCTTTCAAAAAAAAACTAAAATCCTCTCTTTGAATTTTTGAACTATGGTTGACCTGATTCCAAAAGGATACATAGGAAACCCTTTGGAGTTCGGTCATACAAAAAAAATTATTCTTCAAGTATTTATGCAAAACTAGGATTTTTTTTATTTTAATTTGGATAGACTAGTGTCAGATAATTATTCTGCTTATAATTTTAATCTTGCAACTGACATTTTTATAAACTCTATGAATGATATATTCAATGTGTCTTGCACACACTATTGATCCACAAAGGCAACATTGTTGTGTAAAAAAAGAAAAAACAAAGTGAATAGTAAAAACCCTTGGGGGCACCATAAGTAAGTATATAAATATAATGAGAGAGTCTTATTAGTGAAAACCTTCATAGGCATCATAAAACGATAAAAGAGAAGATCTTATCTATGAAAATCATGCGGGTACCTCAATTTAAAAGGAGAGAACATCATTGCAAGAAATCTGCAAAGATGATCATTTCTCAATACCTATGCATGAAGGACACATAGATCAATTGACGATGACTAAGATTTTGAGAACTAAAGAACTCAAACGGATCATAGGTCAAGTCCAAAGTGCATGTCATGGTTCACTCAAAGTCGATATATCCCTTCAGATAAGTTTTCTTTCTCATTTTTCTTTAAAATGAAATGCCATTCCTTAAGTTCATACTCATTATTGATCCAATCTTTCACACTCTTAAGTCTGATATTTTCCTAGTCTTTTTTGCATAATCCTTTCATAAAGTAAAGGCTTAACTTCATCTTTGTACCCAACCCTTTTTGGAATGACCTCCAAAACCTAGATGTGAATTGTACACCCCTATCCAATATGATGAATAATGGAATACCATGTGACACATAATCTCATCTATGAAGATCGTTGCATAATCCTCCGCCGAGTAAGTGGACTGGATATGAATAAAATGGGCAGATTTTGTCAACATATCCACGATCACCCATATAGAGTTTTTTTGCCTTTGTGTCCGAGGAAAACCTACAACGAAGTCCATATTAATGTCTTCTTACTTAGAAGTGGGAACTTGTATTTCTTGAAGTAAACCACTTGGCTTCTGGTGCTCGTCTTTCACTTATTGTGAATTTGGAAATTTTGCAACAAATTCCTCTATGTCCCTTTTTATGCCTTCCCAGCAAAACACTTCTCTAATGTCATGATAAATCTTTGTAAATCTCGGATGAACGGAATAACGGGAACCATGACCTTCCTCAAGAATCCGGGTCCTCAAGTCATCAACATTGGGCACACACAACCTTCCTTGATACCTCAAGACACCATCGCGCCCTAAGAAGAATGACCCATTAAGCTTACAAAGAACCAATTCCTTCAACTCCATCAATGATTGATTTAAGTGTTGCTTAGACTTCACCTCAACCACCAAAGACAATTCGGAGTTATGATGGACCATAAAACCACCATTTGGAGAATCTTCCAATCTAACACCCAAACGAGCCAACCTATGAACATCTTTCACTAGGTCTTTCTTGGCTTCTTCTACATGAGGCACACTACCCACGGTCATACGACTTAGAGCATCCGCAACACCATTGGCTTTTTCGGGGTGCTAGAGAACTCTCATGTCATAATCTGTCAACAATTCTAACCACCTTATTTGAGATTTACCTCCATTTGAGTAAACACATATTGAAGAGTCTTATGGTTGGTATAAACATCAATATGAACACCATACAGATAATGCCTCCATATTTTCAAGGCAAATACCACGACCGCTAACTCAAGATCACGGGTTGGATAATTCTTGTCATGCACCTTAAGTTTTCTAGAGGCATAGGCTATTAAATTCCCATGTTGAATAAAAACACACCCCAAGCCCACTCTGGATGCATCACAATATACCACAAAACCATTGGTACCCTCCCGTAATGTCAATACTGGAGCGGAGGTAAGCCTATCTTTCAAAATTTTGAAGATTCTTTCACATGCCCTGACAACTCAAATTTCACACTTTTTTGGGTCAAGGTAGTCAAAAGAGATGATATGGACGAAAAACCATTCACAAACCTCCTATAGTATGCCGCTAGACCTAAGAAACTCCTAATGTCGGTTAGAGTCAATGGTCTAGGCCAATTTTTCACCTCCTCAGTTTTAATTGGATCAATCTCAACTCCTTCACTAGAGATGACCAAGAAATGCCACCGACCTCAAACAAAACCATCATTTCCTATACTTGGAAAATAGTCGGTTGTCCTTAAGCACTTGTTATACCACCCTCAAATGATCCATGTTCTCACCCTCATTTTTCGAATATACCAAGATGTCGTCAATACAGACAATGAAAAATGAATCTAGGTAACTTCGAAACACCCTATTCATGAGGTCGATAAAAGCCGCCAGGGCATTAGTGAGAGCAAAGGACATTACTAGGAACTCATAGTGACCATATCAAGTTTGGAATGCCATTTTTGGTATATCCTCACCTCTCACCCTAAGTTGGTGATACCCCGATCTCAAGTCAATATTACAAAAGTATCTTGCCCCTTGAAGTTGATCAAACAAGTCGTCAATTCGAGGGAGATGATACTTGTTTTTAATGGTTACTTTATTGAGTTGGGGATAATCAATGTACATTCTAATGGACCCATCCTTCTGCTTCACAAACAATACCGGAGCACCCCATAGAGAAATACTAGGTCTAATGAAGATTTTGTCTAGTAAGTCCTTGAGTTGAGCCTTCAACACTTTCAATTCGACTGGAGCCATTTGATAAGGACGAATTGAAATGGGTTTGGTATTCGGTAGCAAGTTAATACCAAAATCAATTTCCCATTTGGGAGGGATTCCGGGCAGATCATTAGGAAGGACCTCCGGAAATTCCCTCACTATGGGGACCAAATCAATGGGATGATTTTCAGAGTCTAAATCTTTGACTCTTACAATTTGGTATAACCACCCTTTTGAGATCATTTTATAAGCCTTTATACAAGAAATGATATGACCTCTAGGAATAGACCAACCCCCCTTCCATTCCAGAACGGGTTCATTAGGAAAATTGAACTTGACAATTCTTGTCCTACAATCTATGGAAGCAAAGCAATCATACAACCAATCCATTCCCAAAAGTACATCAATATCAACCATATAAAGTTCTACTAATTCAACATGAGTAACTCTATTGGGCAACATTATAGGAAAGTTTCTAAATACCCTCTTTGCAACCACTGACTCACCTACTGGGGTTGTTACCATTAAAGGTTCATTTAGGACATCGGGCAAAACATAAAACTTTCTAACTACTAAATGAGTAACAAAAGATATTGTTCCACCAGATCAAATAAAGCATATACATCAATAGAGAAGACTTATAACATACCCGTCACCTTATTGGGAGAACTTTCTTGTTCACCCCTAGATCTAAGAGCATAAGAGCGATTCTTTGTTGGATCATCAATATTAGAACCACTAGCTTGAGATTGCCCACTCCCCTTCTCTTGCCCTTTAACATTAGGGCAATCTTTATCCTTGTGTCCACTCGTGTCATACCCAAAGCAATTGTCCGTCCCAACAAGGCACTTAACAAAATGTTTCTTACCATACTTTCCACAAGTTGACTTCTTACTTGGTGAACTAGTACCTCTTCCCTTTTGAGACTTTGGGTTAGAAACCCTATCATCACGACCCTTGGGAAATTTGGAAGAAACTTTATTAGAAAACCTCTTCTTGAACCTAGGCTTGTCTTTAATGTCAAGCCTACCCTTATAAGAACCACCTTCATAAGATCTTACCTTCTTGGCTCCCCTATTCTTCCTCCTTAGTCTACTTTCTTCCACTTGTTGAGCATGAACCGTGAGACGAGAAATATTCATATTATCATGAAGCATATATGAACGACATTCTTGTACCAAGTCTTCGAATAATCCTGTATGGAGACGACTCATCTCATCCGTTGGGTTATACTCCAAGGATGGAGCATACTTTGACAATTTAGTAAACTTCAAGGAGTAATCAAGTACAGTCATATCTTCTTGACGAAGGTTGATAAATTCTTCCACCTTAGCTTCCCTCAGCTCTCTAGGAAAGAACCTATCAAGGAAGGCCTTCTTAAAGATCTCCCAAGTCACCGGACCATCTCTTAGTGCCCTATTATCTCTCTATTGTGTGTACCATGTTTGGTCCACATCTTTGAGGTTATAGGCCTCCAACTCGGCCTTCTCAATTGAAGTCAAACCCATAGAACAGAGAATATTATAGGCCTCATCAAGGAAATCTTTAGGGTCTTCATCCGCTTTTGAACCGAAAAACATAGGTGGGTTCATCCTAGTAAAGTCTCTCAAACGAGAGGCCATAGTGCTAGCATGTTGAGGAACTTGGGTTCCAACCTCTCTATTAACTTGAGCCATCATAGTTTGGACTTGAGAAGTGACGACATTAGATTGAGAGGTCATGGCTTGAGCCAAACTGAGAAAAGCTTCCCTTATCTCTCCATCTATCATTTGTGGAGTAACAACCGGAACTTGATAACCTATATCAACTTTTTCAAGTCGAGGCACTTGGTTATCTTGTGGAGGAGCTCGGTTGTCGTTAGCTACCACATTAGCCATGTCTTCTTCGGCCCTTCTAGCACCTGCTCTCTAAGTATTTATACCTATAACCACAGGAAAAGGTTTAGGTGACCGCATATAATAAGACTCTAGATGCACGACATAGGAGTTCAAGAAGATGAGAGTTTTCTAAGATTCACATATTTTCTCATTCATAAGGTTGGCACGCTTCATAACTATGAATAATAATGTAGATTGACTTGGTTTATGAGACATCGATCCTAAAGATATTCAACATCATGCTCTGATACCAAGTTTGTCACATTCGGTGAGCACCCCCTAGACGTAACCGGTGTCACTTCTCAGAGAGGACTACGACTAGCCTCTTAGCATTCGTCATTACATATCATAGGTTGAAAAGTGGGGAAAATTTAAAATGTTTCATCTACATATACTTCATGAGGTTTACTTAGACTCTCGCTTACACATAATATATTCATAGCGAGTTTACATGAATCCTCGTATAAGAAGAGTACATAGTCTTCTACTTTTATGTCACATATATACGATACACAATATAGTCTTAATAGGGATGTCTCATATTAAAACAATCTAAGTCAGAATAGAACAATACCGACATAGCCCTTACATAAATGTATAATTGCCACTTAGGGATTACAACAATATCTTGAACAAGAAGAGTGAAACGATTGTCTTTAGACTCTAACAATGTAACATAACTAGAGTGAGAAAAGGCATCATCCTCTGAAGTTGAGGACATACCCACACTTGGAGAAATGATCTAATCTTTCTTACATATTGGCCACGAACCCTTCAACGACCGGAACCTAAAATGTTTGGGAAAAATGGGAGAAATAGGAGTTAGTACATCACTTGTACTAAGTATGAAAACATATGCACACAAAATATAGAAATCATGCTAAAAGGGACATTTGTTCAATACTATGCCAAGTTAACTTTGTAAAGCCTTATGCATATCCAAGGACACATAAATGATAATAATCATATATCTCTTAAGACAATAACATATTCAACACAAGACCAACATCATCAAGTATAACCAAGTCAACATGTTTAATAGCCAAAGCAACACTAACATCATGTTGTAACGATAAAGCATGTCTAGGCGATCATAACATTATATCACAAGTAAAACCCTTACTCATAACCCCTTACCAAGCTTACTAGTGCAACGGCCAAGTCAAGCCCCATAACCCAACTCAACCAAGTTAACAATCAAAGGATTATAAATAATGTCTAACTTCACACAATATAGCATCATGAGTATTCATCATCATATTTAGCAACATAGACCATTAACATTAAGAATCAACATAAGCATATCATTTATGTCATAAGATCATAAGAACAGAAGAACATCCTCCTAAGACTTCCCTCAAAGACAACTAGTGCAATGTATAGGTAGAGTCTCAAACCTTACCCAGACTAAGTCAAACCCCTTAAGTCATAATAGTTAGAGTTCACTTTATTACTTAATTTTACTTTCGGGAACAACTTTTCTCAACCTACATAGACCACATGAGCTAATGTGGAATCCAGTGTCATGGAACCCTACACCGAAAGAAGGTGGACTACTTGCCAAAGTAGAACCAATACATGAGGATAGCATCTAGATGGATCAACTAGCTAGTATTCCTATGGGGGCAACATAGTTTAAGAACTAGGAGATGTGTTTGGTGTAACACCTCTAAAACAACTTAGGTGAAACTAGAACCTAACATGTTTGTAATGACGTTATAAGGTCCTAAAATGGTTTATAGTGTATTAAATGAGGTAGTGTTTAAAGATTTATGTGAGTTGGAAGTCAAACATCAAGGCACGACTAGTCACCTACGTGCCTCATGTGTCTATATGTGTTCATATGTGTGTGTTTCAAGAGCTTATGAGGTCCTTGTATGATTTATAATAGTGTTTATAGGAAGTGTGTCAAGTTTCATGAAGTTTGGAGGTCAAACGTCCAAGAACGTCCATGATGTTCGAAAGGTTTTCCTTGAAATGACCTTGTGTCTCTTGGCATATTTGGTCGAGTTTTAAGTGTTCTTTTTGGGTGAAATTGATATGGTAGTTCCTAAACTAGTATACATTCATATTTGGGTTGGAAACTTCCGGGTAAAATTTCCCAAGGACAAACCAAGTGTCCTTGAGGAAGGACCGATGATGGTGGGCAAAATTGCCAAAAGTAGTCCCACCTACGTGTGGCAATCGATTGACGGTAGCCTGTTCGATGCCCCGTAGGTGGAGGTTGTTGGTTAGGAATCAGGCGTTGGAGGAAGATATTCCAAGGACCAGCCTCCTACCCAAACCACGGACCTGCAGGACGGTCCATCGGTTGGGAATGACTCGTCCATGGCCATGCGTAGGTGAAGCCTGCAACATGCGCAGCTCACTGTTAAATGTAAGGTTGAATTGGTGAATTCACCCTATGTCTAAATAATTGTTTGGGCGATTACTTTGGGGTATTTTAGGTATTTTAAGTAGGTTTATAAGTTCTAAACACCTAGATGAATTCATTCTTCAAAATCAAAATCCAAATTCTCTAAGAAATTCTCTAGAACTCCATTGGAGCCACAACTCAAGAAAGAGCTTGGATTGAAGTTTTGATTGGTGATTCTTCATTAATTTTGTTGATTAACATCAGTGAGGTATGGTTTCTTCATCCTTGAAACTCTCTTCATCAAGGAGCCAACTTCCAAGTGGTTTTCTAAAGGCATCGCTCTTTGGTTGTAATCTACTCCTCCAGTGGTGGATTCTAAGCCATCTGGCAAAAGGGGCTGGAACTCCGGAATTGCATACTCTAGACAACGAGAACACCCTTGAGATTTAAATGATATGCTGTATTGGGAAAATATGGATAATCGGAGAACTAGGGGGAGATGAGCTCAGATTTTCTCCGAAATTGAGAGAAGAAGATCTTCAATGGATGCTTGATCGCTTCATCTCAAAAGAAGTTATCGTGGGGAGCCGTAGACAGCTTGTGCTTCCTCTACCGGGTATTCGGGTAATCCGCCCTTATGCGCCCTTTCGAGTGTTGCGACAGTTTGGGAGGAGACAAACTACACCTGGGGAGGCATACTATGGCGCTTATGTATACGATATTGGAGACGATAGGGTGCACGAAGCGCCAGAAATGTTGAGAGAATGGAAAGGTGCCAAGTGGATGGATAAAGACACCATTTCCCCAGACTGATTCAACACCGGATATGATGAGGGTTACAAAGAGTGGCTGAAAGACAACATACAAAGTATCTCCTCCCCAACCCCGCGCAGCTTTCGCAGCATAGAAGACAAGGAAGCCAAACCAGTGGTCGAGCTACAAGAGGTAAAAAGAGAAGCCCAAGAAATGTACGTTAAGTTTGTCGAGAACCAAGATGCTCTTGAGAAGGCGACTCAAGAGGTGGAAAGACTAAGACGTGGTTATGATGACTTTGACTCATGGGTCAAAGATAAGATTGAGAGGATGCGATACGAAATCTGAGAGGACAAAGGATTCCTAGGTGAAGGATTCTTGATGATGCTACGATATATGTTTCAGCAATACAAGACACAAGAAAACAACAACGGAGCAGGGCCATCTGGGATGACATAGCGGACTTCGCCCCTGTGCGGGTTTTTCTACCTATACTTTGCCATTTTAGACCCTGTATGGGACTGCTTTATTTCGTTTCAGTACATTTAAATGGCCCCTGCGTGGGTCTATCCTTTTATATTTTTGCTTTATTTCCCCTTGTGAACACTAAATATTTCATTTGTGAAATTTGTTTGGGGGGGTTGATCCTATGGTTCAAATTCACGCGTACATCATTCAAATGCGCTAGGCCTACCCTTGGTACAAAGGGTCCCATGTATGTTTAGGACGCGATACATATGTTTTAACTATTTATTTGTTTGTTGCTGTGAATGAGGATATTGGAGACTCACTCCTTCCCAGAAATTTCCAAAAGATAGAGAAATACAAGTCACTATTACAAAATGTCCGACCAAAATTTTCTGAGTCTTAAGTTTCTCACTCAAAAGACACCTCTCATAACCCAAATCTAAAACACTACTCTATCGTCTCAAGAAAGGCAGAATCACAGCTATGGACAAAGGAAAGAGTATCCAGTCTTAACCAACTGAAGAAGAGATGATCAACATACGGAAGCAGCGCGGAAAGCACCTATATGACTTACTATTTCCTTCGGAGACCCCTGAGTTGGAGAATGTTGAAGGAAGTTATGAGCAAGCAGTTGCCCGAAAACCTTCTCTCGAGAGACGTCTTGCAAAAGGGGGCCAGAATATCACTCTCAAGGCATATGCACAAGAACACCGAACTAAGACGGAGGCCATTTCGTGCGCCCTCATTTTCGAACACTATCGGGCTAGGCATATGCTGAGGTCCATTGAAATAGCATCATCCCAACAAGGATTGGGGGATATCCGCAAGACATGTGAGTGTCATCCCAACGAAAAAGGTCATACGATAGAAGAATGCATAGAATTCAAGAACACAGTCTGCCATTTGCTCGATATGGACAGCACCTCAAACAGTTGGGGTGACGGCGTCATCATCGCATGTGGTGAACTGCAGCTTGACATACCAGTCACATAGAAGACCAATTCTATCATTGCTCGTTCATGCCTTTTAAGAAAACGATGCTGGATATCTGTTCAGAGTTGGTTAAAAATGGGGTCCTTGCCCATTTCTACAAAGGCATGGACATGCGGTATTCTCTCTGGTACGAAGTCCAGCAGCGTTGCCCCTAATGCAACACCGAAGACCATAGCATTAAAAAATGCACAGCCTTCCGCCACGACTTGGAGCATCTCATCAACATGGGAAAAATTCGAGTCGAGCTTGTTCCCCGTGGCTAATACGACGCTTCAGAAAAGAAATGACTAGGATGTAGTAATTATTTTGTCTTTAAAGCTTTGTTGTCTTTCAATTTCCAGTGTAACCGTTCTGAATGAATGTAATGAAAATCAATGTTTTATTTTCTACTCGAACTACGTTAGACCTGAATTCTCTTTGTGAGATACTTAGGTAGCCTTTCAAGGCTAGGCCCCTATATTTTAATATTTTATCATTCTCCCCATTATGTCACAAGGAAAAATGAAGACCAGATCAACGGACATCAAAGAACAGCTGCAAGAAGACCGTAGCTCAACGTGATTTAGCCTTTCTAAGATAGTGTCAAACTGAAAGAGCAAGCAAACTCCTGTTTGTTAAAAATCTGTTTCCGTCCTTACTCGTGGGTTGAAGAAATCCTCAAACAGAACTACTTGTGTGTTTATCTGGTCTACGTGTGATATTATGCACTTGTATTCTAAATCTAAACTGACAAATCTTCCTTTGAGTTGGTTTCCTTTTCACGCACCTTGAAACTGATCTATGTCGATTAAGATGGCAGATCACCCCTATTTTACCAGATCCAAAGAGCCCGCAGATTCCTTCCCTAGACAAAAATCAGACAGAGGAAAGACAGTTATGGGAGATAGTAACAAAGAATTAAGTCTCACCGACATTGTGGTGTCTCAACCCACTGTAGCGGATCAGAATTAGTTGATTCTATAATTGATGCAACAGATTGCGGAAATGAGGGTAGAGATGCAGAGAAGACAGGATTTGCCTCCACCAGGGTATAATGTTAATGTTGCAGATGGAAGGCCTCCTATCTATTTCCCTTCTTCAAGTATGGATCCTACCCTGAACGTGCCACCTGCTTAGAATCCCTCCACTATAAACCTAATCGCTCAAAACCCCCAATATGCTGCAACTTCCTACAAAACTCCACCACCTCCTCAAAACAACCATTCTCAAATGCCCCCTCCTCCTCAAAATACCCAACATCAAACCGCTCCACAACCTCAAAATCCAGGTCAAAATACAAATCACAACACTTTTAATCCCCAAACATCCTCCCACCACTTAAATCAGAATACCAATCCTCTGACTTTCCACAGAATTACCAAGCCGCTCAAAACACACAGAGTCCTTCCGTAGCTCCACCATTACCTAAAAAAACCACTTTCCAGATTCCTGTCCCTGCTAAGAACGACGTGCACGGTTCTGAGTTGGACCATTACGAGGAACAGGAAAGAGAATGGAGGGCGAAGGAAGAGGCAATGGTGGATATAAAAGAGGAGATCAAGAAAGCCATGAAAGAGCTCCAATGCATCCCTGATATCACCGGTCTTAGTTATGAAGATTTGTGTATTCACCCAAATTTGGACCTTCCAGAGGGGTTCAAGATTCCAAAATTTGATACTTTCGGAGGAGTGGGGAAACCTATTACTCATCTGAGAGCCTACTGCGACAAACTTGTTGGATTTGGTAGGGATGAAACTCTATTGATGCGGCTCTTCAGCCGAAGCCTGTGCAGAGAGGCTCTGGAATGGTTCACCTCCAACAAAACCAGGGAATGGCCCAGCTAGAATGCTCAGGCAAAGGATTTTATCGAGCGATTTGCTTACAATGTAGAAATCGTAACATATTGATACTCTTTGGAGAAGATGAAGCAGAAATCAGCCGAGAACTATAGAGAGTTTGCCTATTGGTGGAGAAAGGAAGCTGCAAGGGTAAGACCGCCTATGTTTGAAAAGGAAATTGTCAAAGTGTTCGTGCGGGTGCAAGATCCCGAGTATTACGACAGAATCATGTTGCTCATGGGAGTGAAGTTTGCCAAGATAGTAAAGATCAGTGAAACTATCGAAGATGTTTTAAAATCAGGAGAGATAGCCCGTGTGGCCGCGTCGCCTGGATCTTCAGGATTGTTGAAAAAGAAGAGAGAGGACGTGGCTGTTGTCTCATATGAAGGGAAGAAAAACCCCAAAAGACCGTCATCATCCCAAGGTGGTTCTCGACCTTCTCGAAGCTCCTACCAAGCTAGTCAGACAAATAATCCTCCTCCAGTATACCAAAATCCTCCTCCAGTCTACCAAAATCAACCTCCAATTTACCAAAATCCATCTCCCGCTTACCAAAATTCTCCTCCACTATACCAAATTCCATCACTTCACTACCAAGGTGTTGCTCCTAACTGTGCTAACGTGCAGTCGAGCTACAGAGCACCCCCTCATGTTTATCAAGTTCAAGCTCCACTATATAAAAATCCCCCTCCGAATTACCAAGCTCCATCGCCAAACTACCAAACAAATCCATATCCCAGAAATCAAGCTCCCCATCCTAACAACAGAAATTATCAACAGATGCCTCCTCCACAGGGAAGTTATGACCCACCGTGACCTAGATTTAAGAAGAAGCCTCCGAGAAACTTTACTGCGCTCGCTGAAAGCCGAACAAAGTCGTACGAGCGACTGTCTGCAGCCGGATACCAGTTGTATGTTCTACAGGCCTGATGAAAGATGTGCTTATCATTCCAACAGTGTTGGACATGATACTGAGGACCGTATCAACCTCAAGCACAAAATTCAAGACCTGATTGACCAAGAGGTGGTCTCTCTTCAACCAGCCGCACCTAATGTCAACACCAACCCTTTGGCGAATAATGGAGGCGGTAATATTAATATGATAGAGACAAATGACGATTGGGGCATGACAAAAGTGATAACTCCACTCGTTCATGACGAGTTGTAAAGGTATGTGGCTTCGTTGAGTATCAAAGAGAAAAAATAGTTCGTTATCTTTACACCCGCAAATGTTGTTGCCTTGGTGCCATCAGAAACTTTTATCATCCAAAATTTGTGGTTGAAACTGCTGCTGCTCAGGGTATGACACGATCTGGGAGATGTTATACTCACGAAGAGCTGGCTCTTGGAGGGCAGAAGAAGGATAAGGGTAAAAGGCCAAGAAGCGAAGGCGAGGCAGAGGAGTTTTGGAGAAAGATGCAGCCAAAAGATTATTCGATTATTTAGCATTTGGAGAAGACTCCATCCCAGATTTCTGTGTGGGCCCTGTTGATGAACTCTTAATTGCATAGACAGGCTTTGGTTAAGTCTCTCGATGATATGTATGTGCTGGTGGGTACAAGCAGCGATAATGTGATCAACCAAGTCATCCGAGGGCATCAGATTAGCTTTTGCGATGATGAGTTGCCTTTTGAATGAAAGTCACTCAACAAAGAGTTGCACATTACTGTCGTATGCCGCGAGAAGGTCATAAATCGTGTTTTGGTGGATGATGATCCGGTCTGAACATTTGTCCGTTGTCGACATTGAAGAAGTTACAGTTTGACTTAGGAAAGTTGGAGCAAAACCAAGTCAAATGAAACCCCGATATGACGTTTTACAACTTTTCGTCAAGGAGGTCATCTGCATCATATTATCAGTTTATTGTATTATCGATCAAGACAATACACTACCCAGAGGGGTCATTTTATTTTATTGTCGATTGGGATGATACACTATCTGGAGAGTCAGTTTACCGTTATTGTCAATTGAGACGATATGATTATCCAGAAGGCACCTGGAAGATCACTAGGTTGCTCGATTGAAGCATTACCTTCAAGAGTTAATATTCACAAATCGCGAGAAGATATTCATGTCTCGCAGAAAGTTATGCATCCGGTAAGATATTCATGCCCAATAGAAAATCATGCATCGCAAGTCAATATTCATGCATCGCGGAAGATCATGCATCGAGAGTCAATACTCGTGCATCGAGAGTCAATATTCATGCGTACAGAAGATCATGCATCGCGAGTCAATATTCATGCATCGCGGAAGATCATGCATCGCGAGTTAATATTCATGCATCGCGAGAATATATCATGCCTTGCGTAAAGTTATGCATCGCGAGAAGATATTCATTCCACGCAGAAAGTTTTGCATCGCGGGAAGATATTCGTGATTCACAGAAAATTATGCATCGCGAGAAGATATTCGTGCCTCACAGAAATTTAAGCATCGCGGGAAGGTATTCATGCCCCGCAAGAAATCATGCATCGCGGGAAGATATTTATGCCCCGCAAGAAATCATGCACTACCAGAGAAGGAATCATGCATCTCAAGAGAAATATTCACCCATCAACCTCAACTGCATTATTTTATTTTGATAAAAGTAAACATCAAGAAGAGCGTCGAAGACGACATCAAGAGAAATATCAACAATGCATTAACTTTTATTTATTTCGACATCAAACGAAAAGTACATTGAAGATTATTTTGCAAACATAAAACATAAGCTTTATTTGCCTTACGTCAAACCGATCGAGTCGACGAAAAATATTGAAGGAGAGCAGCTAAGTGTCAAAACGGTAAAAGACACTGTCTCCCATAGCAATTGCATTTTTATACTGACAAGTTTTATCTCAGTCTTTGTTGAGAGCATCCCAAAGGATGAATTCTCCAAAACAAAACCACAGGTGCGGACGACATCAAAAAAGGATGCAGCACAACATGGAAATTTTTCTTAGCAGCTAACTGGGACATAGTCCAAAGAGGATTGTCAAACTCTCAGGACGCGAGCAGAGGAGCGACTTCCACCACCATCAAACCACACCCCTATCAGAAGGAATGTTGGTTTTTCTTTAGTCTTGTCAGTTTCGATCTCGTATTTGGAAATTTCATTTTTCCAGAAGCAAGTTTCCAATCTGAGCGACGATACACAAAGAGCTTTGGAAATTATGTCCGTGTAAATTCTTATCTATGGATGTGAAGAGCTCCACCTTCATGGATAATAGGTTGCAAGCCTCTATTTCATACTCGATTTAATTTGTCACTCGTCCAGAGCCAAATGTTATCTAGCATAATAGATTTCCTGTTCAACCGATCGAGTCGAACTACAAATAGCATGATTTCTATGGTTTAAGGATATGTAGGCGGACTCAACATTGAAAACTCGGCTGTATTCCAACATTCGATCTTAAATCTTACTCCCAAGCATTTCGATCCCCTCATAATCAGGTGTCGAGATGGCTTTTGAATTCTTTCAAAATCTTGCGTAAAATCTAGCGTATCGAACTACAAGTGGCCTAATTTCTCATATAGCCTGAGATAGTAAGGAAACCCACTTCCGGCGTTCGGCCTTTATTCCTAATTTCCGTACAACTTTTTGTCAAAAAGGTGAATTTGTGGTCCGTCAAAATTTGATTGGTCAATTTCATTTTCCTCAAATTTCTTGCATCAATCCAAGCAAAATGAGGGACAGTTGTTGACACCCAATTTTAACCCTCCCTGATATAAATTAATTTGCGAGCTTCTTAATTTTAAACGATTTAAAATAACTAGATTCGAAAATTTAAAATATTTTTAGAAGTTATTTCAAATTAACCTCATCACCTGTATAAATTTTTAGACAAATATATATAATTAGTGTTTTTTAAGATTATCCAAAATTCTTCTCAAAAATATTTTTATTTTTTGTCTATTTATTTTAGTTATATAATAGTTTACATTTTTGAATTATTTATCTTATAATTACATCGATTATTTTATTTCATTAAAATTAAGAAGTTTTTAATTAATTTATATCGATTCATTTTACCTCGTTACCAACTTTAATCCGTTGGGACAAACCATTTTGGGGCCTCTCTTGTTTTAAGCAGTCCATCTCCTATTTAATTTCAAATAATCCCATTAACAAGATCGGCCCATTATTATCATTTCCCAGCCCACTCCATTTATTGACCCAAACTCATTCTAATATGCAGTCCAACAATTCAATAGGCCCATCCCATTTCTTTCAGCCTAGAAGCCCATTTTTTATATTTTATCTTTTTTATTATTTTTTCACCATCCCAATTGTGAACCCGTTTTCCTTAGCCGATTTCATTATCGACCCGATTAATTTCCCTTTCCCCATCTTCACGGGAACAGGTTCACGGCGTCAAACAAAGGCAACGGAAAGCAAGCGAAGAAGCGCCGGCCGTACGCTGCAATTTTCTTGTCCTCTTCCTTGCGTCCTTTTCAGCGGTACGATCCTAGTAGTGAGAGCAGTCCGCGTACCCGTCTTTGGGGGTGAGAGATCGATCCACGTCTCACCCCTAGGATGATTGAAGCGATCCCAGCCATTCGCCCTCCCTTTCCCTTTCCGGAAGGGTGCCGAAAATTTCAGAAAAAGTGGCTTCCCTCAAAGAGGAAAGAATCTCAAAATATGAAATTAGTGGGCCTAAGATTGACTTGACCAGACCTGGATTCTGTGGTTTGGAACCCTAATTCGCGAATATATATATATATTCTCTTTTTGCGAAACCCGAAAAAGAAAAACTCATAGAGTCGAAAATAAATTTTTGAAAGTTTAGCATCATTGAGAAGTACCTACATATAGTCTAGCTTACAAAGGAATTCGGGATAGTAGAACTCATATTAAGGAATTTCTTAGAAAATTCTAGTATGAAATTCTGCGAACTTCACAGTTCAGATTTTCGTTTGAATATTTAGTTGGTTTCTCGAGTCTAGCTCACCGTAACAGAATCTTTTGTGGTGGTGAAGCTGTCCTCCTTGCTCGAGTTCTCACTTCGCTGCCCCCGTATAGGTAATATCTTCCTCTCCTTCTCACACTGCTTCGATTCCAAGCGTTATGTAATAATCTACTTCTGTCGGGTCTCTCTTGTCCTTGTATGCTATCTTCTCTATTTTCGACTATAACATTAGTGGAGGGAGGCTGATTCATTTTGAAACACAAATTTGGTTCTCTTCTTTGTAAGAATATTTAATCGGTCGTCATTCATTCATTTCCTTGTCTTTGTTAAATATAAAGAGTCGGATTTGTAAATGTCTAAGTTTAGCTTCATATCATTTCGGATGTTCGCCTTGTTACGATGCCTAGACAACCTTCAAACCTCATATTTCTCTATAGTTGTCTTTGTTTTTCTGGCTGTGCTGCTTCCTGTTTGAATGTGGGAGAATGTTTCTTCTATCCTTGAGCTTATTGGGATCTTTTCCTGCTAATGAACAAGGCAAAGAAGAATAAATGTCATAGCCTCTTCAACTTGTCGCTTTCTCTTCATTAGTATGGTTTGTGATCCACATTTTTAAAATTTCCGAGAAGATTATTGATATATTTATTTCTTCTAATTGTTTCGTTGTTTCGGTCATGTCTTGCTAAGTTTGAAGTCTAAATTGATTGTTTCCCTGTTGTTATACCTCGCTATAGTGTTATGCTTGCTAAAAAAACATAATAGTAATAAAAATAATAAAAAATGTGTGATCAGATTTAAAGCTTTGTCCAGATTAGTGAAGTGCTAAATACGAAAATGGATTACCTATATGAGTCTTAATAATGACTCTATTTAGGGAAGTTGATTGATTAAGTTGACATGATCAAAACTTAGGTAGTCTCAAGGATTGCTTAGGTAATCTTGAAGAGGTCAATCATGGACATTATCTTCTTGATTTACTTGAGTAAGTCTTTTGATAACCTTTATAAAGGAGAATGTCATGTTGCATGTGATATTGTGTTTAAGTGAGAATGATCTTATCCTAGGTAATCTAAAGGATCCCTTGAGTGTGTGTGAAAGGGATAGTATGGGCGGTTGCTTCACAACTCACTCAAGTGAACCTTAGAATCACCTTTGGTAGAAGGATCTCATGTTCATGTGCTTGATATTATGTAAGTGTGTGTATCTCATTATAGGTTGTCTTAAAGATCATTTAGGTGTGCCTAGAGAGGGTGTATTGGTGGTATCTCATTGTCTTACTTAAGTGATTCTTAAGATATCCTTTACTGAGGGAATTGTATTCGAGGAAGCATCCTTTGTGAAGTTGAGAAACTTCACTGTAGCAGTGAAGTTATTTCACTGTAACTTGGTATGAGCTTACTGTAATGTTGCTAAAAATGTTAATAATTGCTTGAATGATTTATTATGTGTTACTAAGGTGTTAAATATTATTCTTATGCATATAGTATGATGTTTTAATAAAAATTCATTAAAAGCATGTTATTTACTAAATGTCCCTTTTTCATTATTTTTGCATGGCTTCCATACTTAGTGCATTGAATGTGCTAACCCCTTCTTTTATCTTTTTGACTAAAGTGTAGGGAATTGGAAGTCTTGATATGCCATAGAGAACGTGATATGTTTCTAAGGGTTGAAGATGAAGTATTGGTGAGTCCTCATCGATCCGAGGACAATATCCACATGTTCCTTTATGTCTTAGTCCTTATTTTATGTCTTGTATGGGCTTAGTCCCAAGTGTTTTATACTACAAAGTTTAGATGGTTCCATGAGATGTTGGAAAGATTTAATGTTTTAATGAAAGTCTTCCGCTTGTGTATAGATTATGGAAAGATTTTTTCATGTGTGAAGAAATTTTTAAATTCTTACTGATTTTAGAATGTTTATTATGCAATGAATGGTACAAGTGGATCAAGTGAGACTTCTTGAAGTCTTATTTGCCGTGTGGCGATTCAAGGATTCTCTAACTTCTAGGGTGTACTTGTGGTTCGTTACAACCCTGCCCGACGACCCCAACTGAACCCCTCACCTCCCACCCTGAGGCACCCTTACCCAGAGGAGCCTCTCCCCGAGGAACCCCTGCCTCAACCCTGATGAACCTGTAACAACCCGTATGTCTAATGACCTATACTAGAGACTAAACCATAGTCTAATGGCCTAAGGAAGTCTAAATGTGAGGTTAAGTAACTAAACTAATTTTCCTAATCCTAAACTAAGGGAGAGTCCAAAAAGCTGTAAAAAAATAGCATGGTTCACGAGGATCATTGGCGGTCCGTCAATGGACTTACACCCTGTCAATGGGAGTCGTGAGTCATTAATTTGTCTGTTCTAACTTAGCACCGAAAGACCAGTCTCAGTCCCAATTGACGAGTGACCAGTACGGTCCCTCAAAGCATTGACACCCCGTCAACGGGGACTCGTCAATGGGCACTACACACAGACTCAAACACTGCTTAATGAATGATAGTTTGGTAATTATCTAATGACTTAATTAACACTTTAACACGACTATAATTAGTTAGTTAGGTATATTATAGGATATTAAAACAATATAAAAAGTCTTCCACCTTATAACTCCAAATCAAAATCAAAACCTATTTTCCCTTTCACAACTTCTCTCTCAAACCCACCATTGAAGAACAAGGAAGAACTCAAGCTATAGCACTCAAGATTCATCCTTGTCACTTAAAATTCGTGGGCTTACCTAAAACATTGTATGGGGATGTTGATTCATGGATTAGTTTCTCTATGAAGCCCTTCAAAACTTCTATTTCCGAATATGATATTTGACCAAAAAAAGGTTTGTGATCCAACTATGGGTTCACTCTACAATCGTTTTCATTACGTTATGGGACTTGTATTATGAATATATTGGGATTAATTAATGATTTCTATTGTGAAAATCTCTCAAGAACCCATGTGCACCCTATGACCCGATTTCATGAAGGCTGGTGAATGAATTGAGTAGATATGAACATTGTGAATAGTTTTGGATGATTATCTACTTATAAAATATTGTTATTTCATGCCTATTGTGATGTATATGGGTGTAATTGTGAAACTTTATTCTTGACCTTGAAAGGTGGGTAAATTGAAGGACTTGTATATCTATTGGAGAATGTTTTATATGAACTTTGGATTTTCTTGCAAGGTACATGGCTTATAAAAGGATGCAAGTAAGGTATTGTTGGATGGTTTCCACTCTCTAGAACCTTACCTATTATGTTGCATGAATTATGTAGAATGAGGCTAATCTCTTGTGTTGATTGAAAGTATAGTTCTCATGAAAACATTAGGATTTGTATTGTGAAAGTACTACTCACGTATGGATGTTTATTATAGGTTGAAAGTTTATTCTCACCTAATGAATCTAAGAGTTATATGTTTAATTTTATTGAATGAAGAATCAATACTTCTTCGCACATGTAGATACAATTACAAAAAACTAATGGTAGTAAGTTGGGAAAGCATACTAAGCACCAAGAGGATATGAACAATGAGGAAAAAAACCTTCTGTTAATGCAAGAGGTTGGGTCATCCTAGAGATACTCATGAGATAGGGGCTCCTTCGTAAATTCAAGAGGTACAATCTTTAGAAGCAATCTCCCAATCCCTTAACTATGTGGCCCTGTTGTCACATCCAGGAAGTACCCCCTAGACATAACCGGCATCGTCGTCCTAGAAGAGGACTAGGACTAGACTCTTAGCATTAATCATTACATTCATACGTTAAAAATGCAGAAAATTTAAAACTTTTCATCTACATATACTTCATGAGGTTTACTTAGAGCTCTCGCTTACAGATAATATATTCATAGCGAGTATACATAGACTCCTCGTATAAGTGGATTACAAAGTCTTATATTTTATGCCACATATAGAAAACATACATAATATAGTCCTAAAAGGGATGTCTCATATTAAACCATCTAAATAGAATAAATCCATATGGGCAGAAGCCCTTACACAATATATAAATGCCACTTAGGGCTTATAATAATATCTTGGATCAAGTAGACTGAAATGATCATCTTTATATTATAACAAAGAACCATAGCTAGAGTAATAACAAGGCATCATCCTTGAACTTGAGGACATACCCTCACTTGGAGAATGATTCCAAGCCTTCCTTCTAAAGTAGTCACGAACCCTTCAACGACCGAAAGCTAAAAAAATTTGGGGAAAGGGAGAAATGAGGTTAGCATTGAACTTGTACTAATTAGAGGATCATATGCACATAAAACATAGCAATCATGCTAAAAGGGACATTTATTCAAAAGTATGAAAAGTCACTTTGAAAATACCTTATGCACATTCAAGAACCAATGCAAGTCAAGAAGCACAGATTACTTATGTCAATACCATGTATATTACAAGACCAACAATATAAAGTCTAGTCAAGTCGACATGCATATCAACATAATTGAGCACATATTTAAGACAACTCTAACATCAAGTTATAATATCAACAAGCATGCATAAGAGTTCACAAAATCATAACCTAAGCAAGACCATCACTCATACACCCCCTTTAAGTCCACTAGTGCAATGACTAAGTAAGGCCCCATAACCTCACTCAACCAAATAAACCCAACACGAACTATAAGAAATGCCAACTTTACATACTATATCATTGAGAGTAGACATCATCATACTTTAGATATAGAGGGACCAACCACATGTTCATAAGTGAAACCAATATCACATAGAGTCATTAACATGTAAGATAAACATATGCATATCATTTACATTTATAACCATATAAGCACATAATAACATCCTTCTAAGACTTCACGCAAGGATAACTAGTGCAATGTATAGGTAGAGTCCCGTACCTCTATCTAGACTATACCAAACCCCTTATGTCATGCTAGTTAGAGTTCACTTCATTACTTCGTTATACTTTTGGGAACATCTTTCCTTAACCGACATATATCACATGACCTAATGTGGAATCCAGTTTCATGTAACCATACACCGAAAGAAAAGGGACGACTTGCCAAGTTAGTACCAAAACATGAACATAACATCTGTGTGGATCCACTAGCTAGTATTCCTATGGGGGCAACATAGTTCAAGAACTAGGAGATGTAGGTAAGACCCTATCTATGCTACATGAATTATAGTCTCCAATCTCAGGAGTACAATAGTTATCCTACCTTATTTATGTGGGAAGGGACACTTCTAACTTCTAGTTCACTCAGTGCTAAGTTAGAGTCCCTTTTGAAATATCTTTCATTAATAATAATAACTTAGTTTAGGTCATAGGGGTCTACCCCTTATATATTAATAGTCATAGATCAATAGGAATTGCATGAGTATCTCGTTTCAATACAATTTACACATGTGGGGTTAACACATTTACATAACCATATTATGATAAGGCACATAGGCAAATTCATCGCCCTTTTGAAATGTCTTTCATTAAGAATAATAACTTAGTTTAGGTCATAGGGGTCTACCATTATATATTCATAGTCATAGATCAATAGGAATTGCATGAGTATCTCCTTTCAATACAATTTACACATGTGAGGTTACCACATTTACATAACCATATTGTGATAAGGCACATAGGCAAATTCATCACCACCGTTATATTATTAAATCCCAAACAACAAATCACAAGCCATAAATCAAGACATTTCAATTCAATATCATACCAACCCTAATAAATCTTATCATAAGGTATACTTCAATATAACTTCATCATTAAACACAAGTAATTATAATTGAAGTAAAGGATTGAGATGACAAACTTACCCCATCTCCTTCATAAGCCATCATCCAAGGTTTTACCATCAACCATCCAATTCAAACCATGAATAGGTGTAATATCATAACCCAATAGTAATTAAGACAACAATGAAGTCAATTGAATCACTACACATCAATTCATCACTAGTTCAAAACCTAGGGTTAGGGACTTGGGTCAATTTCATGATCAACATCACACACTAGGTTAACTCATCAAGAACTAGCATTATTTAATAATAATAAATCAATAGTCTAAGTGTTATAACCAAAATAAACCATTGTCAATACAATTTAGAAGATCAAATTCATAATAGAATAAAACAAACTTGAAACTCATCTTTTTGAAATCAATTTTTGAAGAACCCTTTGGAGAAAGGAATCCCAAAGGTGAAAGGATCCCATACCTTGTTAATTGATGAAGAATTATGGAGAAAAGCACCCTTATTACTTCCCTTAGACTTTTACCTAGACCTTCAATGGAGTTCTTCTATTTGGGAGAGAGAAAGAAGATAGAAGGAAGAGTAGTTGTATTTCTGGGAAATATGAGAGTTGGGGTAGTTTAATTCAGTGTAGGTCCTGATATAAGTCATTAAGTAACTTAACTATACATCCTCTAACCCCTAAAAAAACAAATAACAACCTAATTAATTAAATGAAATAAAATAAAACTTCACATAAAATGCAGACCTGACCTACGAGCCGTAGGTCAGTCGACGACCAAGACACTTCCGTTCTGTACATATGTTGTTTGCAACTGAGACTTGCAAAAATGACCCCTTCATGAAAATTGAAAGTGACCATAGACGGAGGCATCGACTCCCCGTCAATCAGGCCACGCCTCGTCGCGTGCAACCGTTGATGGTTACTGCCTCCACTGTCTCCATTTGCAGCTTTGCGTCAAAATGAAAGGGTCCTCCTCCAGGACCCTTTGATTGGTCCTTGGGGAGTCATACCGTGACGTTTCGACCCTAAATAAACTCGCCACCAAATCTCTTCAAATTCCAACTCCTAAAACCTCGTCAAATAGGCTAAGGCAGACTAGCACCTTTTGCAGTAGTCTCTGGACGTCGTGGACGTTCCTTGACGTCTTGATTCTAAATCTTCCTAAATTACTTTTATTCATTATTATTGACCTTAAAATAGTGTTATACACCTTAACACTCATGTGATGCTCTAGATTAAGTTTTGAACTTTCGGAGTGTTAAAATATCCTCCCCCTTAGGAACATTCATCCACGAATAGAATTATTATATAACGAAGATCCTTTACAAGGATGGGAAAAACATAAAACAAAAGTTAAAATTGAACTGATTGATGAAAATAGTATAATAACACAAAAACCATTAAAATATAATTGTAATGATTTAAATGAATTTAAAATACATATAAGTGAATTACTAAAAAATGGATATATACAAGAAAGTAATAGTAAACATACAAGCCCGGCATTTATTGTAAATAAATATAGTGAACAAAAAAGAGGAAAGAGTAGGATGGTGAGGTTGATTAAGGTGAAATGTTATAAGGATGTTGATGACTACCAATGTGCCTAATTATGAATGAATATGTAAATGTGTTAACCTTACTTATATGGATTGTGATGAAAGGACTATTTTATGCAATTCATATTAAGCTACGCTAATGATGATTATACAAGGGCTAGACCCTATGACCTAAACAAAGTTATGATTGATAAATAAAGACATTAAAGACATTTCAATAAAGGTACTTATCTTAGAACCGAGTGAATTTGATAATGGTAGTTGATGACTTTCCATAGAGGAAGATTTACCCTATAGTTCTATATGTGATGTTGACTCCCCTTTGAGGGATACTCATCCAATGGATTCCCATGAGAGGAGGCCGAATTACCAAGTGTTATGAAGAGTGAATACCTATCTTTTAGTTCTTTGAACTATGTTGCCCCATAGGAAGACTAGCTAGTGTATCCACATAGGAAGCTATGTTTATATTTGGTTTTACTTTGGCCGGTAGACCACCTTCCATCGGTGTAAGGTTTTACAACACCGGATTCCACATTAGCTTATGTGGTCTATGTCGGTTAAGGCAAGTATTCCCTAAACGAAAAATAAAGTAATGATGTATAAACCAACTAGATTGACTTGAGGGGTTTGACTTAGCCTAGGTAACGGTATGGGACTCAACCTATGCCTTGCACTAGTTTGCCTTGATAGCAGCTTTAGGAGGTTAATAATATGTATGTATATGATGATAATGTAAATGATATTATATGATGGTTATGATTTATATGAACATGTAAATGGTAATTATTGTTAAAGTATGAAGTTATGTATATTGAAGGCTATGTTATGTGAAGTAGGTTATTAGTCATGGTTCTTGTAGGGTTACTCGATTGACTAAGGATATGGGGCTTTGATCGGTCATTGCACTTGTTGACTTTATGGGAATTCATGGTTAGTTGTCTCGCTTATTATGACATGCTAAACTCTAATTCATGCTTGTGACATTCCTACTTGATTATAAAGTGGTGTTGGATTATGGGTTCAAGTATGTTGATATGCATATGACTTGCTTTCATTTATTGAACATGTCTTAATGATTGGTATGGCTTGATTAATTGTGCATAAGGCTTTTAAAGGGTAAAATGACATGATTTAATTAAATGTTCCTTCTTAGAATGTTTTGATGTTATATGTGCATATGGCTCATGCTTAGTACATGTGGCGTACTAACCCCATTTTCTCCCTTTTCCCAAATATTTTAGGTTCCGGTCGTTGAAGGCTCATTCGAGATGACTTGAAGAAGACTTGGATATTCTCTACCATCCAAGTGGGTAGGTCCTCACTTTCCATGGGCGATGCCAATATCTAGCTTACGGAGTTGCTTTACTTTTTAGACTCTTATGTTCATTCTATTTCATTCGAGTACGTTTGGCATAAGCCTATATATGGCTTCTTGACATTTATGTAGGGCTATGCCCAAATTGCTATAATCGTTTTAGATGGTTATGAGAGGAGACAATCTTGAGACTTTATTCTATGTTATATATATATGTATGTGAAATAAAAGTAGAAGACTATGTAATCTTCTTATAAAAAGGGTCTATGTATACTCGATACATCTATATATATGTGTATGTAGAGGTCTATGTAAACCTCAATGTAGAAGTAGTAAAAAAGTTTTGATTTTTCGTATTTTTGGCCTATGAATGTTATGACGAATGCTAGAGGTTAGTCTTAGTCCTCAAAGAGGACGACGACGCCGGTTACGTCTAGGGGGTGCTTCCCGGATGTGACACCCATAAAGTAGTCAAAAACTAGAGTTCATCAATTACATGAGTTCATAAGTTAATTGAGTTAAAATCATCTAATTAACAACAATATAATCATTACATAATGATTCAAAACCTTTAATGTAAGAACCCATGGATAGATCATAAAATTGGACAAGTTCATCTCTGAAAACTTTAGAAAACTTCTTTGAATTTGGGATCCTTGATGAATAGAGTTTCAAGGATCAAAAATCATACCTCAATGATGTTAATCCTCCAATTTGATGAAGAATCACCACTTAAATCTCCAATCCAAGCTCTTCCTTGAGTTTTAGCTTTAATGGAGTTCTAGGGAATTTCTAATGGATTTTGGGTTTTGATTTAGAAGAATGAATTCTTCTATGTTTTAAAGACTTATAAACATGTTTAAAATACCCAGAAGACCGCTAATTAACCTCCCTTTCTCTTATTTGGACGTTGGGTGAATTTATCAACTCACCCTTCAACTTAACAGTAAGCTGCACAAAAGACAGAACAACCCACGCCTGGCCATCGACGGCTCGTTTCCCAACCAACGGACCGTCCTGTTGGTCCGTGGTTTGGGACTTAGGCTGGTCTTTGTCATGGACTCTACCACGCCTATGTTTCAACCTACGCACCCTCACCTACGGGGCGTCGACTGACACACTGGGCGTTAATTGCCTCCGTAGGTTGGGCTGGTTTTTAAAAGTTTGGGCACTCATTAAGGTTCCTTGCTCAAGGACCCTTGGATGGTCCTTGGGGGTGTTTTCCTGGACATTTCAAACCCAAACATCCCCGTATACAAGCTTAAGACCTTCCACATGAATTTCTTCCAAAATGAACACGTAAAACTTGACAAAGCATGCCAAGACACACAAGGTCATTTCAACGCAAACCTTTCGAACGTCATGGACGTTCTTGGACGTTTGACCTCCAAACTATACGAAACTTGACAAACTTCCAATAAACACTGGAATAACTCATTTAAGAACCTCATAACCTCATGAATTACACATAAACACGTATAACCACATATGAGGCACATAGGTGACTTAGTCGTCAAACGTCTTCGTCATCCCTTGATGTTTCACTTCTAATGCACCTAAAATCTTAGATAATGACTCTATACCACATTATAGACCAATTTATGACCTTATACCATCATCACAACCATGTTAGGCTCTAGCTTCACCTAAGTCATTTTTGGGATCTTACAATCTCCCCCACTTGGACAACATTCGTCCTCGAATGACACTTGCCACTCTCCGGACACTTCCAAGAATATAGATTGAACTAGAATCTTATAACCATACCACATAACACACAATCAAGGATAAAACATCAATTTCACATAGTCGAGATTCACAAACCAATAAGAAACTAGAAGAAAATTCTATAACTCATCAGGCCATAAAAACTCACATCCTTCATGCCAAATAGCAAAAACTCATTTTATCTTCATTATTATTCTCATATACATCAGTTCTTACCATATTACAGCAACTTTCGACCAAATAAGGAATTAGCCAAATTTTCAAAATTTTCACAGTAAACTGTCAAAGCTACAGTGAATTAGGCAAATTTTTCAAAAATGTAACTTTTAGGCAATTAATGATATAAACATACTAATATGCAAGGAAAAAATCATATAAACACCTTTTATAACATGATCATGGCTTCATAAAATACGCAATGCAATAAATCAATTAAATTCAATTACAACAAGACTCCTAAACATCATGCACATGCAACATGCTTCTAGGAGATTTCTAGCACATCTATTAAGTATACTCCTCCACTTAGATGTAACTCTTAACACTAAAGAAATATAAGAACTTACCATCATCATCATCTTCCTCATCCGGCTTTTCTCCTCTAGTACGGAGTGCATAGAAACGCCTCTTTGTTGGAGCATCATCTTTTTGAACATTAGGAGAAACTTTCTTACCATATCTAGTGGGACAATCCCTCACTTTGTGTACATCTTTGTCACATCCAAAGCAACTCCCTCTACAACTTAGACACTCCCCATAATTCCTCTTTCCACAAGTGACACATGTAGGCTTGCCATATTGAGAACCACCTCCTTTCTCAATCTTGAACTTAGCACCCCTAGATTCTTCTTGAGTTTGAGCCCTCTTTTTGAACCTAGGTTGCCCTAAATCACTTGAACCACCTCTTTTCAAGTTTATAGCAATCCTACCATGTTTAGACTCTTCAATAGATTGAGCATACACCATGAGTCTAGCTAAGGTCATATCATCATGTAGCATGACCGTACGGTATTCTTCCCTCACTAGATCGGCAACCCCGGTCACAAATCTACTCATTTCATCCCTATGATTAGACACTAAGGATGGTGCATATCTAGACAACATTGAGAACTTCAAAGAGTACTCCTCTACACTCATATTTCCTTGTTTGAGATTGATAAACTCCTCTATCTTCACCTCCCTCCTCTCTCGGGGAAAGTTACTTACGTAGAAAAGCTTCCTTAAATTCTTCCCACTCAATAGGATTCGACTTAACCGGCCTATTATCCTTTCATTCAGTGTACCATACTTTAGAAACATCCCTCAAATGATACGAAGTTAACTTTGTCTTTTCCCTAGATGTAACCCCCATAGCACTAAACTCCTTGTACACACCATCAAGTAACTCTTGGGGATCCTCTCCCACCAAAGAGCCAAGAAATATAGGAGGATTCATCTCACAAAGTCTCTTAACCTAGAGGTCATAGTGCTCTCCACAAAATTCACCCTAGGCACCATACTCAAATTTTCTTTAGTAGTCATGGCTTGGGCTAAAGCAAGAAAAGCCTCTCTAATATCTATATTAGTCAATTCCGGGGGAACCACCAGAACATCATTACCTCCTTCCACAATAGGGACTTGATCATCTCAGGGAGGCACTTGAGCACCTTGAGCAACTTGTACTTCTTGTCCATCTTGAAGAACTTGCTCAACTTTCTCAACTTGAGGAGGAGCTTTCTCATTCACCCTTTCCTCTTCCAACCTTCTAGCAGTCATCCTTCTAGTATTCATCTCCTAGAATCAAAAGAAAATACATTAAGAAGGATACTCATAACATTTACTCTACGGTACGACATTGGAGTAGAAACGAAGGGAAACTCTTCATCCTATAGCCTCTCGCCCATAGATGTGTCGCGACTCATAGCGATGGTCGAGACTCTACTTGATGTGACTTGATGAGACTTTTTGATTCCTAAGACTACTTTCATAACCTGGCTGTGATACCAAGCTTGTCACATCCCGAGACCATACCCTAGAATATATGGCACCCTCGAAGTGAAACCGGCGTTCTCGACCTTTCGGAGGTCTTATACAAGCCCTTTCGTATCGTTCATCGAATATACATATTGAAAAATAGTACGAAATTAAAACTTTTCACAATATTTGATAGTCTTTAAAAATCTCTTTCATATCAAACTCACAGGAAATAGTAAGTCTCAATCTCATCAAAGCTTAGAGACAAGAGTACTTGGGACATGGCACATACACAATAGAAATATAGTACTACTAAGTCAATAACAATACTTCAATAAGAGAAATAAAATACATCTGCCCACGAGTCAAATGAGGACATACTTCTACTTCACTTGAATGATGTTACGATCCAAGTCTTGCTTCACAAATGCTCCTCACCTTCCAACCACTATAGAGATAGACAAAAGCATGGAATGAGTACAACCACATGTACTAAGTATGGCATAATGCATAAAAATATGAAAACGGACAATATTGGAAATATGCATCTTTTGATTTAAATATAATAATATAATCATACGAACAATATTTATCATTAGTTCATTAAGAAACATTCATCACATAGAGGACATTCAAGTAATGGTCTTGGAGAAGACCTAGGGACTCTCACTAACATCTTCAAAGCCTATTGTGCAATGTCTAGATAGCTTCCCATACCACCACCTAAACTTCATAGAACTTCTCTAATTGTAATAGGTATCCCACATGATGATAATAGGCAATAACCGACATAGACCATGGTAGCAAAATATGGAATCCGGAGTTCTAACCTACTCCGATGAGGGTGTTCTACTTAACAATGGTAGAACTTGGACCCATCCCATATAGGCACATGGTTAAGGAATATGAAGGGCTTACTTTGTATTCTAGCCTCATCCTTTAACTATAACTACTTCCCTTACCATACTCACTCGGTGCTAGCCTTTGTTCTCATAGACTAATTCTTATTAAAGATTTATACAAAGGGTTACATATCAAGTTCATAACCCAATTACATTTACCCTACCAAAGAGGTCCCATAGGGCTTCCTTATAATGGCAACAAGAAGCTCTTATTTACTTTCCTAAGGTTTGATATGATGCCATTCCAGCCAATCAACCTTATGTCCATCATTCATTACAAGTAGGATACCATTACGTCTTTCTACTTCAAGTTTCATAACCTTACCACTAGGTTCAATGTTTCACATAAAGGACCTTCTTATCATTATTCAAGGTCTCACATATCATTCATTCATAAAGACTAAGAGGCTTTAGCATCCTAAGTCAAGACATCTCATATTCACATTCATACATGCATCAAGTAAGGGACACAAGTATACCACACAAGACACACTAAGACTTCACTTTATCACATATAGCATATCATATTCTAGAAGCATATAGGCACAACCTTCATCACCTCTAGGTCACCCTATACACTACTATAAGATCATTAATATAGTCATCATAAGACTCAATAACCAATTCGGAAGAATCATGCATCATCTCTAAGACTACACACATAAAGACATAGTCATAGTCTAACATGATCACCTAAATAGCATCAATAGAAGAAACACATACTTTCACATTACTTCACATGTAGTTGTGTGAACCCGGTCTAACCTATGTATTCTAGGTACGTTTAGGTCTTACTTAGAAGAGTCATTTTTGGATTGTTACACGGATCTTCCGTCTTTTTCACAAGAGATCTTATAGCAATAGCGCTACAATGCTGCATTCAGTCATCATCCTCAAAACTTACCGGTCTCTTCTTTGTAACCATATCCTTCATGAACTTGGCATACCCGAGCATTTTTTCCAAAGCTTGTATCAAAGGGACATTGATGGAAAACTGTTTCAACATAGTGATAAAATGCCGGTATTTACCATCTTCAGTCTTCTTCACCATTCTCTGACGGAATGGTGGTGGTGGTCTAGGAATGTGGATCACTTTTTGGGGTACCTTTACTTCTTTCACCGCTTTGTCCCCCAATTCACCATTAGTTATAAGATCGACTTATAACTAACTTTAGTTATAAAGTTAATGGTTTATAGGGTTGATAGTATGATCCATGTTAACCACCTATCATCGCGTACCCCAGTTAGCTATCTAACTACATCGTTGAGCGGGCATAAATAAACTAACTAGAGAGCATTTATATTTAATCCTATTTTATAACCAAGGAAGGTGTTTGTAAGACCCTAAAATGACTTAGGTTAACTAGAGCCTAACATGTTGGTAATGGTGTTCCAAGGTCCTAATGTGGTCAATAATAGGGTATATAGGCAGTAACTACAGTATTAGGTGCATTGGAAGGCAAACATTAAGGGACGACTAAGACGTTCGACGACTAAGTCACCTAAATGCCTCATATGTGGTTTTATGTGTTTATATGTGATTCATGAGGTTTTAAGGTCCTCAAATGAGTTATTATAGCATGAATAGGCAGTGTGTCAATTTTTGTGAAGTTTGAAGGTCAAACGTCCAAGAACGTTCATGAAGTTCGAAAGATATACCTTGAAATGACCTGGTGTGTCTAGGCATGTTTAGTCGAGTTTTACGTGTTTGTTTTTGATGAAATTTATGTGAGAGGTGTTAAACTCATAGACAATTGTATTTTGTGTTGGAAAAGTCTGGGAAATTATCCCCAAGGACCATCCAAGGGTCCTTGAGGAAGGACCCATGTTAGTGGCCAAAACTGCCAAAAGGCAGTCCACCTACGGAGGGCAATCGACGGCCAATGGCCTGGTCGACGCCCCGTAGGTGGTGGACGTCATTGGAACCTTAGACTAAGAAGCCAAGCTCCTATTTCCAAGCCTCATAACCCATCGACGGTAGCCATCATGGACCGTAAGTGGGCTTATGCCCCGTCGATGGGGAAGTCGTCTGTGGGCTGTCCCTCCGTGCAGTTTCACTACCAAGCTAGGGGTGAATTTACAAATTCACCCCACTTCCAAAGCAGAATATTTGCGGTTTATTAAGGTTATTTTGGGTATTTTAAACAAGTATATAAGTGTTTAACACTTAGAATATTTCATTCTTCAAAAATTCAAAAACCCAAAATCCCTTAAGAAATCCCAAATGAAGTCCAAATCAAGGAACAGCTTGGAGGTGACGTTTTGAGTGGAAATTCTTCATCAAAGTGAAGAATTATCATCTTTTAGGTATGGCTTTTGATCCTTGAAACTCGTTTCATCAACGAGCCCAACTTTCAAAGATGTTTTCTAAAGTATTCAAAGGTGAATTGTCCAATTTCATGATTCTACCATGGGTTCTTGCATTAATGATTTTCAAACGTATATTGTGGATTAGATTGATGTTGTATTGATAAATTTACCCTAAATTATCTATGAACCCATGTAATTGATGAACCTAAGATTTTGACGAAATTATGGGTTACATGATATTGGCTTAATGTTGATGAATTCATGTGTAGTTTCTTATGGGCTTTCTATTGATGTAAGAATTGTATTCAATTCTTATTAAATTGGTATTGGATTGTTGAATCGATGTTGAATTAGTGTAGATTTCATTGATTTCTATAATCGTGTATTGAATTGGTGTTCATGTGTAACGACCTGCTTAGTCGTTTTGAGCAGCAGATTTTATTTCTGGAAAACTGTCTGAGACGACGTATCCAACGACGGACCGTCATGGGCACGACGGACCGTCGAGGGTGTCTCGTTCCAAACACTTGAAATTCTTATATTTGAGTGCTGAAATCGACTCTCTGAACTCTGTGACGGACCTGCAGGACGGACCGTCACAGGCATGACGGACCGTTGTGAGGTTCCGTTTCAAAACACTTCAACTCTTGAGAATTGGGTACTGAGAGCAATTCTATGAAGTCTGTGACGGACCTGCAGGACGGACCGTCACAGACATAACGGACCGTTGTGAGGTTCCGTTTCAGAACACTTCAACTCTTGAGAATTGGGTACTGAGAGCAATTCTCTGAAGTCTGTGATGGACCTGCAGGACGGACCGTCACAGACATGACGGACCGTTGTGAGGTTCCATTTCAGAACACTTCAACTCTTGAGAATTTGGTACTGAGAGCAATTCTCTGTCCGTCGTGACGGAAGTGCAGGACGGACCGTCGTAGGCACGACGGACCGTCCCAGGTTGCGTAATCCCAGTCTGGGTCAAATTTCTGGGTAAGTTTTAAAGGGGAGTTTTGGACTATTCTTGCTATAATTATAAATTTTAGTGGGTCAATGTTAAAAAACTCAATCCTTTGGGGGTGTTAAAGGAGATGACCTTGAGTTACTTAGTGGGTGGT